>WNWK01000665.1:0-320000 GCA_009830355.1 Cherax destructor | reverse complement strand
AATGTTAAATGAAAATCTTGCAGGAGGTAAAAAAATCCACAATAAGACTCTTCATGTATAAGCCTGTTGGGGAATGGAGTTAAATGCTGAATTATATCTTGCTGGGAATTAGACACCGAAAACTAGAATCATGAAGAGTGGGTTTTCTAGATGTTTGGTCCATGGTAAACGATCAGCAATTATAGCAATTATAGCAATTATAGCCCACATATATGTTGATGAGATTGCTACAGTCACCAGTAAAGAAAATGATGGTTAGTGGCAAAACTGTTCTCTTTCATCTCTGAGTAGCACAGAGTAGATGGCCTCTTTGTGGAAGACGGGAAATGTTGCTTATATTCACAAAAGAAAGAACTTAACGGCGGTGTGACAGTTCTGAAACTCAATAAATTACAAATAATCTTTTTAACACCCCTAGATATTGCGGAACCGACAGTGTCAAAAACAAGGTTGCTCCAGAACTTATCTCTTAGTGAACTTTGCCACATAGTGACACAAGTCAGTGGACGACTTAAGCAAGTTTTGTTGCGCTGGGCATTACCAGAGCCTTTTGGTCCGGTATAATATCACTGTTTCTAAGGACAGTACAAGCACTTGCAATTTATTGGTCCATAACAAACCTCTTCAGAGATTACTTTCAAGGTCGTTTATAAGGTAATTCTCAATAAGCTAGTATGGAACTCAGTCAGCCTGTTACAGTATCAAATCTTAGCGTACTTGCTAAGGAATATCAAAGTCAATGACCCAACTAAACATACCTAAACAGGTACCTTTACTTGTATGAGAGAGAAGATACAAGTCGTGCACGTCATCACTGAAGACCTGAGGCTTTATCTAAAAAATGTAGATGATTACTACATAATATGATGTACCTAGTGGTACCAGTGATCACTAGAT
The DNA here is from genome assembly GCA_009830355.1 of Cherax destructor. Classification (NCBI taxonomy): domain Eukaryota; kingdom Metazoa; phylum Arthropoda; class Malacostraca; order Decapoda; family Parastacidae; genus Cherax; species Cherax destructor. Next base: position 319,103 of record WNWK01000665.1, on the reverse strand, counting down.
AACATGATGTACCTAGTGGTACCAGTGATCACTAGATAACATGATGTACCTAGTGGTACCAGTGATCACTAGATAACATGATGTACCTAGTGGTACCAGCGATCACTAGATAACATGATGTACCTAGTGGTACCAGTGATCACTAGATAACATGATGTACCTAGTGGTACCAGTGATCACTAGATAACATGATGTACCTAGTGGTACCAGTGATCACTAGATAACATGATGTACTTAGGACTGGTCTGTGGAAAGAACAGGAGACACACAGCAGTTAACGATGAAGTAAACATCCTGGGGATAAAATGCGACTTTCAGATAATTCATCGTGGGAATAAAATGCGACTTTGGTATCAGTAAAGCATCAGGTGGTGAACCCTGCCAGCCTGGTGCTCATGTAACTTACGGAGTTAAGGCGCATCTCTTACTGGTTCTGACAACACTAGTTGAAAAACTCCGAAGGTTTACTCCTGCCCTGATTATGAAACACTGACCATCCATCTTCTTCCTTTACCCCACTACCTATCTCAGTCACCAGGACTACCAGACTCCCGTCTTATGTCTGCACCTCCTACCTCTGACGCTTGGACGAGGTAGAAGGCCTCACCTAATTTCGTCAACAGCCTAATGAACCACTGTGCCTTTTGAAGGACATCCTCTCTATAACAAATATTAAATCCTCATCTGTCTTACAAAAAGTAAAAAAAAAAAAGTAAACTGGCCAAATGACTGGAGAAAATATGACAAAATTGACCATGTTCATATTAAGAATGTTACTTATTAAATATATTATATATCTACATCATGAAAACGCTTGATTTTTTAAAATAAACGATAAGAACTCTAATGGTCTGAAAGAAAATGTCGACATGTATGGTAGAACAAAGACTCTCACAGCCCATCAGGCCTTTCTTTGCACTAGGCTTCACTCACGGGTCAGCATTTACAAGTGATACACAGTGGAACTTACATACCGCCCATAAATAGTCCTAGTGAAGTAAGGAGTTTTGAGTAAGGTTCCTGGGTGAGGCGTCCATGTGTTGGGAATCGTAGTTGGGGAAGCTCACCTGTGAACATAGACTCAAATCTCCCACCAAGGCTAATAATAGTATTTAGTTAATATTTTAAGATCCATGCATATGTTAAAGTGTGTAAGGTGTGCAGGAAACATCTAAACGATGGAAACAATAACATTCACCAGGGGATACAGGCTTTAATATTAATTCAAGGAGTTAATTCATTATATAATACTATACTTATTAGAACAGTTTAGAATACTAATGTTATAGTTACCTCTGGGAACGAAATTTAGTAAAGGATAGTGAAAAATATTACTGGAACTGTTGTTGGGTGACGGGAGAGCTTAGCGCCAACAAGCATAGTTTTTGGAGAGGACATGGAGGAGACTCTCTTGCAGTCTGCACCTATCAACTGCTGAAGTCTTCGACTCAGCCAATAAAAATACTTGCCTAAGAATGCATCAACACTACCGAGACATCCATACAGCCATTTAACTGGAGAAATAGCTCGATCTCTACGCCTGGAATCCAGTCTGACAGAATTCATCTTCCCTTATTGCGCAACGTTTAGGATGGCCATCATAGTAGTCCGTGTAGTTAAATATCTGGAGTGAGAGCATGCAGGTGAGGAGCGGGGTGAAAACCTCACTTAGGGAAAGGATATTATTTAGTTTTAGGTTACAACTAAGACTCTGCTCATATATTAGTATATTTTGCTGCTAGCTAGGGTTCACAAGAATTACTAACCTTGCCTCTAGGCTACACTCACTCAGATTATCTTCTTTTACAGGTACCAGTCTCTTCCTACGTGGGAGTCCATCAATATATTAATGATACACAACACAGACAAGTAGATAAGACACGGGTGTACCAGTTAGGTGTCTATTCCCGAAACGTTTCGCCTACACAATAGACTTCGTCAGTTGAATACAGAGGTAACTAAATATGAAGACAGCAAAAGCAGTGGAAAGGTAAAGATGATATGAACAGTCCCTCAACCTTGAAGTAATAGCTCTGAGGCGTTCAGTCCCTCGGACCAGAGTGCTCCGCTGAAGTATAAGAATGGGGTCATCAGTCCATCAAGGCTGATGGACTGATGACATCGCCATTACCTTACTACTACTACTACTACTACTACTAACTACTACTGCTGCTGCTGCTGCTTCTGCTTCTTTCATATATTACGGTGACCCGTGGCCTGGTGGCAAACGCTCTCGCTTCACACGGTGAGGGTCCGAGTTCGATTCGAGGCGAAGGGGTGGAAACATTGAACGTGTTTCCTTACACCGGTTGTCTATGTTCATCCATCATTAAAATGGGTACCTGGGTGTTAGTTGACTGGTATGGGTAGCATCCTGGGACAAAACTGACCTAATTTGCGGGAAATGCTCTGCATAACAAGCGGCTTTATATATAGTAATATGTCATTGATGTCAGCTGGGCCTGTATACCTTGTACATGTACTTGTAGTAAAGATATTATTCTTATTATTATTTAGTCAATTCTGCATTCGACTTAAGAAGTCAACTGTGTAGGCGAAACTTCTGGGAAGTAAAGATACGTAAGTGTTGCACATGCGTCGTACTCATCTACGGGAGTGCAAATTGAAGAGCTTAAAGGACAGTCTTAGCTAAGTAGTCGCCACAATCAAATGTGCCTCGGTGTGCTGATCTCGTTGGTCCTTCATGTATTATATTTCCATGGAAAGGTGTACATGGTAACTGGTGGTGAGTAGAATAATTCAAGTCAACTGAGGAGCGGTGACTGCCTCACATACATGAGCCCTCGCGGGTTTCTGCACTTAAGTTTAACAATGACGAAGACACCCAGTTATGTTCTATGTTGCGTTTGATTAATGTATCCTGTATGGACACACCTGCACCTAGCCAGGTGAGCTCTCCAACCACTTTACCCAACACTTAGGGACCTCACCCACAAACCTTACGAAAAGTTCTACACCTACTTACCTGGAGGTTCTTCCAGAAGGTCTAAGGACGATGAGTAAAATCCGCTGTATCACTTGAAATAGCTTACCTCTTAGGGAGACCTTGTGACAATTAAAGTTTGATCTGCTGTGTCTCTCTGATCTACCAAGAATTTTCATCCTTAATTCTTTACAACTACAATTACTGGCACTCGCTGTGTGTGTCACTCACTTACGATGGCAGTGCCGCTGGCTCCACAGTGCCAGAGGACTCAGGTCATCGCTGGCAGGTTCTCTCACAATGTTCTATTACTCTAGTGCCGAGGTGAACGATGCCTCGCTAAGGGAAATAAACGCGACCGGAGCACCGAAAGTGTTCAGTGCTGCTCGGCTCAACACGGACGCAACACCAACACGGAGCATGGCGAGTCTGAGCACTGAGAACGGAGCACTGAGGATCAGTGCTACTCGGTAAAGCCATCCAATGGTGGAACACCTCCCGGAGCACTGAACCCTGCCAGTACTGCTCGGAGGGGGAAGTGGCCATGGGGGTTGTAATCAAGGGAGTAGTGGAAATGTGAAGGACAGGAAAGAGAAAGGTTGTAAACTGGAGACTGTGAGGAAGGTAAGTGGGTGGCGGAGGAAGGCAGCTTCTAAGGCAGCGGTTCTCAAACTGGGGTCCAAGGCGGGCTATGAAAATCAAGAAAATTTGCAAGAAAATCTAAAAATTAAAAATACTAGGCGTTGAAAAATGAGTAACGCGAACGCGCCGAAATTAACTCTCGAGAAAATTAACTTTAAACTTTTAATGCAATCCTGAACAGTTTATTTTTTTCATCGGTATTATTATGGTTGTTGTTGAAAAAATTAAGGGGTCGACGGTGATTGTAAGAGTTCCTGAAAAAGGATACGAAGTGAAAAAGTTTGAGAACCACTATCTTAAGGGCTGGAACCAGGAGGTATTAATCTGAAAAGATGGTCGTTTTCCTTAATGGAATTTAGGGAAAGCAAGGGAGGTGAAAGAGGGAGGGCAAGGGAGGTGGAGGGAGGGTAGGAAGGAGGTGAGGAAGGGGTAGGGAAGGGAGGTGGAGGAAGGGGGTAGGGAAGGGAGGTGGAGGAAGGGGGTAGGGAAGGGAGGTGGAGGAAGGGGGTAGGGAAGGGAGGTGGAGGAAGGGGTAGGGAAGGGAGGTGGAGGAAGGGGTAGGGAAGGGAGGTGGAGGAAGGGGGTAGGGAAGGGAGGTGGAGGAAGGGGTAGGGAAGGGAGGTGGAGGAAGGGGGTAGGGAAGGGAGGTGAAGGAAGGGGTAGGGAAGGGAGGTGGAGGAAGGGGGTAGGGAAGGAGGTGGAGGAAGGGGGTAGGGAAGGGAGGTGGAGGAAGGGGTAGGGAAGGGAGGTGGAGGAAGGGGGTAGGGAAGGGAGGTGGAGGAAGGGGTAGGGAAGGGAGGTGGAGGAAGGGGTAGGGAAGGGAGGTGGAGGAAGGGGTAGGGAAGGAGGTGGAGGAAGGGGGTAGGGAAGGGAGGTGAAGGAAGGGGTAGGGAAGGGAGGTGGAGGAAGGGGGTAGGGAAGGAAGGTGGAGGAAGGGGTAGGGAAGGGAGGTGACGAAAGGGGGCAAGCAAAAGAAATAGTAGAGGGAATAGGCATGGGTTGGCAAGAAAGGATGAGGCATAACACTAAGGAGGGTGTGGAGAGAAGACATGAGAACTGGGAGACTTATGGAGAGTGTGGGAGTAAAAGAAACTGGGACAGAAGCGGTGTTAGGGAAGTGGGTGTCAAATGGGACCTCTAAATGGGTAGTGGGTTAGGGATAAATGATCAGGAGTAGAGGGATGAATTTATGAGAGTAGGATGCTTATGCGTCGGAGTAGGGAAAAGGCAAGCAGGGCAAAAGGGGCAAGCGTCGGGGTACAGCACAGGGCAAGACATGGTGAAGAGAACAAGAGAAGACAGAGGTTAATTAACAAGGCATAAACATTACAATGCATTTACATGAAACAAAATAGTCACAGATGCTAAGCACAAGACAACAATGACGGCGAGAGATTCAGGAACACTGGTGGCATGAGGAACCCACACACACACACACACACAAACACACACGAACACACACACACGCGCCACACACACACACACACACACACACACACACACACACACACACACACACACACACACCTACGCTTCACTGGGAAAGAGGGATCAGTGTTTCTAGCCTGGGTCATAAAAGATACATGGACACAAAGGGAACACTAATATAAGCATAAGCACAATACACTTTACAATATAAATGCTGCTGAAATAAGGCAAAGCGACATCAAAGCTAAAATAAAAAGTCAACTGTTCATGAAAACCAATTTTATGTTAGCTAAAACTTGATTCCATCTGTAAGGAACACTTTACTAAAAACGTAAACCCATTTTACAACACTTGTCAACTTATGGTTAAAATCATTATAATTCAAGAATACATTACTATTATATATAATATATATATAATATATATATATATAATATTATATATATATATATATATATATATATATATATATATAATATATATATATATATATATATATATATATATATAAAATATATATATTATGGCACTATTACCCTGGAAGGATGGTAAGCAGATTGCTTGGGATTACACTTGTGCTGCCACAATGGCAGACACCTACTTGCCATACTCCTTAGCCGAAGGGGGTGGAGCTGCCAGCCACAGGGAGACCCAGAAGACTCGCAAATATGATGGCCTTTCCCCTTGCTATAACTTCATCCCAATAGGGTCGGAGACCCTTGGAGCGTGGGGCAAGTGTGCTCTAAAGTTTCTCAAAGAGCTGGGTGAGAAACTCATCATAGAAACCAGGGACCACAGGGCGACCAGCTTCCTCTTTCAGAGACTCAGTGTGGCGATCCAGAGGGGAAATGCCTGCAGCGTTCTGGGCACGTGGCCCACTGCCGGGGAGCTGGACGAAGTATTTGACATGTAGCTCTGAGTTGTTATCTATGTTGTTTTACTCCCTATTGTATTCTTGTCAATGTATTTTGTCTTGAAATAAAGTTATATATATTAGTGCAACAAAGCATAAAGAACACTGGTTAAAGAGAAGAAATCCTATACGAGGCAAAAACAAGGAAGATAAGTAGTGTATATTTCGACCTCCAGCTATGGACCTACTGTCGGAAACCTTCAGCTAAGGTCCTCCAGCTGAGGAACTCTAGCTAAGGTTTCTGTTAGAGAGAGAAAGGGAAGGTAGGCTGGAAATATATCCTCGCAGGACCCAGCCTGTTGCCAAGCTTTTCTGTTCATGGTCTGTTTAATCAGGCTACTGTTGGCCGTCCGCTAGCACACCTAGCCATCACAGACTGGTTAATCTGACACTTCTGAAAGCCTCTACACTTGTTGAGGCAATGTTTCTGATATCTGCTGGTAGCAGGTACCATGACGCACCTCCGATATCTCTCCTACCTTGAACGGAACCCTCAACACACAACAATATTCTAAACGAGAGACCACAAGTGAGTTAAATAGTATCGCAATTAGCATTAGTTCTCATTTTGAGAAATAGCATTATCCACAATATCATTTTCCTGGCCTTCGCCAGAGGATATATGAGAGAGAACGAGAGAGAACGAGAGAGAGAGAACGAGAGAGAACGAGAGAGAGAGAACGAGAGAGAGAGAACGAGAGAGAGAGAACGAGAGAGAACGAGAGAGAACGAGAGAGAACGAGAGAACGAGAGAGAACGAGAGAGAACGAGAGAGAACGAGAGAGAACGAGAGAGAACGAGAGAGAACGAGAGAGAACGAGAGAGAACGAGAGAGAACGAGAGAGAACGAGAGAGAACGAGAGAGAACGAGAGAGAACGAGAGAGAACGAGAGAGAAGAGAGAGAACGAGAGAGAACGAGAGAGAACGAGAGAGAACGAGAGAGAACGAGAGAGAACGAGAGAGAACGAGAGAGAACGAGAGAGAACGAGAGAGAACGAGAGAGAACGAGAGAGAACGAGAGAGAACGAGAGAGAACGAGAGAGAACGAGAGAGAACGAGAGAGAGAGAGAGAGAGAGAGAGAGAGAGAGAGAGAGAGAGAGAGAGAGAGAGAGAGAGAGAGAGAGAGAGAGTTACCAAATGATACCATACCTCAGAAACAAACCTTATGAAGAAAGACTCAAAAGCACTTAACGTTTCATCTCTTAGGAAACGGACACTACGAGATCTCTTTCAAACATTAAAACATTGAATAATTTTGACACTCAAACATGAAAAACTATTTGAAGTGCTGGATGACTAACTTAAAACAATTAAATGAAAATACGAGACAGAAGATGCATCTTGAACGTACCTCAGATTATATTTTTGCAAACAGAAATATAGCAGAACAGAATAACCTACTGGCTAATGTTAGCGCGAAGATTATAGCAGAACAGAATAACCTACTGGCTAATGTTAGCGCGAAGATTAACATTTTGCATATGGTGACCTATTGGGAGGAGATACCAGAGCGTTCAGGTCCACATATAGAGCTATCAATCAGCCTAAAGACACTTAACTCGCCTACTGAATTAACCCACCCAAAATGCTATATAAATTCAATAGAGCAACAAAATTCAAGAGATTCCTGGTGTTTGTTGAGCGACTGTATCAGGATGATCAGCTGACAGCGAAGCAACAGTCTATAATAGCAGTGGTAGACGTAGAGGGTTGAGATAGTTATAGAACAAGTGACAAACACAAGTAGAACACTGGTACACGCACCTCTGTGTGTGGCAGTGAAATAAAACGAATAAACACAATAACAATACTAATTTAGTAGAGATAGTTGTAGCCCCGTCTTCCATCCTCATGTAAATTCCATGCCATTTCTCCGATATATGATATGATACGACATTTTCCACAATTTTCATGCCAGCAGTGGCCAGAAAGAGTAGACGGTGGAAACAGAGCCTTCTGATTTTCTATTCTTGACTCACGCAGATAAATCTCCCGCCAGCTGGCGGGAGATTTACTTTGTAAAAACTTACATTTGTGGTCACAGTGGTGGCCCATGCTAACCTTCCTATTGTGTATAAATATACCTAGTTTGATGAATCTTATTGTCGCCAGCTGGCCCAGTGGCTTACGCACTGGCCTCGAGGTTTACGACTCACTTGCCGCGAGTTTGAGTCCCAGCCGTACCCTGTTTTTTTTTGTGTTATGATTTCGTGAGTTCTGGTGTGTCGTGCCCATGGGAAGGTTCAGATTATAACTGAGCAGCGTAGGTGCCCTCATGTTTGTTTTATATACCAAAATGTAATAATGGTTTCAGTGCAATAACTGGGTATTTATTTATTCCACGGGAGAGCACTAAACCCACTGTGATCACCTTGGAGAACGAGAATGCCACTTCTGATCGACTTCAAACCTTGCCTAGAGAAATGATGTGATAGCTGGGCTGTCTAAGAGCCACTTGGGAACACCTAAGAGCCACCTGGGAACACCTAAGAGCCACCTGGGAACACCTAAGAGCCACCTGGGAACACCTAAGAGCCACCTGGGAACACCTAAGAGCCACCTGGGAACACCTAAGAGCCACCTGGGAACACCTGTCTAAGAGCCACCTGTGAACACCTGTCTAAGAGCCACCTGTGAACACCTGTCTAAGAGCCACCTGGGAACACCTGTCTAAGAGCCACCTGGGAACACCTGTCTAAGAGCCACCTGGGAACACCTGTCTAAGAGCCACCTGGGAACACCTGTCTAAGAGCCACCTGGGAACACCTGTCTAAGAGCCACCTGGGAACACCTGTCTAAGAGCCACCTGGGAACACCTTTTATTGAACGGCCTCAAAATTTATACATTAATGTATATAACCTCTGAAGGGAGGTGCTCCGGTTCCCTGAATTAAACCCGAATGCCTTCCATTCTCCCCCCCCCTACATAGGCGCTATGTAATCCCTCCGGGTTTAGCGCTCCATGATAATAATGCATGTAAGTTGTCGTAAGCTGTCGTAATTTTAGACAATACAGGTTAAAAAAATTGCTAATTTACTAACAATTAAAACTGTAACATTATTATTGCCTGCACAATAACTAGAGAACGTTTCTTCTGATCGGCTTCAAACTTCAATGCTGGTGTTTTGATTGGTCGATTTTGGAAAAATGCAGGTTATAATTTGCTAATTTTATCTAACAAATTATATTGTTATTACTTCACATTGTTTTTAAAGGTTAAAAGTTGTTGGGTCTTATTTACAGGAAGATTTACAACTTTAGTTAGGCTTTGTAGGCTCACATTTCCTGGTTTTCAAATTTGCTGTATCTGGCGGAAATATTAAATACAGCTTTATACAACTCTTCGAATCATACGATATTTTTTTAATCCCAATTCTCCTTAGCTGTTTAAGAGCTAATTTTATTTAGAACGTAAAATAAATGTATAAACAATTAAAATTTTTAAACATTTAACAATCCCCTGACAAACTAACCTGCATAACTTTCATTAAGATAAGTCCGTTAGTTTCTTTGTTATAACAGACTAACTTCTCTTATAAACCTCTCTCTTCTTCCATGAAAAATACTATACAAATCGCCCTCAAAGTTTCGTCTTATACTGTTAGTTTTCATCTTAGTTGACCTCCTGGGTCTCTTGATTGTGTTGATGTACAGTTCATGGACATCATTCTTGATTGTGTTGATGTACAGTTCATGGACATCATTCTTGATTGTGTTGATGTACAGTTCATGGACATCATTCTTGATTGTGTTGATGTACAGTTCATGGACATCATTCTTGATTGTGTTGATGTACAGTTCATGAACATCATTCTTGATTGTGTTGATGTACAGTTCATGGACATCATTCTTGATTGTGATGATGTACAGTTCATGAACATCATTCTTGATTGCGCTGATACAGTTCATGGACATCATTCTGATGTCCATGAACAACTCCCTTACCTTTAAAGGCGTTATGCTGCAGTTACTAGGATTCTCGAGTGTGTCTTGAAACTGTTGATCTCCACCCACCTCCTGGATCCCTTGGGAGATCCTAGGTCTCTTGGGTGGAGTTGAGCTACAACTCGCTTGTCTAGTGAGGGTATTAATAATAATAATAACAACTTATTTCAGCATGAAACAATGTTGTTACAGAGATGGGTGACATTGAGTGAGCATGCAGAAAGCCCATAGTTATGCAGAGCATTTCGGACATCTACAAGGTCTCGGGTACGTTAAGGTAGAGAGAAGAGGGACTGTGGTAGAGAAAGGCCTCTCAGATCCCTCAGTAACACACACTAGTCTCAGTTCTTATAAATTATTAAACCGTTCACAGCTACGGAAGAATCGATCCGAGACAACTAGGGAGTGAACCTGGTAATGATCAGTTTAGGAGCAGACCCAAGAGCTGAAGTTCGACCTTTGTTATCACAAGAAAGCGAGGACAAATATTCGAGTAGATGCACACACGCACAGGTGCGCATGCACGCAGCAACAAGCGAGTGCGTCACCATCACCAAGGTAACATCCTGGACAAATTTAGCCTTGCACTGCACAATCTGAGCGCCAGAGTGAAAGGAACGGAGGGATAACCTGAAGAGAACGAGAGAACAGAAGGAGGCGAAGAAAGGGGGGAGAATAAAGGGAAAGAAAAGAGTAATGAGAGGCAATTTTGGGAATAAATTTTGGCCTGTTTAACCAATCTGATTAAAAAGCATAACTATACATATATAGTTATACACACGACACACACATATATATATATATATATATATATATATATGTGTGTGTGTGTGTGTGTGTGTGTGTGTGTGTGTGTGTGTGTGTGTGTGTGTGTGTGTGTGTGTGTGTGTGTGTGTGTGTGTGTGTGTGTGTGTGTTGTTTCTGTGCGTGGTCTTGTGTTTTGGCTTGAAATAGGCAAAGCTCTTCTTGCCGAATAAGGCAAGCGAAAATTTGTTAATGCAATAATTTCGCAAAAATCATTCTGAACCTACGAAAAAACAATATATTTCATTTTATTTATTATTAAATTATTATAAACTTATCTAAAATATATTTAGTTGGATTAGGCTTAATTAAATTGCGCTTGTTATAATAAGGTTAGGTAAGTTTTCTAAGGTTCTTTCGGTACAAAATTATTAATTTTAAAATTAACATAAATGAAAAAAATATATCTTTAAAAGTATTAGAGAAAATTTTAGAAAGGACAATTTTAAATGAGTTCTTGCTAATTGACAAGTTTTACCTATTCAGCACGATACATATATTTTAAATATGCGCTTAATTTGGAAAAGGGCTAAATTATTTACAAACATTATCTCTCTGTGCACAGTAGGACTCCAACCCACACACGTGCACACACGCAATCACATATATATATATTTTTTTTTTATATATATATAAAAAAAATATATATATATATATATATATATATATATATATATAACAACAATGAACGAGTGATTGCAAATATATATAAATACCACAGTGTAAACAAGAAAACACCTGAGAACTTTCATGTGCTGATACACATCTTCAGAAGATGTGTGTGATCAAGAGGAGAGTCGGTGAAAATACTCAAGAGTACGTATGTAGTGTGTTCACTGGTGCTATGAGACAGGATGAAATACAACATGTACCAAGAGTTAGATCTCAACGCTGATTTACTGAAGTGAAGCGAGGCCAGGGGTTTACATACTACTTATTTCCCCGCGACCCTATGTATACACCACACCCACACGAGGATAAAATACACACTCACACACACACACACACTACACACACACACTACACACACACACTACACACACGTACACACACCACACACACACCCTACATACACACACACACACCCTACACACACCCTACACACACCCTACACACACACCCTACACACACACCCTACACACACACCCTACACACACACCCTACACACACACCCTACACACACACCCTACACACACACCCTACACACACACCCTACACACACACCCTACACACACACCCTACACACACACCCTACACACACACCCTACACACACGTACGTAAGTTGCATATCTATGACTAATGGCTGAACTTGTCCTCCTTACGCAGGCGGGTCTATGGCCAGACTTCCCTGTCGAGCATCTGATCAATCAAGTTATTGCTAGCAGACATTCATGAGGTGACAGGGTGTCGGCGGCGAGCATGATGGGTGCAGAATGGACTGACTTGGAGGTTATCAGGTCCGTGTGAATACTGAAGCCACCAGCTGCACTGCTGAATCATCCACGCCTCACCTGATTGATGATCCTTCCCATGTTTGTTGATGTGGAGGACCACGGAGGGAGGGAGAGAAGAAAGTACTGTGGTAGGGAAGGAAGTTAGTAAAAAAAAAAAAGCCAAGAGAAACGAAGAGGTGTAGGAGTGTAGCGGAGGGGAGGTGTCGGAGTGTAGCAGAGGGGAGGTGTCGGAGTGTAGTGGAGGGGAGGTGGTTGGGAGGGACTAAGAACCAGTAACCATCAAGCAGTTTTAAGAAACACACAACAAAGGACAACCTTCATTATTCATCTAGAACGTACTTGGTAAAGTCTCGTGTGGGTAAAATATTGTACTGATAAAGGTCACCTTTTCATGTATGTATTTTTACCAATAAAAATCAGATGGTTGAGGTGAACACACACAATGGGTATGTGGTGGTTGTAACTTGAGAGGCGCCTCAGTTTCCCTGTCTCCTAATATCATGTTTACTTTTCTCTGCAAGACAATTGTCCTCAAATATTTGCTAAGTTATAACATGAATTAAGAAAAGATCCTGGACTTCACCTTACGAAACAAAGCAAATGCGATAGTAATTATGAACAAGGTAGATTATAGTGGAAAAATGAACATGTTATTAGAAGACTGGGGAACTTACGTGCCCCTTAAGACATCAACACAACATGAGAAACTTCTGAACGGATATTTTTCTCTGAGATAAGTAGAAAGTGCCTCTTCCAATTGACTTTATATTCTCAAAAACTGGTGTATGTTATTTAGTGGAAGGCTACAATTAGTTTTGGGCTGTGTAGGTGCCAATTTGCCATTTTTTTATCGAAGACATTGGTATATTAGTTTCCATGTGATATCTTGTGAGTACTTCTGACTACCTTCAACTCTTCAATGCTGACATTTAACAACATAGAAATTTTTGGCACACACTATTATTTATTTTACGCGCACTGAGGTGCGCACACAGTTATTATTTAATTAACCTAGAAACGCGAAATCCAAAAGGGTTATACATCACCTGGGAAATGGAACGCAATCAAATTTGATCTGAAGATGGGATCAAACCCGACTGCAGAATAAGATGTGGACGACTCGCGAAATCGTAAACAACTCAGCCTAAAGAAAGTTTAAACCCAAGGCCAGCCAGACCTTAAACTAGCTGGGCAGTAAGCTATTCACTGTGAATAGAGGATAAAGGACTGATCTAGTTTAAGGATTCGCTTGCAATGAGTTCGAAACCCTGCGTTGGTTCAGAGGTGGGGACATTACCTTGGCAACGTTGGTTCAGAGGTGGGGACATTACCTTGGCAACGTTGGTTCAGAGGTGGGGACATTACCTTGGCAACGTTGGTTCAGAGGTGGGGACATTACCTTGGCAACGTTGGTTTAGAGGTGGGGACATTACCTTGGCAACGAAGACAGCAATGACGGAGGTGGCCAGCTCGGGAGCCGACGACCCAGCAGCCATGAAGGTAGCACCAGCCACATCCTCACTCAGGTGCAGTCCTGGCCAGGGGAAGAGTATCACTTACTACACCATCATACTTATAATACTGCTACCACTATCACACTTATAATACTGCTACCACCATCATACTTATAATACTGCTACCACCATCACACTTATAATACTGCTACCACCATCATACTTATAATACTGCTACCACCATCATACTTATAATACTGCTACCACCATCATACTTATAATACTGCTACCACCATCACACTTATAATACTGCTACCACCATCACACTTATAATACTGCTACCACCATCACACTTATAATACTGCTACCACCATCACACTTATAATACTGCTACCACCATCACACTTATAATACTGCTACCACCATCATACTTATAATACTGCTACCACTATCAACTTATAATACTGCTACCACCATCAACTTATAATACTGCTACCACCATCACACTTATAATACTGCTACCACCATCACACTTATAATACTGCTACCACCATCACACTTATAATACTGCTACCACCATCACACTTATAATACTGCTACCACCATCACACTTATAATACTGCTACCACCATCACACTTATAATACTGCTACCATCCATACTTATAATACTGCTACCACCATCACACTTATAATACTGCTACCACCATCACACTTATAATACTGCTACCACCATCACACTTATAATACTGCTACCACCATCACACTTATAATACTGCTACCACCATCACACTTATAATACTGCTACCACCATCACACTTATAATACTGCTACCACCATCACACTTATAATACTGCTACCACCATCATACTTATACTGCTACCACCATCAACTTATAATACTGCTACCACCATCACACTTATAATACTGCTACCACCATCACACTTATAATACTGCTACCACCATCACACTTATAATACTGCTACCACCATCACACTTATAATACTGCTACCACTCATCACACTTATAATACTGCTACCACCATCACACTTATAATACTGCTACCACCATCACACTTATAATACTGCACACACTAATACTGACCACCATCACACTTATAATACTGCTACCACCATCACACTTATAATACTGCTACCACCATCACACTTATAATACTGCTACCACCATCACACTTATAATACTGCTACCACCATCAACTTATAATACTGCTACCACCATCACACTTCATAATACTGCTACCACCATCATACTTATAATACTGCTACCACCATCACACTTATAATACTGCTACCACCATCATACTTATAATATGCTACCACCATACACTTATAATACTGCTACCACTCATCTTATATGCTGCCACTACACCATCCATTATGCTAATACTTTTCTACCACCATACTTATATCTGCTACCACTATACCACATGTGTTACCTACCACTACTACTATCACCACGCTTATACTCTACTCATTAACAACTGCACACCATCACCAACTACTGTCACCATACCTTAATCTGCCTACCACCACCACTTAAACTGCACCTCACTAGTGCACCCCATACTTCACAACACTAGTAGCTACCACCATCACACTTATATACCTGCACCACCTAGTCACCTATATATGCACCACCAGGTACACTCTATAATACTGCACCACACAGTGGCACTCTACTTGCTACCACACAGGTGTACTCATACTCTACCACCAGTGCACTCCTATACTTGCACCACACATCACATTCTATACTGCACCACCATAGTGGCACTCATACCTGCTACCACACAGGTGGCACCATCCTTGTACCACTGTGCACCACATACCTTGCACCACAAGGTGGTACCCATACCTGACACCAATGACTCCCATACCTTGAACTCACGCAAGTGTCACCATACCTTGCACCACCAAGGTGGCACCCATACCTTGCACCACCAAGGTGGCACTCATACCTTGCACCACACAGGTGGCACCCCATACCTTGCACCACACAAGGTGGCACCCATACCTTGCACCACACAAGGTGGCACCCATACCTTGCACCACAAGGTGGCACCCCATACCTTGCACCACACAGGTGGCACCCCATACCTTGCACCACACAGGTGGCACTTCATACCTTGCACCACACAGGTGGCACCCATACCTTGCACCACAAGGTGGCACCCCATACCTTGCACCACACAAGGTGGCACCCCATACCTTGCACCACACAAGGTGGCACCTATACTACTACTTGCACCACAAGGTGGCACCCCATACCTTGCACCACGAAGGTGGCACCTCTATACCTTGCACCACACAAGGTGGACCCATACCTTGCACCACAGTGGCACTATACCTTGCACCACACAAGGTGGCACCCCATACCTTGCACCACACAAGGTGGCACCCATACCTTGCACCACCAAGGTGGCACCTCATACCTTGCACCACCACAGGTGGCACCCCATACCTTGCACCACACAAGGTGGCACTCTCATACCTTGCACCCACCAAGGTGGCACCTCCATACCTTCACCACGCAAGGTGGCACTCCCATACTTGCACCACGCAAGGTGGCACCTTATACCTTGCACCACCAAGGTGGCACCATACCTTGCACCACACAGGTGGCACCCATACCTTGCACCACACAAGGTGGCACCCCATACCTTGCACCACCATGCACCTACCTTCACCACACAGGTGGCACCCCATACCTTGCACCACACAAGGTGGCACCCCATACCTTGCACCACACAAGGTGGCACCCCATACCTTGCACCACACAAGGTGGCACCCCATACCTTGCACCACACAAGGTGGCACCCCATACCTTGCACCACACAAGGTGGCACCCCATACCTTGCACCACACAAGGTGGCACTCCATACCTTGCCAGGTGTGAGGTAGCACCTCACACCTGGCACCTCAGTGTCAGTTCACTTGGCTGCTCGCCGTCCTTTTGTTAGTGTTTCCCATTGTCCATCTGTGACCTCCTTTGTTTACCTCTCCACCCACTGACTTGCTTCCCCCTCCTTAATCCCCCTCCACCCACTGTCTGGCTTCCCCCCTCATTAACCCCCCTCCACCCACTGTCTTGCTCTCACCCCTCTAACCCCTCTGCCCCACTGTCTCCTCTCCTGCTCAACCCTCTCCTCAACACTTGCTCACACTCTCATCCTCCTCCAACACTGCTCACCTCTCATCCTCCTCCAACACTGCTCTCATCTCACTGCTCATCCTCCTCCAACACTGCTCACACTCTCATCCTCCTCCAACACTGCTCACACTCTCATCCTCCTCCAACACTGCTCACACTCTCATCCTCCTCCAACACTGCTCACACTCTCATCCTCCTCCAACACTGCTCACACTCTCATCCTCCTCCAACACTGCTCACACTCTCATCCTCCTCCAACACTGCTCACACTCTCATCCTCCTCCAACACTGCTCACACTCATCCTCCTCCACCACTGCTCACACACACATCCTCCACCACCACTGGTCACACACACATCCTCCACCACCACTGGTCACACACATCCTCCACCACTGTCACACCATCCTCCACCACCACTGGTCCACACACATCCTCCACCACCACTGGTCACACACACATCCTCCACCACCTGGTCACACACACATCCTCCACCACCACTGGTCACACACACATCCTCCACCACCACTGGTCACACACATCTCCACAACCACTGGTCACACACACATCCTCCACCACCACTGGTCACACACACATCCTCCACCACCACTGGTCACACACACATCCTCCACCACCACTGGTCACACACACATCCTCCACCACCACTGGTCACACACACATCCTCCACCACCACTGGTCACACACACATCCTCCACCACCACTGGTCACACACACATCCTCCACCACCACTGGTCACACACACATCCTCCACCACCACTGGTCACACACACATCCTCCACACTGGTCACCATCCTCCACCACTGGTCTCACACACATCCTCCACAACCACTGGTCCACAACATCCTCCACCACCACTGGTCACACAAACATCCTCCACCACCACTGGCAAAATCTCCACCCTGGTCACACACATCCTCCACCACCGCGGGTGACACACACATCCTCCACCACCACTGGTCACACACACATCCTCCACCACCACTGGTCTCACACATCCTCCTCCACCACTGGTCACACTCATCCTTCACCACCACTGGTCACACACACATCCTCCACCACCACTGGTCACACACATCCTCCACCACCACTGGTCTCACACATCCTCCACCACCACTGGTCGATCAAGACTCGTCCATAACAGGTTTGTATGACCAATAAACTCAAAAGAAACAATGATAGGTTAATTGTAATTTATTTGTATATATATGAATATATGCAAGAAACAATTGATACGTTAATATGCAATGTAACCAAAATCAATTTTAGCCATGAACCACTTGACCCACCCAAAGGGTCAAAAATAAACGTGGCCTCAGTGCCAGCCATTTTCAAGAAATCAATATTTTACCTTACCAAAAAAAATATCCCTGGTTTTAGAAGTGTAGTATGACCATAGGAACATTTTGAAAGTCCTAGAATTTTGGTATATACACACATTTCCCAGATGGACGTATATGTCTTCGGCAGTCGAGGTAAAAATCGTGATTAATCAATAATATTCTTAAAGAGCAAAGAATATATGGAAGGATTGATGCTGGAGAATGGAATAAACTACTGGCTAATGTTAAGTACAAAGACAATATAGTCATTCAAGAAACAGTTGAAGAAAGAGGCGCATAACCATGACTGGAACAATATACAAATAACCCGCACACTGAAGAAGCTGATGACGTCTGGGTCTGACTTGGACTTAACTAGTGCTTCTATGTGACTACTTAACAATCCAAGTCAGACCGAAATATCATAAGTTTCAGTCTCCTGTAGATAAGCACTTTGCAAGTGTATTATTTAACCAGATAAATCATGTCCTGGTGTAGGAGTTGCCAGAGCCTTCAGGATCACATACTCAGTAGAAATGTATCAGTTAAAAATTGCCGGGTTATCCCAGCCAGTTTTGTGTATCAGAGAATATGATAATAAGTAATAGTGACCAGTAAGATATAGGGTATGGTTAGGGAGGACAGAGCTACCTCACTCAACCGCTCATTAAACTAGCACTAAACCCATGCACACCGTCATATACATTCAATAGATGTGACAATCTGAAGTCAACAATTGTTTAATATTTGTTCAGCTACTGTATCAGAACGATCTGTTGACAATGGGGCAACTGAATTAATAGTAGTAGTAGATGTAGAGGGTTGTGAGTTATAGTAGAACTGATCGTAATTAAAAGTAGAACCACTAGTACACACAGGTATCATGAGTAGTTTAAGAAGTTTACTTAGATTAATATCTTTATTATGCAACCCATACCCATCCTCCTGAAACAGTATTAATTTAATAAGAGGTAGTTGTGTCCCCCATCTTTCCAGTTCCATCACTCCTGCAAATTCCATGTCATTTTTCTAATATGGTGTGACACATGTCTCCCCGTTTTCACGCTGGCAGTAGCCAGCGGGAGTGAAGTGTGTTGGGAGAGCCTTCTGTTTTTCTATCCTTGACACTCACACCTACATTATGCACTATAGTTTTTTTAAGGAGTAGATAGTTCTTCTCAGAAGATTGCCTCGGTGTGGACTAAATCCTCTGCTGTCCTTCCCCATGTACACCCATGTAACTCAAAAGACCAAAGTAGCCGCCACACTATGGTTGTACTAGATTGCTAAACACGTAAAGAATTTATAATTTTACCTATACATGGGTGTTCTTTATGGCACTCCTTTATCCAATTATCCTTCTACTCTTGAGGTAAACTAGTGACACTACTGCACTGGCTCTGAATATCCACTGGTGGAGCATCTGTGGATGTGGAGTTGGAAGCTGAGAGAAGCAGGGGATCACCCTCGACGGGGTCCATTTGTAGGTGTCAATACCACCACTCTATTTGATGTTTCCCGCCCGCAATTTATGACTGCCGCCCGCCGCCCACCACCAGCTGGTGGCCTCTTCCCATCACCATCTGAACTGCCATCATCTGGACCACCATATGGCCCACCACCAGTATCTAGATTACCAATTTCAGAGCCACCATCTGCCCCACGACAACCATCTGGACTACCACTACCATTCAGACTGCCATTACCATCTAGACTACCACTACCATCTATACCACCACCACAAGGACCACCACAAGGACTATCACCACAAGGACCACCACCACAAAGACCACCACCACCACAACCACAAGGACCACCACTACCACAAGGACCACCACTACCACAAGGACCACCACCACCACAACCACAAGGACCACCACCACAACCACAAGGACCACCACCACCACAACCACAATGACCACCACCACAACCACAAGGACCACCACCACAACCACAAGGACCACCACCACAAGGACTACCACCATTTGGATCAACACCACAAGGACCACCACCACCACAAGGACCACCACCACCACAAGGACCACCACCACCACAAGGACCACCACCACCACAAGGACCACCACAAGGACCACCACCACCACAAGGACCAACACCATTTGGACCAACACCATTTAGACCAACACCATTTGGACCAACACCATTTGGACCAACACCATTTGGACCAACACCATTTGGACCAACACCATTTGGACCAACACCATTTGGACCAACACCATTTGGACCAACACTATCTGGAGTCGATAATGCAAGGGAGCACACAAAACAGACCAACACTGGAGTACGAGGCTGTACACAGACACAACTACCCACACATAGGTGAGAAACTTATGACGACGTTTCGGTCCGACTTGGACCATTAACTAGCGTTAGTTAATGATCCAAGTCGGACCGAAACGTCGCGATAAGTTTCACTGTGCGGATTATTCGTGTACTGTTCCTGACACGGTACTGTGCTTTTTTATTCTTCACGAGGCTGTAGTATGGTATTTCCTCCCATACTATTAAATATAAAACAGTACAAAGTCTTGTAATAAAGAGGATCTCAGAAGAAAGAAAACTGAAATGCAAGACTGAAAGCGTTAAATTTACTTTCCTTGGAAAATAGTAAAAGAAATATGAAAAATAGGAATCGCAATACCGTGGCTGAACTATTTACAAATACCTCAACACTCGATAATGGTCCAAGACAAAGCGAAACGTTCAACGTTTCATAAGTGCAGCTTATATGTGAAAAGGAGACATGATAAATATACTAGAAAACACAAGCAAAATACATCCAACCATCTTGCTACGAGGACACACCATAACTGTTCAATGGTGAAGAAGCTGACACACTGGGAGAGCTTAACAAGTGATGTTCCACATCTGCAGTGTGTTTCCAGGGGTCAACGACCCCGCGGCCAGTCCCAGACCAACTTCCTAGTGTATAATTAACGACCTAACAGCAAGAATAAATTCCTGAATGTCCATTTTGGCGTATGTCAAAATAATGAGGAGAATATTAACTAAGAGGAGGCTGTAGAATAACCCGGAGTGGCAGAATAGGTTGACGTCGAAATATATACTAAAATGTTATCTAAATAAGAGATACGAAGCTGGAGACGAGGAAAGAGACTGAGTACAGTCTTGAGGAAAGAGCAAATGGAAGCCGTTAAAAGCAAAACAAGGACCAAGTAATAATCGTTTCCCTAAACCTGTTTCCTGAAGCAAACTAAAAATACAAACAGTAGCAGAGGTTGAGCTGTAAAAGTGATTTTCAGAAAACTAAACAAAAACATTTTCCAAGGCTTTACCCGGGTATATAAGACACAACATGCATAACAAGCTCTAATTTATACCTTTAGTACCGAGTTTACCTTTGTCAAAACATACAGAAGTGTGTGGATATAGGAGGGTGGGTGAGAGAGGGAAGTAGAGTGACTGGTGGTATGATGAGGAAGAGTGGTAAGAATAAAAAAGTTAGCAGATGAGAGGAGGAATGTATGAGAGCATAGTGGTACCAACACTCATATATGTGTGAAGCATGGGTTGTGAATGTTGCAGCAAGAAGAAGGCAGTGGAGATGTAATGTCTGAGAGCAATGTGTGGTGTGAATATTGAGGTGGTTTGGGCATTTAGAGAGGTTGGAACAAAATAGGAGGGAAGGCAGAGCAGGGGTCGTCCTTGGAAAGGTTAAAGGGAGGGGGGCTAAAGGAGGTTGTGTGCTTAGGCATCTAGCAAGCTTGTGTGTTAGATAGGAGTGGAGGCAAGTGGTTTTTATACCGATGTACTGTTGGAGTGCGAGCGAAGGAACATATATGAAGGGATTCAGGGAAACCAGTTAGCTGAACTTGAATCCTAGAGGTGGGAAGTACAATGCCTGCACTCTAGAGGGGTGGGGATATTTGCAGTTTTGAATTGTAGTATCGGCACGCCTCAGGCAAGACAGTGATGGAATGAGTGATGGTGAGGTTTTTTTGTTTGGGGGTTACCCTGCCTCGGTGAGAGACGACCAGTGTTTACATTATATATATATATATATATATATATATATATATATATATATATATATATATATATAGTATATATATATATATATATTATATATATATAACATATATGAATATAACATTATGATATATGATACTATATATATATATATATATTATATGATATATACATATATAATTTATATATAATATACATATAATATATATAGTATATATATATTATTATTATACCTCTCTATAATACATATTTATATATATATATATATATATATATATATATATATATATATATATATATATATATATATATATATATATATACACTCAACGGCCACTTTATTAGGTACATCTTTCTAGTATTACGTAGCACCCCCCTTGCCCCCAGAACAGCCTTAATTCTTCATGGCACAGATTCAACAAGGTGATGGAAACATTCTTAGAGATTCTGGTCCATGTTGACATGAAAGCATCATGAAGTTATTGCAGATTTATCGGCTGCACATTCACGCTGCGAATCCCCCGTTGTTCAATGGCTTAGGCTAAATTCTGACCATACTATCTGGCCGTCACAGTTTTGATGAGCCTTTGCCCACTGAAGCCTCAGTTTCCTGTTCTTACCTGACTGGATATTTCTGATGAAATAGCCCATCTACTTCAAGGTTCAACGTGTTGTGCATTCAGAGATGCTCTTTGGTATACCACTGTTGTAATGCATGGTTACTTGAGTTACTGTCGCCTTCCTGTTCACTGGAACGAGTCTGATCATTCTCCGCTGACCTCTCTCATTATCAAGGAGTTTTCGCCCACAATACTACCGCTCACTAGATATTTTGTGTTTTTTCACACCAATTTCTGTAAGCTGACTGTTATACATGAAAATCCCTGAAGATCAGCAGTTTCTGAGATAATCAAACAACCCCGTCTGGCACTAGCAATCATTCCATGGTCAAAGTCACTTAGATCACATTTCTTCCCCATTATGATGTATAGTCTGAACACCAAGTGAATCTCTTGACCATGTCTACATGTTTATAGGTATTGAGGGGGTGCCATGTGATTGATTAGATATCTGCATTAACGAGGTGTACAGGTGATCCAAAATATGCAGAACCACAAGTGGTTCGTAAATAATAGCTCTAGGCATTTCACACTTTTACAATTACTTCAGGAATTATGCAATATTGCAAGGTTTGCAACAGGTAGGCTGAGGAGGAAAAATCTCAAGGGTAAGGTGGAGTGTCAAGCACCAATCCTAACTTGAGAAAGGCAGCCTCGGTACCTCTACGCCAACACCACTTTCGCACCCCCTACCCTCCAATTTTGGATACGGGAGGGCTACCAAAGTTACAGACAGCAGAATATGAAACAAGATAGCTCAAAATCCATGTCAAACCATGTCCAACCTGTGTTAGATAAAGCGTACCTCGAGTTTCACTAGGCTGAAAACGACTTGTTTCTCCACAAAACTGTCTGTTGTGCCATATAAGCCACATGGATATCAGAGGACAATTTGTTTCATACTATGCATGACAAAGATATTAAATAATATGCAGCTATTCGTGAACGAAGACTCCAGGCAATAGATGAAAAAGAAATGCGACAAGAGTTCTGTTTAGCAGTAATCTAAAGCCATGAGAACAGTGCGTAAGTGTGCGCAATAAAGCGAATGGAATTCTTGGTTTCATATCAAGAATTATACCTAACAGGAGTCCTCAGGTTATTCTTCATATAGTTAGTTAGGCCTCGTTTACATTATGCTGCACAGTTCTGGTCACCGTATTACAGAATGGACATAATCTTTCCTACGAGGATAGACTGCTGGCAATGAATCTGCATACTCTAGAAAGGAGTAGAATTAGGGAAGATATGATTGAGGTGTATAAATGGAAAAAAAGAAATAAAGGGGATATATACAACGTGCTAAAAACAACCAACCAAGACAGGACTCGCAGCAATGGGTTCAAGTTGGAAAAATTTAGATTTAGAAAGGATATAAGAAA
The DNA here is from genome assembly GCA_009830355.1 of Cherax destructor. NCBI lineage: Eukaryota > Metazoa > Arthropoda > Malacostraca > Decapoda > Parastacidae > Cherax > Cherax destructor. The sequence continues at coordinate 294,998 of WNWK01000665.1, read as the reverse complement.
GCAATGGTTTGGTAATAGATTGTGGATGAGTGGAACAAACTCTCGAGTAGCGTCAGTGAAGCTAAAACTTTGTGTAGCTTTAAAAACAGGTTAGACAAGTACATGAATAGGTGTGGGTGGATTTGATTTGGACCTGCTTAGCATAGGCCAGTAGGCCTGCTGCAATGCTCCTTCTTACCTGTGTTCTATAAATGTTCACGTCAGTCGGTCGAAAGTTAAAAGGAAGGACCAAGAACTAGCGATCAACCTTCCCATCTTCAACAGGTGATTACAAATAAGAAATAAATTTGTGTGTGTGTGTGAGAGAGAGAGAGAGAGAGAGAGAGAGAGAGAGAGAGAGGGTAGGGAGATAAAGACATGAACAATCAAGACAATGGAGACGACTGCTGACTTTTTCAGTCCTAATACAGAGATAACTGAAAACACCCCCTTCCTGCTCTTTCCCTCTCCATCTCACTTTCTTCCCCCACTCCCTCTCTTCCTTTCCCGGTACCCGTCTCTCTCTCCCCCCCCCCCACTTCCGCCTAATTGGCCCCAACCCTCAACTTCCTCAAACTTCCCAGATGAATGTTTAGCTTGAGAAAAAGTTTATATAGTATTACCAGAACCTCTCCTCAGCTCACAGCCCTACAACCTCTCCTCACCTCACAGTACTACCACCTCTCCTCAGCTCACAGTACTACCATATGCAGCAAGATACATTACAGATTTAATATACAAAAAAGATATAATGAATTAACTTCCATCTGAATGGGATTTTTTAATGACGTGAAAATTAAGGAGACAACAAATATTCTTGGTTAAATAGTTTTGGTTAAGAGTGATATTAACCAAGACTCTTAGTATATGGAGGTTATAATTACGTCAACTCACTAGACAAGGAATTTGAGGGAATTTAAATTATATTAGTGGTGTAGTATGCTAATAATAGTAGTAGTATATACTCTTGATTATAAGCATAATCATAATTTTTAAATGGGTGAAGGGGTAAGCCAGAGGAAGGCCTCAGTCAGATCACCAAAAGCTCCAGCTGCGGGTCATCATATGAATTAGACCCGCGTCAAGAAACACTTGTTCTGTTTCCTGAAAACCCTTAACTGACCTAACCTAATAACAGGAGTGTGTGGGCAATTGAAGGTATACTCTGTCTCCTGATATCCAGTATGCTGATGGAAAGTGTAGATTCGTAGGAATAGAAAGGTATACTCTTGTATCTTGGTGACTAATATGTTAAAGAAAGGAAATCACTTGTAGTAGTAAAAATGTATGTTGTTCGCTGGTGTCTAAAATACGTATTAATAAAAGGAGTACACTTGTAGCAATAGTCAAACTTGCTCTCGAACAGCTCGGTGTCGCCAAGACATGACAGGGAGGAGACGAGACAGTACCCAAGACATGACAGGGAGGAGACGAGACAGTACCCAAGACATGACAGGGAGGAGACGAGACAGTACCGTCGTACCCTGAGCAGCATTTTAGCACGCAGAATCTGTGCTGTCAGTACCAGGTTTCTTAAAGCAGAGCTTGAGTAATTTTTTTAATCGTTTGAGAACTTGGCCCGAGCTTCGCGGTGGCCAGTCAAGCAGTGGGCGGCACTGGTTCACACACCTTTGTTTAGGTGGTGATGATTTTGTGAATTACAATGCCGCAGTATCGGCGTGCCTTTGGCAGAACAATGATGGTCAAAGTGTTTCTTCTTTTTCGGGTCACCCTACCGTAGTGGGACACGGCCGGTGCTAGAAAAAAAAATGTCGTGAAGGCTACGGTCCTCGGGGAAGTGGCCTTTTCAGGTTCTTTAAGAGGGCTGGCTACAAGGCAGCATTAAAATTAATGCCCCTAGTATGACAAATGGCCACCGACAATCTTAAGAAAGCACCGGACCATATGAAGCAGAGATATGACATAGTCCTAGAGCATGACAAAGTCATGGTCTAGGTCCCAGTGCATGGTCATACCTTGAAGACGCGCTCTGTTGACCCAATGCAAGTGGCAGAGAAGTCAGACCTTAATTATATGGTGATCACTTTTAACAATTCTTCTGGTGCTAAGATCTACTATATAAACCAGATTACAAGTTTTATGAACCTCACTCCCCTATAATGACCATATCAAATCACAGAACGGGTGGGGCTTGAACCCATGGCAAGTGAGGCCTAAAACTCGCAGGCCAGTGCGTTAACCACTCGGCCAGCTGGTTCTAATATGATTCATCCAACTAGGTATATTTCTATACACCATAGGGATGTTAGCATGGGCCACCACTGTGACCACAAATGGGTTTTACAGATGAATCCCACACTAGCACGGCTTTGGCCTTGCTACTATGGATTTCATCTGTAAGAATCTGAATTTATGGTCACAGTGGTGGCCCATGCTAACCTCCCTATGATGTATAGAAATATACCTAATTGGATTAATCTTATTAGAGCCAGCTGGCCGAGTGGTTAACGCACTGGCCTGCGAGTTTTAAGACGCGTTCACCACATGTTCAAGCCCAACCCGTTCTATGATTTGTTTGCAATCGCGTTAATGGGATTTCGTAAGTAATGTCCATATCTTGTGTTCACACACAGCCTAGTGCCGTGCGAGGCGCATTACAAGAAATCTGTGGCAAGTAAGACTGCCTAAATCAAAACTGCTGGAAGATCCACGACCACTAATATCTAGGATTTTTTTGTTGTTTGTCTTTCTAACTGCTCTGCGTAACTGCCTTGACACGAGAACAACTGTAATAATATAGGCATGCTTTGCCTGCCCTCTGCTGGCTAGTACGCTAACGGATAGTGTACATTTGTAATAAGAGGGTATATTTTGCCTATTAGTGTCTGGTACGTTTGTAGTAGTTAAATGAGACGGTACATTTGTAGCAACAGAGGTATACTCTGCCTGACGGTGTCTGGTATGTTCGAGGTATACTCTGCCTGACGGTGTCTGGTATGCTCGAGGTATGTCTGGAAGAGTTGTGGTATACACACAGGTCACCTTTAATACTCTGACTTCCACCACTCCCACGCCCGCGCTTCCTTACACACCACCTCCCCAGCCTGCCCACACGCCCGCCGCCTCCCACGCCCTCCCACCCACACGCCGCCTCCCACGCCCGCCCGCCCACCCACACGCCGCCTCCCACGCCCGCCCGCCCACCCACACGCCGCCTCCCACGCCCGCCCACCCACACGCCGCCTCCCACGCCCGCCCGCCCACCCACACACCGCCTCTCACGCTTTCGCCTGAGAGTGACCGCCCACTCACAATCCCCTGATGCCCACCACACCACCCACACGGTCACTCCTGATAAATCTGACCTTAAATGAGACCAACTCAACACAAAATTTAAAAATTATGCATTTTAACCATTATAATTATTCATTTATTTGGATCATAGTAAGAGACAATAAGTGTATATACGTAAAGTTGTATATCTCCCAGGGTATATACAACAAGATGTGCATATCTAATACACACCAAAATGTGTATATCTCTCAGGGTATCTTCATCGGGTGCCAGATCAACCAGGCTGTGATGGATATGTGGGGTAGCGGGCCTCCAGCAGCAACAGCCTGGTTGACCAGGCAAGCACCAGACGAGCCTGGCCCATGGCCGGGCTCAGAGAGTAGATAAACTCTCGAAACTCTTCAAAGGTATATCAAAGGTAAGGGTATATATACCAAAATGTATGCAGAGCCAGAGAGCGTGGTAGTTCCTTCTGGGACAAAAACCTGAGCCAGAGAGCGTGGTAGTTTATCCTGGGACAAGAACCTGAGCCAGAGAGCGTGGTAGTGTAGATCACAAGAGACATGATCAAGACATACAAAATACTCCTGGGCGAAGACAAACCAGACTAACAGGAAAAGTCAAGCTTATCACATTCACAGAAAAACGCTAAACAACTTAAAGTAAAAAGTTTGCTGGTGTCGAGCTCTGGTGCCTGGCCAACTTTCTATTGATTGATGTGGTTTAGCTCTTCTTGTATATACGTTTAAATTTAACTTTTGGAGTTTCCCCTCTACGCCACTGCTCCATAATTGTCCCGTCTTTGCTCTCTCTCACAACTTAAAAATGCTTTATAATGTCCACTTGGCTCATGCGGGTGCAGCGCTTCCAGGTGTGTTCTCTGGTCTTGGCCCCTTCCATATCAGCCTTGTACAGCCTCTTCCTTATTCCACTCTAGATGACAGAGTATTTTGCATATCGTGCTCATATCCCTTTCTACCTTTCTCTCAATGGCTGAAGGTCTTGATCATACAACCTTTATTTACAGCTCCTGTCCCTCATCTGTAGTACCAATCTGATGAAACTCTCAGCATCCTTGAGTTTTATCTTCCTGGCTAAACGAGGGTTCTAAGCTGGTGCTGCATACTCAGATACTGATCTCCCATATGTGGCGTAAAACATTTGAGGCACTTAACTTCCAAAAGGAAGATTCTTTATCAATAAGCATTATATACGTCCAAATCCTCTTGCAGTTTCATTTAAATATCACCCGTTTGTATCATTAACAATGTTTATCTGCTTCCTTGAAGGACTACAACATGTATTGACTCTCCACACAACAGTAATACTGGAGGCACAACAATGCCCCTTCAGGAACTCCAGATGATACAGTATCTCACGTGAATTAGATACATATGAAACATCTGGGTATCTTTATTTGTAGACGTTTCGCCCACCAGTGACTATCAATACAAAGACATAATATGAAGACTGTGGAAGTATATATAAAAGATGAGTTAATCAGTCCCTCAACCTTGCCTGAGGGACTGATGAAGGCCGAAATGTCTACAAATAGACACACCCAGGTGTTGCACGTGTCTAATTCTTCCTCTTGTCGGTATCATATACCATTCATGATAAAAGTATCCCACAGTGACATCCCACAGTGACATCCCACAGTGATATCCCACAGTGACATCCCACAGTGATATCCCACAGTGACATCCCACTGTGATATCCCACAGTGATATCCCACAGTGACATCCCACAGTGATATCCCACAGTGATATCCCACAGTGATATCCCACAGTGATATCCCACAGTGATATCCCACAGTGACATCCCACAGTGACATCCCACAGTGACATCCCACAGTGACATCCCACAGTGACATCCCACAGTGATATCCCAGTGACATCCCACTGTGATATCCCACAATGACTTTCCTTTCCCTTTTAGGTATTCCTCAGTAGAGCATCTTTGACCCTGGACTATGTCTCCGTTTTATGGATTAATTTCCTACGTGGCATTGTCAAACACCTTAATGCAATCTATAAAATAGACTGTCAACTCACCTTTCCCTGTCCTGATTGACCCTCATCAACCTCTGATAGACTTCAATTAGGTTTGTAAGACATTTCTATTTCTGAACTGATGTTTGTGTTCCGTGATAAACTTCCTATGAAGAGGTGTGTACTCACTTGTATGTGGTTGCAGGGGTCGAATCACAGCTAATGGCCTCGCCTCTTAGCTAGTCCCTACTAGGTCACTCTCTCCCCGCTCCAAGAATCTTAATATACCTCTTCTTAAAGCTATTTATAAATCCTGCCTCCACTACACTCTCCAGATTGTTCCACTTCCTGACAACTCTAAGGCTAAAGAAATACTTCCTAACATCCCTGTGACTCATCTGAGTTTTCAACTTTCAGTTGTGGCCCCTTGTTCCTGTGTCCCATCTCTGAAACAGCCTGTCCCTATCCACCTTGTCAATTCCTCTCAGTATTTTATATGTCATTATCATGTCTTCCCTATCCCTCCTGTCCTCCAGTGTCAACACGTTTGAGTTCCTTTAACCTCTCCTCATAAGACATGATCCTTAGCACCGGGACTAGTCTTGTTGCAAACTTTTGCATTTTCTACAATTTCTTGATTTGTTTGACCAGGTAGGTTCCATACTGGTGCTGCATACTCTAATATGGGCCCGATGTACACGGTGTACACCCAAGATCCTTTTTTTTAAACGAGGATTGCAGCCTTTGATCCCTAGCCTGTACTCCGTCTCCGGTCTTGTTTGTACTTCCCTAGACTTCATGACTTTGCACTTGCTGGGGTTAAACTCCAGGAGCCATTTGTGGGACCAAGTTTACAACCTGTCCAAATCCCCTTGTAATCTTTGCTGATCATCGTCCGCTTGTATTTCATTATTTTCTCACGATCAGCGAACAGGGACAACCCTGAATCTATTCCTTAAATCATATCATTCACATATACCGGACCAGGACTGACCCTCGGACACAGGCGCCCACTCTGACACATCATCACGTACCAACACTCGTTGTTTCCTTCCTGCCAGGTATTCCCTGATCCACTGCAGTGCTTTCCCTACTATTCCTGCCTGCTCCTCTAGTTTTTGAACCAGTTTCTTGTGTAGTACAGCGTCGAAAGCCTTACAGTCCAAAACGATGCAATCTTCCCATCCCTTTCTCTCCTGTCTTACTTCTGTTACCTTTTCGTAGAACTCAAGTAGATTTCTGACACAGGAATTCCATTCCTGAAGCTGTGCTGACTGTCATGTATGAGCTCAATCCTTTCTATGTGCTCCACCACTTTTCTCCTGATAATCTTCTCCACGACTTAACATACAAGTCAACGACACAGGTCTGTTTAGTGATGCCTGTCTGTCTCCTTTCTTAAAAATTGAGATTACATTTACTGTTTTCCACACCTCAGGCAGTTGCCCTGTTTTGAAAGATTTATTGTCTGTCTGTCTCTGTCTGTCTGTCTGTCTCTCTGTCTGTCTCTGTCTGTATCTCTGTCTGTCTGTGTCTGTCTGTGTCGTGTGTGTCTGTGTGTGTCTGTGTCTGTCTCTGTGTCTGTCTCTGTGTCTGTCTGTCTGTGTACTCACCTAGTTGTGGTTGCAGGGGTCGATTCACAGCTCCTGGCCCCGCCTCTTCACTGGCCGCTACCGGGTCACTCTCCCTGCTCCATGAGCTTTATCATACCTCTTCTTAAAGCTATGTATGGAACCTGCCTCCACTACATCGCTTCCCAAACTATTCCACTTCCCGACCACTCTGTGACTGAAGAAGTACTTCCTAACATCTCTGTGATTCATCTGAGTCTTCAACTTTCAACTGTGTCCCATCTCTGGAACATTCTGTCTTTGTCCACCTTGTCAATTCCTCTCAGTATCTTATATGTGTGTGTGTGTCTGTGTGTGTCTGTGTGTCTGTCTGTGTGTGTCTGTGTCTGTGTGTCTGTGTCTGTCTGTGTCTCTGAGAATTTGTTTAAGGCAGCAAATCTAACTGATGGTTCTCGTAGCCACGTTGCTATGTCTGGGTTCCTGTCTTTGTTTGACATGGCTGAGTCGCTATGATTGGGTCGCTATGACCAGGTTATAGCCGAGTCATTATGGCTACGTTGTTAGGGATCAAGTCTTTATGTCTGATCATTACGATCGGGTCGTTATTTGAGGTTATTACCAGCGGGTAGCAAGGGTGAGGTCGTTAAGGGAGACACGACCACTCAGTCTCGTTCCAAGAACGACTCCTGCAGCAATAAAATGATAAAAATACCAGTTGTGTGATGAGGTGGCAACACCGGACCAAAGGAGGAGGAGGAGCAGGAGGAACAAGAGCAGGAGCAGCAGCAGCAGCAGTTGAAGAGGAAATAGGAAAAGATGGTAGGTAAAAGGACAAGTGCAACTAATGTGACATTTTATTGTGGCAACGTTTCGTTCTCTAGGAGCTTTATGAAGCCGTTACAAACAATACATGGACACAGAATTTATATACAGGCTTATAGTGAGGTGTAATAATATTACTACTACTACTACTATTACTACTACTAGTAGTATTACATCTCACTAAGCCTATACCTACCCTCTGTGTCCATGTATTGTTTGTAACGGCTTGATAAAGCTCCTGGAGAGCGAAACGTTGCCACAATAAAATGTCACATTAGTTGCACTTGTGTCCTTTTTCCTAACATATTGTGGGTAATTCTACCAACATTAATACAAATAGGAAAAAGGCCAAGTTAATGTGACGAGAACGGGATGAACAAGATGGAGAAAGGAAACAGGATAAGTTCTGCTGAAGGACGAGAAAAGAAGAGGAAATGGCAAATGTTATGCTTAAAGGGATATGGAGATAGGAAATGGCAAAGGCTCTGGTGGGGAGAGGAAGAGGGAGAGAGGTGCCGCCCCGGCCAGGTGGATGCTGCACATGAGTTAACTTGGTGGAGACAGGAAGGGGGATGAGAAGGCAGGTTATCCTACAATGATGAATACTCAAAGAATTTGCCTCTCATCTTAGCAACTCTTAGGTGCTGTTTTCTATGTTCACAGGATTACTCTAGCACACCCAGAATGTCCACTTAACTGTAGAGAGGGCAAGTATCTTCCATGGAAGAGCACACCAGCTCGGGTAGTGCGTCATGCTGCTTAGTGCTCAACATTCGTTTATCTCAGCAGCGTTTCCTGGTTGTTGTTATTGTTTTTAATAAATGTTCGAGTAAAGGCATCTGCATTAGTATGAGTATCAAGGATGACGTTCATTGGTGGCTGAGGATGAATCCACAACTTGGGACCAAGCACACTTTCCTGTAGTATGCTGGAAATGGTGAGGCTGCTTCAGGACCCTGTCGCACTGAAACCCATCCTAAGAGTTCAATGAAGATAACAATCAAGGAACAAAAGACATAACAGAGACTGCCAGTGTTTGTAGCCTTGCTGAATGGACTCAGCGCCGTACCTGTCCATAAACTTCGATGAAATCTAGTGATACAATACAGCTGATCTGAAGACGGGTCCAGTAGATGTTGTCATATATTAAACTGGTTCATCCTGTCGCTGTTGTCATATATTAGACAAGTTCATCCAGTGACTGCTGTTACATATTAAACAAAATTATAACATGGCTAGAGACCTGGAGTCATATTTTCACTTACACAGCAACGTGATTAAAAATAGTTATTTGACGAGAGAATATTCTCTAAAATTTTACCAGTGACGACAGCAATGACAATTTTGAATAATTGTTGGGTTCAGCCTCGCTTTTTCTCTTGTACGCTGGGACTAAATCATCTCACTTTCCACAATGATGACCACTTATGCTTGGCACAGCATTCCGTAAGTGGAGATGTCAGCGGTTCAGAACTGTCTGTACAACTTCGTGAAAAACCAGAAGATAGATATTACACCATGAGACGCACATCAACCAGTAGCCTCACTCTATGTTTCTTCTCAAGGACATTATTTAAACCAGCCTTAATTTCTTGGCTGACTCGCATTTCAAACATTTTAGACAACTGATCTAATAAAAACACTTGACACTAACCAGTAGTCGACAGCAGGGTTCATCAACCCTGCTGTACCATCCCTCATAGTTAAATGTCTGAGCATTCAGGCTGTTGGTGCTAACAGCACGCAGTCCCACGTAGGCACTATAGCTTGGCTGATAAGGCATTGACTTGAGGAACTTATGAGGAGTTCCTCTAGAAAGCAGCTAGGGGCTAAGTCACCCTAGGCTTTATATGAATTTTTGGCAATATATAACACAGACATCAATGAAATCACTTTCCACTAAAGCAGTTATGGCCAGGCTGTTACATGACCAGTGGTAAAATGAAAACTCTTAACTCTCACAATACTGGGTAAGAACTCTCAACCTAAATTCTGTAGAACCCATTAGTGTCAGTTTAAAATTTGTGAAGAGAAGAGTGTAGGAGAGGGCAGGGAAAGTCAAGAGAATGGCGGAAGAATGATAAGAGGAGTAAATTAATGAAGGAAATAGAATGAGAGAAAAGTGAGAAGCGAAATGAAGAGAGAAATTGGAAATTAAGGAAAAGAGATGCTACAAATAGAAGAGAAAGAGGAAGAAGAGGAGGAATGAGAGTGCTGTACTGGCCAGTCCCCAGGGATTGAGGAGACCTTCAGTAACACTTCTCTCCTCTCCCTCTTACTTCGCTTCTCTTTCAGTGACCTTCTAACCCCTCCTTTCCCTCTCACCCCCTCCCTCCCCTCTCCAGTGACCCCTCTCACCCTTCCCTCCCCTCTCATCCCTCCGTCCCCTCTTCAGTGACCTCTCCCTGCCTCTCACGAAGTTAGGTGGACCTAAAGCTGTGGTGGGTCAGCTGGGACTGCCGTTACTGAGGCTTTAATAAGGAAATATATTTAAATCCAGACGATGAGATGACACCAGATTTTCCCAGTGATGTGACTGAGTGATGTGACTGTCAGGGTGATTATCAGAGTGATGTGACTGTCAGGGTGATTATCTGCCCTGTTAATGGAGGCTTCGTGATGGACCAAGTGCATATCATAGTGATGTTCGAGGCTCGTACAAGCTCTTAGCTCGTAACAAGAGTTAAGGTAAGACAACAGCTCTTAGCTCGTAAGAAGAGTTGAGGTACGACAACAGCTCTTAGCTTATAAGAACTCTCATCCTTAATTCTATATATAAACTCCTAGATATAAAAAAGGTGTAGCAAAACGTGAGGAAAACGAATGAGAGAAATATGAGGGAGAAGAAGAGGACTATGAGAAGACAAAAGAAAGTGGAAAGGAGGAAGGAATACAAGGAGACAAAACAGAAGGGAGAAAAAATAGAGAGAAGAGAGCGGAAGAGGAAAGGGAGAGAAAGATTCAAGAGAAAGCTTACGATCTACATAAAAGTTACCTGTTGAGGACAACATTAGCGTCTAGCGATCTATACTTGTGTCTAGACTAGAGTAGGGAAGGGCCAAAATACGGCCAGCGGGTCACATCCGGCCCCGCCAATGAATTCTATCCGGCCCGCCACTGTGTCGTCTAGTAAGAAAATTTAAAGTATTTACAATTTAAGATTTTTTATGTGGTAATCCGGAGCGGGTGATGGGCAGTCATAGTGGAAGAATATAATACTTGTTAAACATTTGGAAGTCTTTATTGAGGAAACGTCTCGTCAGCCAGTGGATTCTTCAGTCCAGTACAGAGAAAAACTATGAAATATGAGGTGCAGGAGTTTAAGGTAATCAGTCCCTCAGCCTGGAATCGATGTGTTCAGTCCATCAATCTTGAGATTAAAGAACTGACCGCAGACTTCAGGCTGAGGGACTGATTACCTCATCTTTCAGTTTTTCTCTTTACTGGACTGAGGAAGCCACTGGCTGGCGAAACGTTTCTTCAACAAAGATTTCCAAATGTTGAACAAGTGTATCATTCTTCAACTACATCACACACAGTAAAGAGTACTGACAACGCTGGTCGTACTTAATATAATCTTGCAGCTTAGGTGTGTTTTTGCTTTGTTTTTCTCTGTTAACCCCCGGGGTGAGTGCAGGTCAGCGTCTCTGTTAACCCCCTGGGTCAGTGCAGGTCAGTCTCTGTAACCCCGGGGAGTGCAGGTCAGCGCTCTGTTAACCCCGGGGTGAGTGCAGGTCAGCGTCTCTGTTAACCCTGGGTCAGTGCAGGTCAGTCTCTGTTAACCCCGGGTGAGTGCAGGTCACGCTGTCTCACCCTGGTCAGTGCAGGTCAGCGTCTCTGTTAACCCCCGGGGTGAGTGCAGGTCAGCGTCTCTGTTAACCCCCTGGGTCAGTGCAGGTCAGCGTCTCTGTTAACCCCCGGGGTGAGTGCAGGTCAGCGTCTCTGTTAACCCCCGGGGTGAGTGCAGGTCAGCGTCTCTGTTAACCCCCTGGGTGAGTGCAGGTCAGCGTCTCTGTTAACCCCCGGGGTGAGTGCAGGTCAGCGTCTCTGTTAACCCCCTGGGTGAGTGCAGGTCAGCGTCTCTGTTAACCCCCGGGGTGAGTGCAGGTCAGCGTCTCTGTTAACCCCCGGGGTGAGTGCAGGTCAGCGTCTCTGTTAACCCCCGGGGTGAGTGCAGGTCAGCTCTGTAACCCGGGTAGTGCAGGTCAGTCTCTGTTAACCCCCGGGGTGAGTGCAGGTCAGCGTCTCTGTTAACCCCGGTGGGTCAGGTTCTGTTAACCCGGGAGTGCAGGTCAGCGTCTCTGTTAACCCCGGGTGAGTGCAGGTCAGCGTCTCTGTTAACCCCCGGGTGAGTGCAGGTCAGCGTCTCTGTTAACCCCGGGGTGAGTGCAGGTCAGCGTCTCTGTTAACCCCCGGGTGAGTGCAGGTCAGCGTCTCTGTTAACCCCGGGGTGAGTGCAGGTCAGCGTCTCTGTTAACCCCCGGGGTGAGTGCAGGTCAGCGTCTCTGTTAACCCCCGGGGTGAGTGCAGGTCAGCGTCTCTGTTAACCCCCGGGGTGAGTGCAGGTCAGCGTCTCTGTTAACCCCCGGGGTGAGTGCAGGTCAGCGTCTCTGTTAACCCCCGGGGTGAGTGCAGGTCAGCGTCTCTGTTAACCCCCGGGGTGAGTGTAGGTCAGCGCCACCGGTGCTCCAGCGGTCGTGACTTCAAGCGCCCTCTGGGTAACCAGGGAAGTCTATTTCTGTTCCCCCCTTTCTTCTCTTGGTTTTTTTGGTTTACTCCTGGTTCCGGAGGAGGGCATGGTTCCGGAGGAGAGCATGGTTCCGGAGGAGGGCATGGTTCCGGAGGGTATGGTTCCGGAGGGTATGGTTCCGGAGGGGGGCATGGTTCTAGAGGATATGGTTCCGGAGGGCATGGTTCCGGAGGGCATGGTTCCGGAGGGCATGGTTCCGTAGGGTATGGTTCCGTAGGGTATGGTTCCGGAGGAGGGCATGGTTCCGGAGGGCATGGTTCCAGAGGGTATGGTTCCAGAGGAGGGCATGGTTCCGAAGGGTATGGTCCTGGAGGGTATGGTTCCGGAGGAGGGCATGGTTCCAGAGGGTATGGTTCCAGAGGAGGGCATGGTTCTGGAGGAGGGCATGGTTCTGGAGGAGGGCATGGTTCTGGAGGAGGGTATGGTTCTGGAGGAGGGTATGGTTCTGGAGGAGGGTATGGTTCTGGAGGAGGGTATGGTTCTGGAGGAGGGTACGGTTCTGGAGGAGGGTATGGTTCCGGAGGAGGGTATGGTTCCGGAGGAGGGTATGGTTCCGGAGGGTATGGTCCCAGAGGAGGGTATGGTCCGGAGGAGGGTATGGTTCTAGAGGAGGGTATGGTTCTGGAGGAGGATATGGTCCCTGAGGAGGGTATGGTTCTGGAGGATGGTATGGTTCTGGAGGAGGGTATGGTTCCGGAGGAGGGTATGGTTCTGGAGGAGGGTATGGTTCTGGAGGAGGGTATGGTTCTGGAGGAGGGTATGGTTCTGGAGGAGGGTATGGTTCTGGAGGAGGGTATGGTTCTGGAGGAGGGTATGGTTCTGGAGGAGGGTATGGTTCTGGAGGAGGGTATGGTCCCTGAGGAGGGTGGTATGGATCATGTGAATGAACTCAGTTCCAAACGGCAGCAAAAACGATCCTTTACACAGTCATATTACAATACCAAAGTATCTGTGACAATTATTTTACCTCGTTACGTAGAAAACAATTAGCCTAATTTTCGTGCAGATTACAGTTCGCAATAAAAACATAAAAAATATATTCTTTCTTCCTTACAGAATTTACTCGAAGATTCAAATATTTGTTGAAGCTGATGAAGTTCCAGTTGACCTTCAAGTTAAGGTTATTAATCTGTAATGTATATGTAGAATAGAGGGGTGAGTGTGGATGTGACTGATCAGTTAATTATCTAATCAGGTCACTAGTTGAATCCAATCCAAGAACCTGCCATCCCATCCCCGGATGTACTGGATTGCTTACCTCTTGTTTCCACACAGGGCAGTGTGTGTAGCCGTCTCTCTGGGTGATATGAAGGACAGTGGACCTTCCACACGTGGGCAGTACTCATTAACATACATATAAATGCGTATTCAATAGTAGGTTAACTTCAGGAATCCCCCGCGAGATGCGTCTTTGAGTCAGTGTTCTACACTCGGTGGGTGGACAAGGCAAGTCAGTGTTCTACACTCGGTGGGTGGACAAGGCAAGTCAGTGTTCTACACTCGGTGGGTGGACAAGGCAAGTCAGTGTTCTACACTCGGTGGGTGGACAAGGCAAGTCAGTGTTCTACACTGGTGAGAAGTCAGTTACTCAGGTTTTAATCGGTGGTACAAGGCAGTCAGTGTTCTACACTCGGTGGGTGGACAAGGCAAGTCAGTGTTCTACACTCGGTGGGTGGACAAGGCAAGTCAGTGTTCTCACTCGGTGGGTGGACAAGGCAAGTCAGTGTTCTCACCTCGGTGGTGGACAAGGCAAGTTGATTTGTCTCCGTGTGGACAAGGCAGTTGTAGCATTGGGTGAATGTCAAGTCAGTGCTACATCGTGATGGTAAATGTATGTTCTACACTAATGGTACAAGCCTAGGAACCCTCGGATGGGTGGAGTCAGTGTTCACACTCGGTGGGTGGACAAAGGCAAGCGCGTTCTACACAGTACTGCCGTCGTCTTAAGCGTCAGTTTCACACTTCGGTGTGATAAAGCAAGTCAGGTTCTACACCTGGGGGTGGACAAGCGTCGTTCCACTGGTGGTGGACAGGCAAGTCAGTGTCACTCGGTGGGTGGAACAAGTATCGTTCACGTGGTGACTAAGCCGTCAGTGTTCCACTCGGTGGTGGACAAGCAATCAGGTTCTACACTCGGTGGGTGACAAGGCAAGTTGATTTGCTCCACGGAAGGGAAAGATTAGTGAAGGGTAGTCTTCAGTCGTAATGTGATTGGTAGTTATTGTCTCCAATGACCAATCAGAACTGAGGGTGAGTCGCACTCGTTGTTTATAAAGAAATGGCGTGAAGCATGTCACTGCCGTCGTCTTAACCTTCACCTTCGTTGTAACAACCAGGTAGCCTAGGGCTGGCACAAGTGCCACTGTTGTCAATTTGTGCAGGCTGGGATAAAAGTAATCGTCGATACTAAGCCCTGTGTCCTGGTGGTTAAAATTGCTTCATACGGCGAGTGTCCGGTTCGATTCCAGCGAGGGTAGAAACTCTCTTTTTACACTGGGTTTTCATGTCCATCAGAAAATGGGACCTTTCTATAGCAGTGTCATTGATGTCAGCTAGGCCTGTATACCTTGTACATGTACTTGTAGAAATAAAGATATTATTATATCTAACTAAAACTTAGCTTAAGTACTTCTAAGAGGTGGTATATTAGCCAATAGAGGCTTCATCAGTAAATTAGTCTTATAATTAATAGATGATAGAAGAAATGTGGAACGTCGAGTGTAGGCTTATGTATCATTGTACAGTCCTCCACGACTCTGAACGCCTCTCACGCCTGAAATGTGGCAGAAAATCAACGCATACTTGTGCTTGATTTCCCACAATGTGATCTATTTTTTTAAAGCAATTCAAGTCACTAACATTTCCCTTTTTTTTTTTTCTTTGGCCTCTTAATAACTGAGCAGTTCGAAAATGCATGATTCATGTTCAAAGGATGTTTGTATTGTGTCAACACATACATGAACAGATATATGTTTCTATGATGAAACTTAACACTTCATAAGTTAAGATTAGCGATGACGGATGACCACTTTGGTGTAAGACTCGCTCACCACTGTAACAACAAGAACTACGCTGCACTTCAACAGTGTAGTTAATGAACACCAATGATGTCTTCCCAATGAAAGAAAACGTGTTCTCAGCCTCTAGGAAGGTTTCTGGATGTCGCTGAGGGGGTCTTGGTCCACGGAATTGTCACCAGTATGTATACTTACACTCCCTAACAATATTATAGACAGGCTACCTTGTGACAATTGGACTTATCCATACTGACTGACTGATGTAGTAGCCAGGCACAGGCTTAGCTACAAGTACTTCTAGCAGTTTGGCAGGCAGACACACACACACACACACACACACACACACACACACACACACACACACACGATGTATGTGGCCAGCCCTATGGTCACTATCTTGTACACTATGTGCTTTATTGTCCACTTATTAATGAATATAGCATAAAAACCTATGTGATGTCAAGATATCTAATTAATAAAAGTACAATACCAGACATTAAGCCAATATCCTAAATTTCCCTGCAGCAATCAAGTGACCTGTAGATATAAAACCAAATGTACTCTTGTTAACCTTTTTGGGGCCTAGTTCCTAAACCTTTTGTGTATCCACATGGCGCTACCCTCCACAGGATGGCTATGGGGTGCATAAAAATTAGCCATTTCGGTGGCAACATCTCAAAAAATCTAATCCTCCCATTCCTTGGATTGAATAGGATTACCTCTCATTACCTAGGATGTGTCCCCCCTATGGGGGTTAGCTCTTTATTTAAATATAAATAATAATAATTCTCAATAATTTTTAACTGACATCAATGATGAATCATTATCATTACTGTATACGAAGACATGAATTTAGGTTATTATTGAACATTATCAATTCACATTGACAAGAGTGAGTGTGCAGCTCGTCAAGCTTATGTTGACATACAAGCTGGCGGATGTTACCCACTAGTCCACAGTGGTGACCCTGCTTGCAGTGTGACCTTCAGACAGACGAGGTCACCATAGTGGAGCACAAACTGACCTGCAGTCAACTCAGATCAACTTGACCCAAGAAGATGGAGAGTGATAAGAAGAATTAAGGACGATGACGAGGAAGGAGATAAAGATGGGTAATATAACAGACAAAATGAGTTAGAGAAAAAAGATCAAACAGAGCCCCGGAGCATGGTGAGACCCTTATGACACTAGAGACGACCAGGGACCCAGGGACGGCCAGGGACCCAGGGACGGCCGGGGACCCAGGGACGGCCAGGGACCCAGGGACGGCCAGGGACCCAGGGACGGCCAGGGACCCAGGGACGGCCAGGGACCCAGGGACGGCCGGGGACCCTAGGCAGTCTACCAAGTCCATTTAAAGATCAAGAATTTATCGAACATTCTTGAAACAATGTTTTCAGTGTTTCCATCTGGCCGCTTTAAAGCTTAATGGTGTGAGAGGCGCACCACATCCACTGAATGTAGTGGTGTAGGTGTAGGTGTAGTGTGGTGGTGTTGTTGTTGTGGTGTATGTGTTGTGTGGTGGTGTATGTGTAGTGGTGGTGTATGTGTAGTGGTGGTGTATGTGTAGTGGTGGTGATGTAGGTGTAGTGGTGGTGTAGGTGTAGTGGTGGTGTATGTGTAGTGGTGGTGTATGTGTAGTGGTGGTGTATGTGTAGTGGTGGTGTAGGTGTAGTGGTGGTGTAGGTGTAGTGGTGGTGTAGGTGTAGTGGTGGTGTAGGTGTAGTGGTGGTGTATGTGTAGTGGTGGTGTAGTGTAGTGGTGGTGTAGGTGTAGTGGTGGTGTAGGTGTAGTGGTGGTGTAGGTGTAGTGGTGGTGTATGTGTAGTGGTGGTGTATGTGTAGTGGTGGTGTATGTGTAGTGGTGGTGTATGTGTAGTGGTGGTGTATGTGTAGTGGTGGTGTATGTGTAGTGGTGGTGTAGGTGTAGTGGTGGTGTATGTGTAGTGGTGGTGTAGGTGTAGTGGTGGTGTATGTGTAGTGGTGGTGTATGTGTAGTGGTGGTGTAGGTGTAGTGGTGGTGTATGTGTAGTGGTGGTGTAGGTGTAGTGGTGGTGTAGGTGTAGTGGTGGTGAGGTGTAGTGGTGGTGTAGGGTGTGGTGGTGATGTGTGTGGTGGTGTATGTGAGTGGTGTATGTGTAGTGGTGGTGTATGTGTAGTGGTGGTGTATGTGTAGTGGTGGTAGGTGTAGTGTGTGTGTAGTGGTGGTGTAGGTGTAGTGGTGGTGTATGTGTAGTGGTGGTGTAGGTGTTGTGGTGGTGATGTAGGTGTTGTGGTGGTGTATGTGTAGTGGTGGTGTAGGTGTTGTGGTGGTGATGTAGGTGTTGTGGTGGTGGTGTAGGTGTTGTGGTGGTGGTGTAGGTGTTGTGGTGGTGGTGTAGGTGTTGTGGTGGTGGTGTAGGTGTTGTGGTGGTGGTGTAGGTGTTGTGGTGGTGTAGGTGCTGTGGTGGTGGTGTACTTGTGGTGATAGTTGTGATGGTGCAGGTGTAGTGGTGTGGTGCAGTGGTGGTGCAGGTTTAGTGATGCAGGTGTAGTGGGGGATGATGCAGGTGTATTGGGGATAGTGCAGGCGTAGTGGAATGGTGGTGCAAGTGGTGGTGCAGGTGTAGCGGTGGTGGTGCAGGTGTAGTGGTGGTGGTGCAGGTGTAGCGGTAGTGCTGCAGGTGTTGCGGAGGTGCTGCAGTTGAGGGGGGGGGTACCACAATACACCCGGTGGTACCACAATATACCTTAGATGAGAAATCTTGGAGGATATCCTGATGGTCACTCCTGCACAAGTCGACCGTCTTCAGCCGCGGGACAACGTAAACACTGAGACATCAATCCAATTCACTTTAGAAACTGAGGTGGAGAGATAAACAACCTTTCTTGACTTTTTCCACAGAAACACAGACTCCTGTTCTCCTTTTAGGTGTATCACAGAATCACCTGTAAGGACGACCTCATACACTACACAGTAGGATCACGATACCAAAACAGAGGTGTATCGTAATTGGGTTTTTGAGTGCATATACAATGTGCAGGCTCCTCGCTCCTCGCCCCTGAATCCTCAGTTTCTTCGGGAGATTCTCAACAGAAGTTGATGAGGTTGCCAGGTGAATTTGAGAAGGTATTAACAAAATTACAATTGAACATGAAAATGAATATGGCGATTGATGACGAAGTAGCGTAAAATAAAGATATCTTCAGGGAATTACAATAACTCTCATATTTTAATCTATATTGTAGACAGAGCCAGAAGAATCCTGAGAGCTGGAACCGGTAGCACAACAGACAGCCCTTTCCACTAATAGCACGACAGACAGCCCTCTCCACTAGTAGCACGACAGACAGCCCTCTCCACTAGTAGCACAACAGACAGCCTCTCCTATTAATCTATAGTAGCACAACAGACAGCCCTCTGCACTAGTAGCACAACAGACAGCCCTCTCCACTAGTAGCACAACAGACAGCCCTCTCCACTAGTAGCACAACAGACAGCCCTCTCCACTAGTAGCACAACAGACAGCCCTCTCCACTAGTAGCACAACAGACAGCCCTCTCCACTAGTAGCACAACAGACAGCCCTCTCCACTAGTAGCACAACAGACAGCCCTCTCCACTAGTAGCACAACAGACAGCCCTCTCCACTAGTAGCACAACAGACAGCCCTCTCCACTAGTAGCACAACAGACAGCCCTCTCCACTAGTAGCACAACAGACAGCCCTCTCCACTAGTAGCACAACAGACAGCCCTCTCCACTAGTAGCACAACAGACAGCCCTCTCCACTAGTAGCACAACAGACAGCCCTCTCCACTAGTAGCACAACAGACAGCCCTCTCCACTAGTAGCACAACAGACAGCCCTCTCCACTAGTAGCACAACAGACAGCCCTCTCCACTAGTAGCACAACAGACAGCCCTCTCCACTAGTAGCACAACAGACAGCCCTCTCCACTAGTAGCACAACAGACAGCCTCTCCACTAGTAGCACAACAGACAGCCCTCTCCACTAGTAGCACAACAGACAGCCCTCTCCACTAGTAGCACAACAGACAGCCCTCTCCACTAGTAGCACAACAGACAGCCCTCTCCACTAGTAGCACAACAGACAGCCCTCTCCACTAGTAGCACAACAGACAGCCCTCTCCACTAGTAGCACAACAGACAGCCCTCTCCACTAGTAGCACAACAGACAGCCCTCTCCACTAGTAGCACAACAGACAGCCCTCTCCACTAGTAGCACAACAGACAGCCCTCTCCACTAGTAGCACAACAGACAGCCCTCTCCACTAGTAGCACAACAGACAGCCCTCTCCACTAGTAGCACAACAGACAGCCCTCTCACTAGTAGCACAACAGACAGCCCTCTCCACTAGTACACAACAGACAGCCCTCTCCACTAGTAACACAACAGACAGCCCTCTCCACTAGTAACACAACAGACAGCCCTCTCCACTAGTAACACAACAGACAGCCCTCTCCACTAGTAACACAACAGACAGCCCTCTCCACTAGTAACACAACAGACAGCCCTCTCCACTAGTAACACAACAGACAGCCCTCTCCACTAGTAACACAACAGACAGCCCTCTCCACTAGTAACACAACAGACAGCCCTCTCCACTAGTAACACAACAGACAGCCCTCTCCACTAGTAACACAACAGACAGCCCTCTCCACTAGTAACACAACAGACAGCCCTCTCCACAGTACACAACAGACAGCCCTCTCCACTAGTAACACAACAGACAGCCCTCTCCACTAGTAACACAACAGACAGCCCTCTCCACTAGTAACACAACAGACAGCCCTCTCCACTAGTAAAGTTGCTTTCAGCCACAAAAATGTTTAATAAGCTTAACCAACATTGAAATCATCAGTCACAACCTCCACCATGATTCACCACAGTGTTAGGCGGCATAAATACAGCAGCAATAATCAGTAAGTGGATGCTAGAGTCCAAGAAATTCCATGTGGACATAATATCTTGCCACTGTTATTAATCTATTATTTCTACCCACTTATTTTTTTTGGGGGGGACATCTAAACTGTCGTATCTGCGCGACTCTAGCAAGACAGTAATAGAGTGAATGATGGTGAAAGTGTTTCTTTTTCGGGTCACTCTGCCTCGGTGAGAGACGGCTAGCGTGTTAAATAAAATAAAAATCGTTGAGGAGGAATGTGTATGGAGACGGGTGGAACATTTCAAAAATACTGTGTAAAAGCCAGACCCGTTCTTAATATTTCTCAATGGTGACCTTTAAAAAAAATGAGTTGATGTATTACTATTTTAGCCAACTCTTCACTGATGGATAATAGACAAAGTATATTACTTCACTTCTACAAAACCTCTTACTGGAAAATCTGGTGACATTTTATTGTGAATGTAACTGAACTAATTAGCGCTAGTCAAGACGTCGACCCGACAAGCGGTACAGATGAATACAGAGGAGAGGAGTAAGAGTGGTAACTCACCGTCACAGATCAATACAGAGGAGAGGAGTAAGAGTGGTAACTCACCGTCACAGATCAATACAGAGGACAGGAGTAAGAGTGGTAACTCACCGTCACAGATCAATACAGAGGAGAGGAGTAAGAGTGGTAACTCACCGTCACAGATCAATACAGAGGAGAGGAGTAAGAGTGGTAACTCACCGTCACAGATCAATACAGAGGACAGGAGTAAGAGTGGTAACTCACCGTCACAGATCAATACAGAGGACAGGAGTAAGAGTGGTAACTCACCGTCACAGATCAATACAGAGGACAGGAGTAAGAGTGGTAACTCACCGTCACAGATCAATACAGAGGACAGGAGTAAGAGTGGTAACTCACTGTCACAGATGAATACAGAGGACAGGAGTAAGAGTGGTAACTCACCGTCACAGATCAATACAGAGGAGAGGAGTAAGAGTGGTAACTCACCGTCACAGATCAATACAGAGGAGAGGAGTAAGAGTGGTAACTCACCGTCACAGATCAATACAGAGGAGAGGAGTAAGAGTGGTAACTCACCGTCACAGATCATCTCGAGGGAAGGGACGAAGTACTCGTCACACACAATAGCGATGCCCACGAACATGTAGATGGTGATGATGATGTGAACAATGAGACCACCGCTCTTCCTGGCGCTGGCAGACATGAAGCCCCGAGGGAACTGTTCGATGGCCGGCAGTGTGCAGTTCTCCTGCGGAGGCGACGAAGGTGACGAAGATAAATAGTCTTCTTCGTCATCCTGGAGGAGGTGCCGGGACACCACCCCCGCTGAAGACGCCTCAGCCTCCGGCGCCACCGGCTCTCCTATAAATTTGATAAGAAACTGGATTTAGAAAAGCAACAAGAACGTCCTAATTTATTTCGAATATTTTCTCGTTAATCATTAACTTAATACACAAAATTTATTCAGTACTGATTACTATTTTGCTACCGATGAAAAATAATATTCTAATGGTAATGAAAAGTAGGCGTTGATAAATAGTGACTTACTAGCAACCATCACACCAGCTGAACCAGCGTAGCTAACAACCACACCAGCTGAACCAGCGTAGCTAACAACCACACCAGCTGAACCAGCGTAGCTAACAACCACACCAGCTGAACCAGCGTAGCTAACAACCACATCAGCTGAACCAGCGTAGCTAACAACCACACCAGCTGAACCAGCGTAGCTAACAACCACACCAGCTGAACCAGCGTAGCTAACAACCACACCAGCTGAACCAGCGTAGCTAACAACCACACCAGCTGAACCAGCGTAGCTAACAACCACACCAGCTGAACCAGCGTAGCTAACAACCACACCAGCTGAACCAGCGTAGCTAACAACCACACCAGCTGAACCAGCGTAGCTAACAACCACACCAGCTGAACCAGCGTAGCTAACAACCACACCAGCTGAACCAGCGTAGCTAACAACCACACCAACTGAACCAGCGTAGCTAACAACCACACCAACTGAACCAGCGTAGCTAACAACCACACCAGCTGAACCAGCGTAGCTAACAACCACACCAGCTGAACCAGCGTAGCTAACAACCACACCAGCTGAACCAGCGTAGCTAACAACCACACCAGCTGAACCAGCGTAGCTAACAACCACACCAGCTGAACCAGCGTAGCTAACAACCACAACAGCTGAACCAGCGTAGCTAACAACCACACCAGCTGAACCAGCGTAGCTAACAACCACACCAGCTGAACCAGCGTAGCTAACAACCACACCAGCTGAACCAGCGTAGCTAACAACCACACCAGCTGAACCAGCGTAGCTAACAACCACACCAGCTGAACCAGCGTAGCTAACAACCACACCAGCTGAACCAGCGTAGCTAACAACCACACCAGCTGAACCAGCGTAGCTAACAACCACACCAGCTGAACCAGCGTAGCTAACAACCACACCAGCTGAACCAGCGAGCTAACAACCACACCAGCTGAACCAGCGTAGCTAACAACCACACCAGCTGAACCAGCGTAGCTAACAACCACACCAGCTGAACCAGCGTAGCTAACAAACACACCAGCTGAACCAGTGTGTGAGGGAGGGGGTGGGGGAAGATGTGGGGCAGAAGTGTCATAGGTCAAGAGGCAGCAGCTGGGGAAGTGAAGATGGACAGAAGTGAAGAAAGGTGAAGATGAACAGAAGGGAAGGAAGGTGAAGATGGACAGAAGGGAAGGAAAGTGAAGATGGACAGAAGGGAAGGAAAGTGAAGATGGACATAAGGGAAGGAAGGTGAAGATGGACAGAAGGGAAGGAAAGTGAAGATGGACAGAAGGGAAGGAAAGTGAAGATGGACATAAGGGAAGGAAGGTGAAGATGAACAGAAGGGAAGGAAGGTGAAGATGGACAGAAGGGAAGGAAAGTGAAGATGGACAAAAGGGAAGGAAGGTGAAGATGGACATAAGGGAAGGAAGGTGAAGATGGACAGAAGGGAAGGAAGGTGAAGATGGACAGAAGGGAAGGAAGGAAAGGGGGCGCAGGAAACTTCCTCAGGTCAGGAAATTATTTGATTGAGTTTCTTACTCTTGAGACTGAGCAAACAGGAAGTTGGGCAATAGTGTTGGAAGGAAGAGATGGGGTGGGCAAGGAAGGACTGAATGGAAGGAAGTGTGAGGGAGGTGGAAGTGTGAGGGAGGTGGAAGTGTGAGGGAGGTGGAAGTGTGAGGGAGGTGGAAGTGTGAGGACGATGGAAGTGTGAAAGGTGTAGCAGGACACATTCGCATATCAGCAAATGTTGTACTGTAGTTTCATTACACACCAGTTATCACTATAACCGTAAATACAATAAAAACTAAATAAGTACAAGGATTGAACCTTGGTCAACTCCTCTTGTTAAGTCTGATGATTCACCCATCACAGCGACACACCCATCACAGCGACACACCCATCACAGCGACACACCCCTCGCCTTAACTTGTACTTCCCGTTAGTATCTAAGTCTTGCACAGTGTAAAATGTCTTCCCACAATCTACAACAATGCAGTCTGTCCATCCCTCTATCCTCCCTCATAACAGTACATCAAAAGATTCACGAGGCAGGATTTGTCGTCCCTAAATTAAATATGGTGCTTCATGGTGTAGCCTTCATGTCAGGTGTTCCATTTTATCACCAACAACCTAATCATTCAGAGAATAGGTCGCTACTAGCAGACGGAGGAGCGAGCCTCCACTACTCCTTGGCTTAATAACCAGCACGAGTTTACAGCTTCATGAAATACAATCCTCATATTGCACCAGCTCTCAAGTAGTGTGGTAGCTTTATTTTGTAACTGTAGTTTAAAAATACAGAGCAGTGTTTGGGGTGTCTCGTCTTCAGTGTTTAGCTTATCATTTAATCTGGTGTTGTAGAGTCCACAACCTCGCGAGGTTCCAGTCTCAAGTACATATTTTAAAATGGTTCTACATCAAATTGTTTTAAGTTTTAAGTCAGATTTTTTTTTTTCATCTACAAGCACACACTGGCACTTCGTTGTAATGATGTCACAGTCTCTGCTGACTCCCGTTCTTATCAGTTGTAGCCTTGAATTACTTTATTAACCAGTAAAAAAGTATATATCTGTTTTCTCCCACCTGCTCGCGCGTACTCACCAAGCACGCAAGGAGGAAGTAATTTTGGGGACACACAATGGGGGAACTATATCCAGTACAAAAGAGGGCCACAGATTAGCCATGGACCACGAGATTGGACAGCCAAAATTCGCGGACAAGCTTAAAAATGGTCCAGATCTGAAGAGAATCGTCTAGCGTGGCCGCGCACATGGACGGAGAGAGAACACAAGGTGGGGTTGTTTTCAACACGTTAGTGATATACGAGGCATTCAACGCCACCCCTAACTGGAAGCGAACCAGGACAGTCAACCTGAGCCAGGAGAGAAGAAACTGGAGGAGGAATTGAAGTAGCGCTAAGAGGAAGCGAAGAGGAGGTCTGGTTCAATTCCATACCGGACTGGTATGGAATTGAACCAGAGCCAGAATGGCACTGAACCGGAGCCAGAAGGAAATAAACCGACGCCAAGATATAATGAACCGGAGCCAAGAAGAAGCGAACCAGAACGAGGATGGAACTGAATCGGATCAAGACGAACTGAACCAATGCCAGGAGAACTGAACCGGGGCCGAGAAGGACCGAATCAACGCCAGTACGCTATGCGACGCTGGAAAGTACACCCTAAAAAACACAAAACTTAACAAGAAAACTGCAGAGACCTCAATCAGAATTAAAAAAGAAAAAAAAATTCTCCCAAGAGAAATTGAGTAATGGAGTCCCCTGCCAGACTACCACCAATATTTCGTACTGAAAACACCCGCTTACGTTCCCCACAACGACCATCAACAAGGTACAAATTTGGGGAACCCAATTTGTAAAGATTACATTGATTCTCTGTCGGTTTTGTGTCTAATCAGCAAACACAGTCTTGCCTCTACCCGCACGAGAACAACGCAGTCTTGCCTCTACCCGCACGAGAACAACGCAGTCTTGCCTCTACCCGCACGAGAACAACGCAATCTTGCCTCTACCCGCACGAGAACAACGCAGTCTTGCCTCTACCCGCACGAGAACGACGCAGTCTTGCCTCTACCCGCACGAGAACAACGCAGTCTTGCCTCTACCCGCACGAGAACGACGCAGTCTTGCCTCTACCCGCACGAGAACGACGCAGTCTTGCCTCTACCCGCACGAGAACAACGCAGTCTTGCCTCTACCCGCACGAGAACAACGCAGTCTTGCCTCTACCCGCACGAGAACGACGCAGTCTTGCCTCTACCCGCACGAGAACGACGCAGTCTTGCCTCTACCCGCACGAGAACGACGCAGTCTTGCCTCTACCCGCACGAGAACGACGCAGTCTTGCCTCTACCCGCACGAGAACAACGCAGTCTTGCCTCTACCCGCACGAGAACAACGCAGTCTTGCCTCTACCCGCACGAGAACAACGCAGTCTTGCCTCTACCCGCACGAGAACAACGCAGTCTTGCCTCTACCCGCACGAGAACAACAGTCTTGCCTCTACCCGCACGAGAACAACGCAGTCTTGCCTCTACCCGCACGAGAACAACGCAATCTTGCCTCTACCCGCACTAGAACAACGCAGTCTTGCCTCTACCCGCACGAGAACAACGCAGTCTTGCCTCTACCCGCACGAGAACAACGCAGTCTTGCCTCTACCCGCACGAGAACAACGCAGTCTTGCCTCTACCCGCACGAGAACAACGCAGTCTTGCCTCTACCCGCACGAGAACAACGCAGTCTTGCCTCTACCCGCACGAAAACGACACAGTCTTGCCTCTACCCGCACGAGAACGACACAGTCTTGCCTCTACCCGCACGAGAACGACACAGTCTTGCCTCTACCCGCACGAGAACGACACAGTCTTGCCTCTACCCGCACGAGAACGACACAGTCTTGCCTCTACCCGCACGAGAACGACACAGTCTTGCCTCTACCCGCACGAGAACGACACAGTCTTGCCTCTACCCGCACGAGAACGACACAGTCTTGCCTCTACCCGCACGAGAACGACACAGTCTTGCCTCTACCCGCACGAGAACGACACAGTCTTGCCTCTACCCGCACGAGAACGACACAGTCTTGCCTCTACCCGCACGAGAACGACACGGCTTTGCCTCTACCCGCACGAGAACAAAAAAGTGAAAGGAAGCACGGGGAAACTAACAGACACGTACACGTACACACACACACACACACGTCTAGCGAACGATATAGTGGAGGCGGGAACCATACATAGTTTTAAGATAAGGTATGATAAAGCTCATGGAGCAGGAAGAGCAGAGACCCAGTAGCGGACAGCGAAGAGGCGGTGCCAGGAGCTGATCCTCGACCCCTGCAACCACAATTAGGTGAGTACAATTAGGCGAGTACACACACACACACAGGTGGCCTGGTGGCTAAAGGTCTCGCTTCACGCACGGAGGGCCCAGGTTCAATTGCCGGCGGGGCGGAAACATTTCGAAGTGTTTCCTTACACACACACACATACAACAGGCCTAGTGTCTAATCGACATGTGCCTAGGACAAAATGGTAACTAACACACACACACACAGTCGCCCACGCGAACATGAAAGAACAGATAAAAATATCTTATTTCAGTTTTATACCGAGTAAAAACTGGAGTCGAATGATTCTACAAAAGTGTTGCTGTGGAGTGATTTAACACAGGAGGTAGTAAACGCTACAACTACTGTAAATTTAATAAATGATATAGAAACTAGTTTAGAGGAGACACCAGGAGCATAACACTACTGTTGTAGCAACAAGTTGGTGACTGTACACACGACTAAATTGATAAGACACACGTGCAATGGTTAGGTGTCTTATTTCGAAACTTTCCGCCTACACAGTAGGCTTCTTCAGTCTAGTACAGAGGAAGCAGCAGAGATGTAAAGCCGATGTAATCAGTCCATCACCCACCTCTACTGCTTCTGCTGCCTCCTCTGTACTAGACTGAAGAAGCCTACTGTGTAATCGGAACGTTTCGGAATAAAGATACCTAACCATTGCACGTGTGTCTTATCAATTCAGTCGTGTGTACAGTCACCAACTTGTTGCTACAACAGTAGTGTTATGCTCCTGGTGTCTCCTCTAAACTAGTTTCTTCATCATTTATTAAATTTACAGTAGTTGTAATTGTATTGTATACCAGTATACTATTATGATATTGACACACGACTATGATAACTACCAGGTAGTGGTACCAATGACTACTGTACCGGAGTCGTAGGGGTGACCAAGGAACTGCTGGTGATAATTCTAGTTTATGAGAGGCTAATGATAAAGGAAACTGATAAGAAATTTATAAAGTAAACTTTGAGAGATGTTAAGGAGACTACAAGAATGATAAAAGATGATACATCCAGAGTAGACCATATATTCTCTCTTAAATGGTCCAGATATACAAGAGACTAGCTAAGAAGCCACCCCTTCCATCCTCTCTCACTGTCTCTTCCATAGACGCAACAAGTGAATACTAATTCAGTACTCAGAAATGTGGGTGCGTGCGAGGGAAGACGACCAGCATGCAGATGTAAAGGCTACGAGATGAGAAACTTCCTATCTTGTATACAACAAGAGAGCAATGTGCTCGGCAGCCTCACTCCATGAGCCATGATGTACTATTGCGCTCAAAAAGTGCTGAAAAATAACTGAAATATTCATTCCAAGCTAGAAAGTATAAAACCGGGAACACTGGGAGATCTCTCGAGTCAACAACAGGCCTAATAGATGAATTAAGTAATGTAATGCATAGAATAGTGTACGGCGTGCATACGACGATTTAAAGGGGAGAATTAAAAATATATTAGCCTGAAACAAATATATTCCATTATGAATGAAGGCAGACACACAACTGGAGAACGTCACAGTAGCCGATTTCTCTACAGAGAAATCGGCTATGAAAGGATGGGAACATTATTGACAAGGAGGTAACTGATGTATTCAACAAAGAATTCCAAAAGAAAATTGTCTAACCAAGCAGAGATGAGGGACACACAAACAAAGGAAGCAGGTCCTGGACGCTGCCAAAGTTACAGTCAGACGAGAAAATATCCAGGGATCAGAGTTTCGCAATCCCTCACCGAGCCACTCACTGAAAGGAGCTACTACCACTCCAACGAATACTGAATCACGGTTATATAGCACATGTTAACCAGCGGGTGTGTCATCACTAATGATACACCGGTAAACTAGCGACAGCAAAGTGTCTCATGACTCGCGTCATGAGACACTTTGCTGTTTCCTGGAGTACAAAACGCCAACAGTATATAAACTGATAGCAAATGTAATAATTGCCCTAGGGTATTTAGAGAAACAATCGTGCGAGACCGAGGGTTCTAACACCTTGCTAAATATGCACATACACGAATCCTTAATTTCTTACACGAAATTTTCGAACAAAGAACAATAACCCTATATGAGGGTTATGTGTGTATTTTCGAACAGGTTATTAAAGCGAAAATATTATACTCACGCCAACACAAATGTAATCAAATTATCACCATACTGCAATTACTCTCCCCTTCCTCTTTACTTTATCTTATTTCCCTCTATAATTTATTTCCCCTCTCTTTTTTATCTTCACTATGCTCTCTCCAAGAAAAAAAATTCAGAAAAAAGGCTTAAATAGTAAATTCATATCATTACTCTCAAAGTAACAATATCTGTTTCAAAGTTAATGAGGTCAAATCATTATTGTCACAGTAACAGTTTCTGTGTGACAAAGTTAATGTGGTGATACTAAAGCTTCGCTCACAATATCAAAGAGTGTAGTTACCTGTAGTTTCCATTATGAAAATCCAATCATCTATTAACTAACAATAAGTAATTTAACTGAATTTGTTTCCAAAAATCAAACTTTTAAAATCATTCTACAGCAATACACGTACACTATCTGTCCTTAACCAATTTAAGGCGAGTAACAACGTCTTCTAAACCAGAATAATGAGGTTTTTTAACACGCTATATGGATATAAGAAGAATTTTCTATTTACATATTTTAGGTCAGGTTAATTTACTGTCAATTATATTTAAACAATGCAAATAAATGTAAATATGCCTTATAAAGAAAATAAACTATATAACAGGAGAGGTGAACCCCAGAAAAAACAGTTACATATACACTTAAACCCACGTTCTGACTTAGGACGAGTATCCACCACGTCCTGTGCTGAATGACTCGCATGGGTTTAGCGCTAAACATGAATTATTATTATTATTATTATTATTATTATTATTATTATTATTATCCGATGCTTCTTCCACTATATTAAGACTATTAAAGAACCAATGGTCTTTTAGAAGACTGGGGAGTTATGGGTCAGGAACTAGTACAGACTAGACACCCTCGCACTGGCACACACCTGCCAGTGTTAGAAAACTATTATTATTTTTAATATAATTAACTGAATTGCTAAATCCGAAGGGTCATACAGCACTGCAGGGAAGGAAGTGAGAAAGTAGGAATGTGAGAAGGGTAGGACTGAAGGCAAGAGTAGGAGTGAGGGGCAGGAGTGTGCAAGGGTAGGAGTGATGGGCAGGGGTGTGCAAGGGTAGGAGTGATGGGCAGGGGTGTGGAAGGGGAGGGGAAGTGGAGGCAGGGAAGAGTGAAAGAATAACATTTAAATTAATATTAATGAAACAGGTTATTTTAGATAAAAGAGAGAGAGACGAGGGGGGGATGAGGGGAAGGTAAGTCTGTGTCAAAGGCAGGACTGGCATCTAGGAAGTGGTGTGTTGTGAGGAGCTAGTGGAGACTTCTCATGCCCTGCACTGATGCACACCTGCCAGTGTTATTCCTACCTCGTCTCACACAATGTACTAAACCCCTGTCAATTTGGATTCAGGACCAACAAAAGCACAAACGATGCTATAACACACATGTTAGAGTTAATATACACCGCACTTGAGAAGAAAGAAGTTCCGCTGGGAATCTTCATAGACCTACGCAAAGCATTTGATACAGTCGACCATGATTTATTGCTCACAAAATTAGCGCACTATGGTATTAGGGGGCACCCCCTCAACTACCTAAAGTCGTACCTTAGCAACAGAAGTCAGTACGTGAACACAAATGGAGAGAACTCTTCCACACAACAAATTACAGTCGGTGTCCCTCAAGGTAGTGTCCTGGGGCCACTCCTATTCCTCATTTACATAAATGACCTACCGAATGCATCACAACTACTCAAACCCATTTTGTTTGCAGATGACACAACATATGTCTTCTCTCACCCAAATCCAGTCGTACTAGCCAACACAGTTAATGCCGAATTACAGAAAATATCAACATGGATGATGACAAATAAGCTTACTCTCAATACGGACAAGACCTACTACATTCAGTTTGGAAACAAAGCTACAAATGTTCCACTTAACATAACGCTAAATGGTTCACCCATCACAAGGCTCACAGAGGGAAAATTCCTAGGAATCCACCTTGACAGTAGTCTTAAATTCCAAACACACATACAACAAATTTCCAAGAAAATCTCAAGGACAGTAGGCATATTATCTAAGATACGCTATTATGTGCCTCAACCAGCTCTCATTGCACTATATCATTCTCTTATCTACCCTTATCTCACCTATGGAATCTGTGCATGGGGCTCAACAACATTAAATCACCTTAGACCACTCATAACCCAGCAAAAGGCTGCAGTCAGGATGATAACAAATTCCCACTCTAGACAGCATACTCCACCTATATTCAGAACCTTAAAACTACTCACCATAAAAAATATTCATACCTATTCATGTGCCTTCTACATACATAAAACTCTACATGCTAATATCAACCCTGCGCTCAGAATTCTCCTCAACAACTTTAATAGGTCCCACGAACATGACACAAGACACAGATCACTATTTGACATACCCCGAGTCCATACTAACCAATGTAAAAATTCTATGCACATAAAGGGCCCCAGAATCTGGAATTCATTACCAGTAAATATCAAGTTAACCTTGTCGGAAAATCAATTCAAGACTTCTCAAAAATCACCTACTCACCCTATACTAAATACTCATACTGTAACAAACTTCCAAACCCAATATTATTTTACTTAAGATGATCTCAATTTGATATGTTCATCCTCCTTAACACTTGTTGCAATTTCATATCATCATTTTGTCATTTAAAATCTTATAGTATCATCATTTTCTTAATTTGAAATAAAATATATATCTAGAAGAAACTCTAAAAACTATTTCTAGTATTGTTATTATACTAGTATAGCATCAACATACTATAATTTGAAATAAATTCTACAACTAGATTAAACTCAACCAATTTCTCTTGTATTGTCTTTTAATAGTATGTATAACCATTTAATAATTTAAATAATACAGAACTAGAATAAACTCAATCAATTTCTTTAGCATTAAGTACTTAGTGAATAAGTTTCTAGAATAAAGTGCCCCTAATGCCATGGCATGCCAGTGGCTCTCCTTGCATTACAGTTTTATAATTGTTTTATAATTGTAACTACCAATAACATTGTACACTTGTAACATGCATTGAAATAAAAATTATTATTATTATTATTAATTATTATTATTATTATTATGGTCTGGTGTAAGTTTTCTCAAGAGTGAGCCAGGTTCACCTAGGAATCAGTCGCCTTGCAGGGAAATTTAGGATGATGTGGCCAGGTGACTGGGCATGGTCAGACTCACCTGGGTGGCGGAGGAGGGTGTGGCCGTGGGTCAACAAGGTGACGAGCCCCAAATAGGTGAAGGTGGCCAGGAGAAGTGGCCTCAGACGTGCTCGTCTAGTGCGCATGCCCAACCTCGCCGCCAGACCCATGTTGCTGCTGCTGCTGCTGCTGCTGCTGCTCTTGTGGCTGTTGTTTCTGTGGGATAAACAAACACAAATGTAACACACTATGCTAACACTGTTCACATAAAAGAACTTGAAAATATTATGTAATGTGAATCATGATTTCATAAACCGAACATGTAACTGAACGTCTAGTTAATTCCGGGTAACGGGGTTGATCGGTCTCACGGACCGGTCAAAGACCACGAGCCTCCTGGCTGGTAGCCTCATTTATCACACTGCTCACAAAACTCACGATTATTAAAGACCATCCTAATCATTTGTAGAACTAAATGGTTATAATTATAACCATATTTTTTAAAGGGGTGGATCGGTAAGCCAGCGGAAAGCCTCAGTCAATGACCAAAAGCTCCAGCTTTTGGTCATCATCTAAGACCCGCGTCAGGATACACTTGTCCTGTTTCGAATCTGCCTGGATTTCTTACTCTATTTCTGCAACACTGCAAGCTCCTGATGTGTTGATTGCAACATGAAAGGCCTAGAGCTATCATTCAACTACTTGTGGTTATTTTGCATCGTTCACGATTATTGCATAATACATACAAAAATTTGATATCCGAGCGGGACGTCTCAAATTCAACCCTCGCTTAGTCGATAATCTTAAAAACCCAATAAACCGAACCAAACTTTAGTGTTCTTCACTTAAACGACGTGTGAAGAGATCCAAGTGTCCGCTATAACACGGTTCAGATATAACAGCATCCATCGCCATCTCTTAAAAGAGGCTATTGTATTTCGTGAAGTGCTAAACCCAAGTGGGTCATTCTGTGCAGCGAATGATGGACTCTATCCACCGTCCGTGTGGATCACCCAGTTCCCACCGTCTGTGGGAACTAGGTGAGCACCGGGTGTTCTGTGGGAGCTGGAGGAGCACCGGGTGTTCTGTGGGAACTAGGTGAGCACCGGGTGTTCTGTGGGAGCTGGGTGAGCACCGGGTGTTCTGTGGGAACTGGATGAACACCGGGTGTTGTGGGAACTGGGTGAGCACCGGGTGTTCTGTGGGAGCTGGAGGAGCATCGGGTGTTCTGTGGGAGCTGTAGGAGCACCGGGTGTTCTGTGGGAGCTGGATAAGCACCAGGTGTTCTGTGGGAACTGGAGGAGCACCGGGTGTTCTGTGGGAACTGGGTGAGCACCGGGTGTTCTGTGGGAGCTGGGTGAGCACCAGGTGTTCTGTGGGAGCTGGGTGAGCACCAGGTGTTCTGTGGGAACTGGAGGAGCACCGGGTGTTCTGTGGGAACTGGATGAGCACCGGGTGTTCTGTGGGAACTGGATGAGAACCGGGTGTTCTGTGGGAACTGGATGAGCACCGGGTGTTCTGTGGGAACTGGATGAGCACCGGGTGTTCTGTGGGAACTGGGTGAGCACCGGGTGTTCTGTGGGAACTGGGTGAGCACCGGGTGTTCTGTGGGAACTGGATGAGCACCGGGTGTTCTGTGGGAGCTGGGTGAGCACCGGGTGTTCTGTGGAAGCTGGAGGAGCACCGGGTGTTCTGTGGGAGCTGGATGAGCACCGGGTGTTCTGTGGGAGCTGGATGAGCACCGGGTGTTCTGTGGGAACTGGGTGAGCACCGGGTGTTCTGTGGGAGCTGGATGAGCACCGGGTGTTCTGTGGGAGCTGGATGAGCACCGGGTGTTCTGTGGGAACTGGGTGAGCACCGGGTGTTCTGTGGGAGCTGGATGAGCACCGGGTGTTCTGTGGGAGCTGGAGGAGCACCGGGTGTTCTGTGGGAGCTGGATGAGCACCGGGTGTTCTGTGGGAGCTGGATGAGCACCGGGTGTTCTGTGGGAACTGGGTGAGCACCGGGTGTTCTGTGGGAGCTGGATGAGCACCGGGTGTTCTGTGGGAGCTGGATGAGCACCGGGTGTTCTGTGGGAACTGGGTGAGCACCGGGTGTTCTGTGGGAGCTGGAGGAGCACCGGGTGTTCTGTGGGAGCTGGAGGAGCACCGGGTGTTCTGTGGGAGCTGGATGAGCACCGGGTGTTCTGTGGGAGCTGGATGAGCACCGGGTGTTCTGTGGGAGCTGGATGAGCACCGAGTGTTCTGTGGGAGCTGGATGAGCACCGGGTGTTCTGTGGGAACTGGGTGAGCACCGGGTGTTCTGTGGGAACTGGGTGAGCACCGGGTGTTCTGTGGGAGCTGGATGAGCACCGGGTGTTCTGTGGGAGCTGGATGAGCACCGGGTGTTCTGTGGGAACTGGGTGAGCACCGGGTGTTCTGTGGGAACTGGGTGAGCACCGGGTGTTCTGTGGGAGCTGGATGAGCACCGGGTGTTCTGTGGGAGCTGGATGAGCACCGGGTGTTCTGTGGGAACTGGGTGAGCACCGGGTGTTCTGTGGGAGCTGGATGAGCACCGGGTGTTCTGTGGGAGCTGGATGAGCACCGGGTGTTCTGTGGGAGCTGGATGAGCACCGGGTGTTCTGTGGGAGCTGGATGAGCACCGGGTGTTCTGTGGGAGTTGGGAAGAAATGGATGGGAAGATTGTGAAAGAG
The DNA here is from genome assembly GCA_009830355.1 of Cherax destructor. Classification (NCBI taxonomy): domain Eukaryota; kingdom Metazoa; phylum Arthropoda; class Malacostraca; order Decapoda; family Parastacidae; genus Cherax; species Cherax destructor. The sequence goes on along the minus strand of WNWK01000665.1, from coordinate 260,289 downwards.
TTCCCCAGGAAAGACTCATCTGGAAGTTGCACAATATAGAAAGATTAAAACAAATTATTACACAAATTATTACAAGGTGAAATGCTAAAAAAAAGTTGTTCATAATCTATACTAGGACAAAATTGGAATATGTAACTATGCAACGGTTGTGTATTCACAACACCTGACAAATACACACACACATTTCAGAAAATGTCAAAAAAAATGTCTGCCAAAGCTAATAATATCAGTTAGGCTGAAACCTTGGCTTAAAGAAGGGAAAGAGGAGACGTGATAAGAGAAGATAACAAGAGGCCACAGTTGCAAACAAGGGACAAAGTGGACTACATGGGATAAAAGAAAAAAATTCTTCTCAAATACAGCGGTTGACCAATGCAATGTATTAAAAGAGGAATTAGAAAGTATTGCGACTCTTAGAAATTAAAAAAAAAAATACATGATAAACAGTACTGAAGACGCCGACACCAGGAACATAGCTCTTACTACAGTAGCCTCTAGCTACAAATAGGTAATTATATATTGATATCACACACTGCTCCTGGGGTTTACCCCCACACCAAGTGCAAAGTCGTTAAGATTGGGGAACGTCAAAGAAGACCGTAGACAGAGTACAGACTAGGGGACCGAGGAATGTAAACCTCACTCAAGAAAAAGGATCTTGGGGGTGAGAATAATACCGACCACATCTCCTGAGGCGCATATCACTCAAATATTTGTTGCAGCATATGGGCGCCTGGCAAACCTAAGAATAGCGTTTCGTCACCTGAATAAGGAATCGTTCAAGACTCTGTACACTGTGTACGTCAGGCTCATATTGGAGTATGCAGCACCAGTATGGAACCCACACCTGGTCAAGCACATCAAGAAATTAGAGAAAGTATAGAGAGTTGCAACAAGACTAGTCCCGGAGCTAAGGAGAATGTTTTACGAGGAGAGGGTTAAGGGAAATCAACCTGACGACCCTGGGGGACAGAAGGGACATGATAACGACAGATAAAATACTGAGAGGAATTGATAAGGTGGATAGGGACAGGATGTTTCAGAGATGGGACACAGCAACAAGGGGTCACAACTAGAAGTTGAAAACTCAGATGAGTCACAGGGATGTTAGGAAGTATTTCTTCAGTCACTGAGTTGCCAGGAAGTGGAACAATCTGGAACGTGATGTAGTGAATGCAGGATCTATATATAGCTCTAAGAAGAGATACGATAAACCTCATGGAGCAGGGAGAGTGGACGTAGTAGTGACCAGTGAAGAGGCTGGGCCAGGAGTTTTGAATAGACCCTTGCAACAACAAATAAGAGAGTACAAATAGGTGAGTACGTAAAAAAAACACACACACACACACACACACACACACACACACACACACACACACACACACACACACACACACACACACACACACACACACACACACACACACACACACACACACACACACACACACACACACACACACACACACACACACACACACACACACACACACACACACACACACACACACACACACACACACACACACACACACACACACACACACACACACACACACACACACACACACACACACAACACACACACCACACACACACACACACACACACACACACACACACACACACTACCTACAGCCCCTGGTGGCTAGTGGTAAAGTTCTTTCACGCACGGAGGCCGGTTTTTCCTGGCGGCGGAAACATTTCGAAGTGTTTCCTTACACACATACATACAACAGGCCTAGTGTCAAATCGGCATGTGCCTAGGACAAAAATGGTAACTAACTAACATACACTCGCTCGCTCGTTCGTTCGTTCTCTCCCTCCCTCCCTCTCCCTAGCTCTCTCCCTCCCTCTCCCTAGCTCTCTCCCTCACGCTCGCTCGCTCCCTCCCTTCCTGCCGCTCTCTCATTTCCTCCCACTCCATCTCCCGCTCTCTCCCTCTCGCCACCGCTCTGTGATCAAGGAGATATCTTCATAAAAATTCCTTTTCTCGTGTGCATGGGATAGGCTATCCTGAGAGATGACAGTTCCCAAGTGATAGTAACTCCAGCTCTAGCGGAAGGTAACCTTTGAAGCTGCCGTAGCTGATGATCTCTTGCTGGAACACTCGACGATATTCCCATCGCCCGGGTGAAGTCTTCCAGCCTAAGCTGACATTTCAGCACCTTGTATGAGCACCTTCCTGCGTGATGGAATACCACGAGGGAAACATCACGAGCAACACACTGCTGGTGTATCCTGACTGTTAAAAGGAACTCCCTCCTGTTCACTCCTTCCACTCACTCACTCACTCACTCTCTCTCTTGCTCACTCGTTCTACTCTCTCTTCATCCCGCTCACTGCTTCTCTCTCAGCTTGCTTCTTTCCCTCTCTCCCTCAATCCTACTTTCACTGCTCATGCATATCATTCCTTCTCAATCATCCTCCCTTCCTTTACCCTCTTCCACGTTCATTGTTTACATTTCAAAACACATTTACTCACATTCTACAAGGATGGGAGGGATGAGTTCTATAATTCCTTGTTAATGGGACAGTAATGTGTCAGAAAGTTTCCCCGCCTGACACTATATAAAGATGAGTTTACCAAGGAAATAGTCACCAGAAACTAAATCCGCGCGCGCGCGCGTACACACAGAGTTATCAGGAATTGGAACAATCTGGAGTGATGTAGTAGAGGCAGGATCCATACATAGCTTTAGGAAGAGGTACGACAAGGCTCTTTGGAGCCGGGTGTGTGGACCTTGTAGCGACCAGCGAAGAGGCGGGGCCAGGAACTGTGACTCGACCCCTGCAACCACAAATAGGCGAGTGTATACACACACACACGGGACTACCTCATCGTGCTAAAAGCACTGATAACATTTTAGGATAAATAAATGTATTCTGGTTGCAGCATCAGGAGGTCAGAGGTCATCACTACCTCCTGTCCTCTGGCCCGGGAGAGATGGCTTTTTATTTCATTATGGGGAAGCACTAAACCCTTAGGGATCGTACAGCGCCTATGGAATAGGATTCAATCAGATTTAATCCCAGGAAGGGCAAGTATGCATTGTTAAGACAGTGTGAGCAGCTCTAAACTGCTGTTACTTGGCATGAGTATCAACCAACAGTCAAGCTAAATACCCAGGATTCAGGAGGTGGAGGTTCCACCTTCAACTCTTGCCCCCCAACAAAACCTTTGAAGCTGCCGAACCCTCAGTGGAATATCTGAATATATCCTGGATGCCCTGATGTAGTCTCTCAGCTCAGACTGACAGATTTCAAGACTATATATGAAACACGTCCTGGAATATGACAGGGAAACAAAGCTAACATCTGTTCCAACTATGCAACTATAATATTCCAGGACATCTGTTCCCACTATGCAACTATAATATTCCAGGACATCTGTTCCCACTATGCAACTATAATATTCCAGGACATCTGTTCCCACTATGCAACTATAATATTCCAGGACATCTGTTCCCACTATGCAACTATAATATTCCAGGACATCTGTTCCCACTATGCAACTATAATATTCCAGGACATCTGTTCCCACTATGCAACTATAATATTCCAGGACATCTGTTCCCACTATGCAACTATAATATTCCAGGACATCTGTTCCCACTATGCAACTATAATATTCCAGGACATCTGTTCCCACTATGCAACTATAATATTCCAGGACATCTGTTCCCACTATGCAACTATAATATTCCAGGACATCTGTTCCCACTACGCAACTATAATATTACAGGACATCTGTTCCCACTATGCAACTATAATATTCCAGGACAGGTAATAGTACACTGCACGTCTCCAAATTTGTTAAAAATAAAGTTTGTATTTTGTGCAAAAAAAAGTTACACACGCAGGAGTGTGCTAAAGGTGACCTGTTCTTAACAGGAGAAACATCCAGTCATGTAGGACACTGGAGAAGCACGAGTACTGACGGTACGCTACCAGTCCTAAACCTGTACTATCAAGGCTAAACTCTGTCCTGTGTTCAGATCTACCAACAAGTACATCCTTTATGAACGTCTCTGGGAACGCAAGTAATGTCTTACTACATATTTTAAGTGTGTATATACTTCGTGTTGAATGTAAAATTCATTAAATGTCCCATAAAACACTGTCTTCTTGTCCCTCTGGTCGCTTCCATCTCCCTACATTATTGTCACAACTTTAGTATTCTAGCACCAAACAATATGAACGTTAACTAAATGTTTTAACCCAAGTGCAGTTAACTGCTATCATAACATCCCGCTAATTAACCAGATAATAATGGAACGTTCATATGAACGTTATTCGAGACAAAGGCTCACCTGATTTATACTAACTACGATGCGTCGGACAATTACTTATATTGTTGTTAATGTTGTTAATTCAAAATATAATTACGGAGAGTGTTTGCAGATAACTCTCGTACATCCCGCTACTCCCGTTCACCCGCGTCACCACTGCCAGGCAAGTCTCTCACCCACAAGTGAGACACCTTACTACCCTGCCTCCAGTTGCTGCTGATACATAAACTCCCTCCCAAGGGCTGTTATGTGAGCCTGAATTATAGATATCCAATAATCTGTGATCCAGCGGGAGTCGGGAGGCAGTGCTCGTGTGGCTGGCAGTGGTATGCCATCGGGTAGTTCTCGTACACCTGGCAAGTTACATGCCACCAATATTTATACACAGTATATCCCGCATTCATATATGCTCGCCTCATATTTCATCTTGCAATGCTGATTACTCGCCTACTAGTTGTATACTTATTTATACGAGCGAGGACTCGCTAAACACAAGGAGTGGCTATACACGAGTCATTACACAGTTACACGGAAGAGGTCGTTGTGATGCAGTAGGGTGACCTTGGAGTTAATGACCCGTGTATCACACGGTAACACACCTGTATTGATCGCTCCTCTCACACGATGCTTGTCTGACACTACAACGCAATTAGGTCGTACCTAAACTAATACAAGCAACACCATAGTTGCCTTAACTCAAACCTGTACATCTGGCAACACACTGCCCGCTTCAGTTATTAATACATCAGACATTAAAGTACAAAATTTTAAAATTAACAACACGGTAAGCCTAACTTGTACTCCAATACTGAGCACCATGTTCTGACCAACCGGTCGTGTATGTGACAACTACAGCACGCCTGACACCCACAATGCATCTGGCAACACAGCTTAATAAAATCATTCTCGTACAGCTGGAAGAAAGAAATGCATGAACGAAGTTGTACAGCTAGAACAAGAATGATTAATTTGGGTTGTGCATTTTAACAGTTCACTTGTCTTTCATTACGAAGTGTAAAAACCTGGGGTCGTACATCTGACAACACACTGGCAGATATGTGATACTGGTCGTACAGCTGGCAGTACCAAAAAAAAAGATGCTTCCGGTACCTCTGGTGTTACAAAGGGTTGAATTACTTTTATACATTTTCAACGTGACACAAGGCTAATAAACGTTCACTTTAAGTTTGGTTAAATAATGGGGCATGCATACTTAATAAGAGAACAATCTTTGTCCATACTCTTACATCTGGCAGAACAACACAAAGAGCCCACGCCTGACAAATTATCGTATAATTAGAAAACATTTATTTGACTGGCAGCCAAGTGGAGGGTTTCAAATGTTTTCTCCCTATTTAACAAAAAGAGAAATTTCTCATATGCCTACTCAGGGAGTCCAGTAGCTCGGTTGGTAGCGCACTCAGCTCACACACTGAGGTCCGTGGTTCGATCCCCGGTACAGGTGGAAACATTTGAGCGTGTTTCCCTTAAGACACCTGATGTCCATGTTCACCTAGCAGTAAATAAGTACGTGGATGCTAGCCAACTGGTGTGGGTCGCATCCCGGGGACAAAACTAACCTAATTTGCCAGAAATGCTCTGCATAACAAGGGGCTTTACGACTCACCCGCCACGAGTTCAATCTCCACCCGTGGAAGGGGCTTTCAATATGTCATTGATGTCAGCTAGGTCTGTATAAATTATATCATGTACTTTTAGAAATAAATATTATTACAAACTTCTCTCTATATTTTCAATTCCATAATTATCATTGATGCTAAATACATTTACTGTCTTAATTTTCTAATTTTAGTTAAGTTTGAATATTGTATATATGATTAAAATATTATAACACAAACATAAATAATATTTCTACCCTTGTATCCTACAGGAGGAAGAGTTAGTTACCTTCAAGACAGTCTCCCATGTCAGTCAGTCTCCCATGTCAGTCAAGTCTCCCATGTCAGTCAAGTCTCCCATGTCTCCTGGACACAAACAATGCCACTAACTGGATAGTTAATATTTACTTCTGCAACGGACGGCGTCTGCTTGTCCATCAGTTATATGCGTATTTGTGATTAGGATACATACTCGTATACGTATGATTAAGATATATACACATATATATACATGCCCGTGACAAAGGTCGGACTTAATAGGCGCTCTAGTCGACGGAGGGAGAAGCTCCTTACCACCTGAGGGCGTCGACCTCCTGACGAAGGGAGGGGAGTGAGAGTGTGTTTAGGGAGAGTGACTATGGACAATTTCAACAGTTTGTCACCACCACCACCACACCCCCAGCATCACCACCACCACCCCAGCATCACCACCCCAACACCACCACTATCCCAACACCACCACCTCCATCACCACCACCTCCATCATCACCACCTCAATAACCATCAAAGACATCAGGCTGGTAACAGAGAGGCGGAGTTAAGCAGAGTTACAAGTTAACAAATATAATAAAAACAAACACCTGTAACTAAGATCTGCAGCCTTGGTGGCTGCAGCTCTTGGTTCGTTCTGGATAAGAGGACCCTTATCTCTCATATATTATTATATTCTTGGAGGAAGTCTTATACTCTATCAAGACCTTACAATATCTCTCAGAACCTTCGAGGTTTCATATATTTTTATAAGACACCTCATAGTGTTATATCAGAAGGTGAAGTTGCTTATAGTTCATCATGGGGTGGGAGAAACTGAGTGTGGATCAGAGAGGAGGAGGCGGCCAGGAAGAGTGGATAAAGACAGAGGTGGGAAGTATCGGAAACAGGGAGGACAGAAAAGAAATGATACCACCTATTCATTGAAAAAAAAATATGTATCCATTTTCTATACGTGCAGCTGTCGATGCAGGCGATTCATTCCCGCGCTCCAGTATCAATTTGAATAGTACGAAATTTGGTTTAGTTCGATATACAAATAACTCGGGAGAAAAAGCTCATGACGATTTATAAAATGATACCAGACGTCACAGATACTGCAACAACGTGGTACTTAACATGTGCAGGCAACACATGATACCAGACGTCACAGATACTGCAACAACGTGGCACTTAACATGTGCAGGCAACACATGATACCAGACGTCACAGACACTGCAACAACGTGGTACTTAACATGTGCAGGCAACACATGATACCAGACGTCACAGATACTGCAACAACGTGGTACTTAACATGTGCAGGCAACACATGATACCAGACGTCACAGACACTGCAACAACGTGGTACTTAACATGTGCAGGCAACACATGATACCAGACGTCACAGATACTGCAACAACGTGGTACTTAACATGTGCAGGCAACACATGATACCAGACGTCACAGATACTGCAACAACGTGGTACTTAACATGTGCAGGCAACACATTTTATCTTACAGAGGATTAATAACAATTGTTACATTTTAATATGCTTTTACCATAATAAATCAGTTACATGAGAGGATTAGGAGAACATGTACATTTTTAACATTATATTAAAAACGCACCATTTTTCTATATTATTTATTTATACAAGAATTCAGCTTATGCAAAAAAATCTTGGGTTCTAGCTCTTAGATCTCTAGGTACACTGGTACTCAGCCTAGGTTCAGAAGTTATGTTAGATATGTTAACAGTATTCAATACACATGTGTTTATCTTTTATGATACACCTTGTCTTACCTTTCCCCTTGCTTTACTGTCTTACCATCCCCCTTACCTTACTGTCTTACCTCCCCCCACCCATAAGGTACCTCACTGTCTTACCTCCCCCCACCCATAAGGTACCTCACTGTCTTACCTCCCCCCACCCATAAGGTACCTCACTGTCTTACCTCCCCCCACCCATAAGGTACCTTACTGTCTTACCTCCCCCCACCCATAAGGTACCTTACTGTCTTACCTTCCCCACCCATAGGTACCTACTGTCCTACCTCCCCCACATATAAGGTACCTCACTGTCTTACCTCCCCCACCCATAGTACCTCACTGTCTTACCTCCCCCACCCATAAGGTACCTCTACCTCCCCACCTGGTCCTCACTGTCTACCTCCCCACCCATAAGGTACCTCACTGTCTTACCTCCCCACCCATAAGGTACCTCACTGTCTTACCTCCCCACCCATAAGGTACCTCACTGTCTTACCTCCCCCACCCATAAGGTACCTCACTGTCTTACCTGAGTGAAAGCTATAAACATCATGTAACATCTATAAAGGTTTATGAAATAACTACAAGGTTATGATAGACTAAAGATTTCTCGAGAATATATGAGAGATACTTAAGACTTGGCTTCTCCAGCGAGGTCCAGCAGCTGGAGCCACCAGGACTCGCCCTTAATTAAAAAGTTAGTTTATTTAAATAGACAAGTGGCAACGCTTCACTAACTCTCCCTCCCACTGTCATGAGCAGTGTGTCCGTGTAGAGTTGATCATAGTGAATGTGGTTGTGTCCGTGTAGAGTTGATCATAGTGAATGTGGTTGTGTCCGTGTAGAGTTGATCATAGTGAATGTGGTTGTGTCCGTGTAGAGTTGATCATAGTGAATGTGGTTGTGTCCGTGTAGAGTTGATCATAGTGAATGTGGTTGTGTCCGTGTAGAGTTGATCATAGTGAATGTGGTTGTATCCGTGTAGAGTTGATCATAGTGAATGTGGTTGTGTCCGTGTAGAGTTGATCATAGTGAATGTGTTGTGTCCGTGTAGAGTTGATCATAGTGAATGTGGTTGTATCCGTGTAGAGTTGATCATAGTGAATGGTTGTGTCCGTGTAGAGTTGATCATAGTGAATGTGGTTGTGTCCGTGTAGAGTTGATCATAGTGAATGTGGTTGTGTCCGTGTAGAGTTGATCATAGTGAATGTGGTTGTGTCCGTGTAGAGTTGATCATAGTGAATGTGGTTGTGTCCGTGTAGAGTTGATCATAGTGAATGTGGTTGTGTCCGTGTAGAGTTGATCATAGTGAATGTGGTTGTGTCCGTGTAGAGTTGATCATAGTGAATGTGGTTGTGTCCGTGTTGAGTTGGTCATAGTGAATGTGGTTGTGTCCGTGTGGAGTTGGTCATAGTGAATGTGGTTGTGTCCGTGTGGAGTTGGTCATAGTGAATGTGGTTGTATCCGTGTAGAGTTGGTCATAGTGAATGTGGTTGTGTCCGTGTGGAGTTGATCATAGTGAATGTGGTTGTGTCCGTGTAGAGTTGATCATAGTGAATGTGGTTGTGTCCGTGTAGAGTTGATCATAGTGAATGTGGTTGTGTCCGTGTAGAGTTGATCATAGTGAATGTGGTTGTGTCCGTGTAGAGTTGATCATAGTGAATGTGGTTGTGTCCGTGTAGAGTTGGTCATAGTGAATGTGGTTGTGTCCGTGTAGAGTTGATCATAGTGAATGTGGTTGTGTCCGTGTAGAGTTGGTCATAGTGAATGTGGTTGTGTGGCGGCGGTGGGGGCGGCAGTAGTGGCGGTGGTGGTAGTGGCGGTGGTGGTAGTGGCGGTGGTGGTGGTAGTAAGCAATTGGAAGACTGACTATGGATTTATACACGCCGCGTGCGCCTATTATAATAGCTGAAGAACGCCCCCCCTTCCCCCCACACACACCTCAATTTGGAGCTCAGTGCCCTTTCCAAGACAGCAGTCGTAAACACACTTACACTACTATCATATCTGAGGAGGCTGGAGGCAGCGAAGACGTCAAGTCTGATACTAATGAATAGTATGGATGTTATGGGGAGAGTAAAGAGAGAGGAAATTATAAGACGTGTAAGAGGTTATGAAAGGTATAATTCAGAGAGGTGAGGAGAAGTTGCTGAGGCAGGGTAGTCATTTAGGAAAGACTGAAGAGAATAGGTTGACCCAAAGGATATATAAATCCTAAGTGGACGGAAGGAGGGGTGGGTGTCGTGCATGGAAGGGATGGTGGGAGGGAGTAGTGGAGTTGGTCTGAGTATCCAGCAGGCGTGAGGGAGCGTCTTAGAGAAGGGAGACAAATGGTTTTTGGATTTTGGCTTGCCACTGGAGCGTGAGAATGGAGGCTGCAAATAGAGTTCCTGCACTCTGAACGAGAGAGTGAATGCTGTAGTTCATAGCGACATTTGAACGTTACGTTTGCACACACAATATGGCACGAAAGCTATTGATGGACACACTTGTAAGACATTTGCGAATCTTTGAGGAAACGTTTCGCCAGCCAGTGGCTTCTTCAGTTCAATACAGAGAAGAACAGTGGAAGGTGAGAAAAATGAGGTAATCAGTCCCTCAACCTGGAGTCGACGTGTTCAGTATATCAATCTTGAGACTGATGGACTGAACACATCGACAACACACTGAGGGACTGATAACCTCAAATTCCTCCTCATCTTCCATCTTTCTCTATAATGGACTGAAGAAGCCTCTGGCTGGCGAAACGTTCCCTCAATAAAGTTCCCAAATGTTGCACAAGTGTTTCCTTCATGGAGGTGTCGGTTTTCTTAACTATCTACAACACAGGAAAACTATTGAACCAATCACCGGAGCGCATAATGACTATAAATTTTCCTCAACAAGGACAACTAAAAAAAAAAAACATCAAAATATATATACTAAAATAAAAAAAAATTCTCCCCACCAAAAAAAAAAATGAGCTGCCTCAACCACTTAGTGAAAAGCACTGAAGAAGAAGAAGAAGAAAAAAGAAAAAAGAAGAAGAAAGAAGAGACGTGAGGCCTGGCAGCTCAAGACACTGAGAAGGAAGGCAACACAAGATGCAAGAAAAATTCAAACTGTATTTCCTTCAGAAACTTGGTGGTAAGAACATAATAAAGCTGGTAAAAAAGTACACAAGAAATAAATGCGCCGTTGGAATAAGTTTTTTAAAGGAGGAAGTATAAGAGGCCATAAGAGAAGACCAAAGTTAACATAAAAGAAGCGGAGAAACCTAACAGGAGACGAAAGGAAAGAGAGGGAGAGAGAGTAGGGGAGAGGGGAAGAGAGAGTAGGGGAGAGGGGAAGAGAGAGTAGGGAGAGGGAAGAGAAGTAGGGGAGAGGGAAGAGAGAGTAGGGAGAGGGAAGAGAGTAGGGGAGAGGGGAAGAGAGAGTAGGGGAGAGGGGAAGAGAGAGTAGGGGAGAGACAGAGGAGGGGAGAAATAGAGGAGGGGAGAGAGAAGGTATAAGAGGTATCCTACTATCTATAACAGGAACCTGCCCAAGTAAGCCTGTTGGCAAATGGAAGAAGTCGAAAAGTGGGTCATCTCTAGATGGGAAGCTGACACAAAAATAAAGCTGGCATCAGAACCTGGTGGTCCTTGGCCAGGGATATTCACCTGTAGAAATTATTCCACCCTCTAAATCGACAAGATGGCACCACCTCTACTAGCAGTCACGAAAAAAACTGACTTCTTTGCTGCCAAGATGCAAGTTTCTGATCCAGCAAGGGAACCTCCTGGGCTAGCCTAAGAACAGTGTCAAAGCTGTCAGTGGTGAGAATAAGGCAGGAGGAAGTATATCTTCTTAAATCGCTGCATCAAAGGCGTGTGGCCAAATAAGGTGAGCTCAAGGTTGCTAAGCAGATGTGCAGACCAGGTAGCGTCACCTCTAACTAGCACTGATCAGCACTGCCTAGCACAGTGTAAATGGTCTTCTCTGTGGAAAGTTTTTTTTTTCCAACTACCACTCGCTTCTTTGTGATCGTCAATATGGCTTCAGAAAAGGTCACTGTGCTGCTGATATGTTGTTAAACCTCTCCACTATGTGGTACCAGTCACTGGATGAATCCAAGGTCAGCTGTGTAGTAATACTGGACATTGTTGATGTTTTCCACCGAGTATAGCAACAGGGACTATGTATTGGCAAACTGAAAGCACCAGGAGTCAACAAGACATTTTATTGGAACAAGTGTTCCACAAGAAAATGTGCTTGGGCCATTGTAATAGAATGTCTGCTTCAATGATCTTCACCTCATCCCAGAATCCCATGCATATGCAGACGACTGTACTCTGACATTTACTTATCCAAGATAGGAAAGGCCAGCTGCTCTAAATTTCATCACCAGCTTGGGAAAAACGATAGCAAGTCACATTTGCTCCTGAGAAAACACAAATGATTATGGTCTCTAGGCACCATGATGGTAATGCTGGAGCAGTGGTAAGAATGAATGGGTGAGCGCTGGTACCCGGGAATGATGTTTACGTCCTTGAGGTGAAAATTAACTCCAAACTGACTATGAAGAACCACGTTGTAAATCGTGCAAAACTGCCAGGAAGCTTACAGCATTTAGACGTATCTCGCATCTGCTCGACAGTAGAGGTTGCAAAATTCTGTACGAGACACAAGTGCGCTCACACCTTGAGTATGCTCCACTTTCTTGGATTGCCTGCCCCATCTCATCTGCGACTTTTTGACAGAATAGAGAACAGAGCAAAACGGCCCATCTCTGGCCTGGACCCACCCTGGATATATCTGCCATTACAGCAGAGCCTTCAACACAGGAGGAATAGGGTGGCCTTACTATTATGTACAAAGCCAATACTGTCAGAGTACTACACCTGGATCCACTCCAAGGGCAGCGAGGAGTGAGCTTCTACACCACAAGACGGGCAGCAAATAGCAACTACACTATGCCTGTAACCTTCTCCAGAACATCGCTTCATCTGAGATCATTTATTCCTAGAATTATAAAAGTCTGGAACAGCATAATGACATCAGTGAAATAAAGTCAGCTGAGCAAATGAAATCGCTGGTCCACAGATGGCTCCACCTTCGTCCTGTTCACTATCTGTATGTCTCATAACAATAACAAGGCTTTCAAATGAGCTGATGTAGGTAACAGCTCTTAGCTTGTCAATAAAGTTGGCAACCCTTAACCTAACACTGTAAAACAATCTTGCGTGAGAGAGAGACAAAGAGAGACAGAGAAAAAAGCGAGAAGGGAGAGAGAGAGCTAGAAGAGAGTGAGAAGGGAGAGCTAGAAGGAAGGGAGGAGAACTAGGAGAGCAAGCAGAGAGCAACAAAAGGAGAGCGAGAAGAGAGAGGAGGGAGAAGAGAGGAGAGCGAGAAGGGAGAGGAAACAGGAGAGAGAAAAGAGGAGAAAAAAATTGAAGAGAAAAAAGAAAAGAGAAGAGAGAAGAGAGGAGAGACCGGGCATAAAACAGGCAGTGGCAGACGTCGCCAAATACAGACACAGACGTGGGAGCTAAAAAAATAAAAGGTCAAGACAAAAGAACAAAAGCGAGGTGGGGAGGCTGGTGGTAAGGTGGGGAGGCTGGTGGTAAGGTGGGGCGGCTGGTGGTAAGGTGGGAAGGCTGGTGGTAATGTGGGGAGGCTGGTGGTAAGGTGGGGAGGCTGGTGGTAATGTGGGAAGGCTGGTGGTAATGTGGGGAGGCTGGTGGTAAGGTGGGGAGGCTGGTGGTAATGTGGGAAGGCTGATGGTAAGGTGGGGCGGCTGGTGGTAATGTGGAGAGGCTGGTGGTAATGTAGGGAGGCTGATGGTAAGGTGGGGCGGCTGGTGGTAATGTGGGGAGGCTGGTGGTAATGTGGGGAGGCCGGTGGTAATGTGGGGAGGCCGGTGGTAAGATGGGAAGGCTGGTGGTAATGTGGGGAGGCTGGTGGTAAGGTGGGGAGGCTGGTGGTAAGGTGGGAAGGCTGGTGGTAAGGTGGGGAGGCTGGTGGTAAAGTGGGGAGGCTGGTGGTAAGGTGGGAAGGCTGGTGGTAATGTGGGGAGGCTGATGGTAAGGTGGGAAGGCTGGTGGTAATGTGGGGAGGCTGATGGTAAGGTGGGGCGGCTGGTGGTAATGTGGGGAGGCTGGTGGTAATGTGGGGAGGCTGGTGGTAATGTGGGGAGGCTGGTGGTAAGGTGGGGAGGCTGGTGGTAAGGTGGGAAGGCTAGTGGAATGTGGGGAGGCTGGTGGTAAGGTGGGAGGCTGGTGGTAAGGTGGGAAGGCTGGTGGTAATGTGGGGAGGCTGGTGGTAAAGTGGGGAGGCTGGTGGTAAGGTGGGAAGGCTGGTGGTAATGTGGGGAGGCTGATGGTAAGGTGGGGCGGCTGGTGGTAATGTGGGGAGGCTGGTGGTAATGTGGGGAGGCCGGTGGTAAGGTGGGGAGGCTGGTGGTAAGGTGGGAAGGCTAGTGGTAATGTGGGGAGGCTGGTGGTAAGGTGGGGAGGCTGGTGGTAAGGTGGGAAGGCTGGTGGTAATGTGGGGAGGCCGGTGGTAAGGTGGGGAGGCTGATGGTAAGGTGTGGAGGCTGGTGGTAAGGTGGGGAGGCCGGTGGTAAGGTGGGGAGGCTGATGGTAAGGTGGGGAGGCTGGTGGTAAGGTGGGGAGGCTGGTGGTAATGTGGGAGGCCGGTGGTAATGTGGGAGGCCGGTGGTAAGGTGGGGAGGCCGGTGGTAAGGTGGGGAGGCCGGTGGTAAGGTGGGGAGGCCGGTGGTAAGGTGGGGAGGCTAGTGGTAAGGTGGGGAGGCTGGTGGTAAGGTGAGGAGGCTGGTGGTAAGGTGGGGAGGCTAGTGGTAAGGTGGGGAGGCTAGTGGTAAGGTGGGGAGGCCTGTGGTAAGGTAAGGAGGTTGGTGGTAAGGTGGGGAGGCTGGGGTAAGGTGGGGAAGCCTGTGGTAAGGTGGGGAGGTTGGGGGACGAGGTCCGCGCCATTCCAAAAGCACCACAACTCTCTTGAAGTGGGAAGCCTGGGAAGGTAGGGACCCTGGGGAGGAGAGGACGAGGGAAGGCTGGAGAGGAGTTGGGAACCCTGGGGAGAAGAGGACGAGGGGAGGCTGGAGAGGAGTTGGGGACGCTGGGGGGGGGAGATAATCAGGCAGTGAGCACAACAATAAGAGAGAAGGACAGGAGGCACAGTGGGATGGCCAATCACGCCCTCACTCTCTCGTGCCACATTCACCTTCATGCCACATTATCTTTCTCCTTCCACATTCATCCCTCTCGTGTTACAGTCACTCTCTCATGCCACATTCACCTTTTCATTTCACATTTACGCTCAAATATTATGTATACCATCGCAACGACTTCTACGAACGACCCCAGGTGACTTGCTTTCTCCCCGAATCTTAGTAGTTTCCACGAAGATGGGCACTCGGGACTCACGCTGCAACCCCAGGGCTCAGCGACGGGCCCACGGACGGACCCACCGACCGGGCCCAGGGACGGACTCACCGAGGGGCCTACCAACGGGCTCAGGAGGCCCCACTACCACTGACGACTGATGTACGCAACTATGCTGTAAATTATCCGAGGTAATTCTATACGACTTGCGTACACCTTTTTCTATAAATATAATTTATTATTCTAAACTAAACTAGAGCTAGTGTAAATTTCTGTTTCGTAACTAGTTTGTTCCTTAAATTACCCATTTTAAAATACCTTTTCCAATATTTTTTTCAACTTAAATAACATAGGTTGTATTATATAAATTGTAGCATTTCTTACACATGTTTAGTGTTAGTCAATACTAGTATTAAATATATGGGAGTTGCAATACTGCAGAGCGTGAGTGAGGGTCGTGTACAGTCAGCCTAGTCACTGATGCCTCAACCATGGTACCTTGAGGAATCTTGTCCTCACAGCCAGCCCGGGCAATACATCTTACAGATAAGTTCCAAAAACGGCTGCTAATTTATTTTCAGAGGCAGACTAGAGTTGCAAAAATGCTTTCAGCAATCATTTAAGTAGATAACAGTAACGAACTTATGTTATTACTTAAATGATATCATTGCAATGATAGTGTTGTCTAACTTTTAACTTTTATTTAATAAATTTCGTTATTTTTTTTTAGTTAACCTTTTTATTTTTTTCTGTCTACATATACCACATATGCACGGGGAGAGGTGCAACCTTCCCTATAAATTCACGACCTCCTTTCACTTTTGCATCTGCTGAAGAGGATCCCAGAAGGGGTCGAAATATACAGATAAATTAATCTCCTGTTCCTGTCTCCATATGGTTGTTATTGAGCAGTGACAAGTGCTCATTACACTTCATTATTCATATAAGTGTTGATGTAGAAAATAGACGTTAAACACCACAACGACCACAGGGAAACACAAGTATCGCAAAGAAAACGAGATTTCCGTTTTCGTTACATTGTGTACCCTGACCTCTGACCGTTGTGTCACCAAGTGAAAGTTCATGCTGAGTTTGTCCAAGCTCATGGTGACCCAGCTGGTGACCCAATGATGGTCCAGGTAGGGGCCCTAGTGATGGCCCATATGATAGTTAAGGTGGTGGCCCACGTCTTCAGTCGTCACAGGGAAAACTTTCCTACTTCAGCCTCAGGCATTATGAACTTTCTCTGTTTTAATATAAAATCTTCTTTATTTCTTCCACTGGACCCAGAGGGTAATGCGTGAAATTCATATTTTTACTGATCTCTTCACATGTTAGCGTGCACCTATGTAAAGAAGTCATGAACACACATGGTAGCATATTCGTACACAGGTATTTACACACGTACATGTGTACAAGTATATTAATACATCTCATGCACGTATATGCATATATGTACACCTGCATTCACATACAAACACCAATGACTTGGTGGTAAGTATACCACCAAGCATATCACTGGAGATGCACCTCAACAGCATAGCGTCAGCGGCGTATGTAAGCTTAACTAATCTTAGAATAGCATTCAGGAAATGGAATAATCATTCAAAACCTTATAAAATGGCATATATTAGGGCAAACACTGAGGACGCGGCCCCAGAATGGAGCCCACACCTAATGAAACATGTGAAGAAGCCTGAAGGAATACAAAGGTTTACAACAAGGCTAGTAACAAAGAGATGCACTAAGAGAAGAGGTTGAAGGAACTAAACCTGACGACCATGACGGAGAGAAAGACAAGGGGATTATTACAACATACAAAATCCTTAGAGGGGGTAAATAGAGCACACAGGGACAAACTGAATTAAGAGGACGAGGAATAAGGGAACACAGGTGGAAGCTTAAAACAAATATAAGCCCCATGGATGTAAGGAACTATTTCTTTACCCTTAGGGTGGTTGAGAAATGGAATGACTGGAGGCAAAATCAATACGCAGCTTCAAGAGTAGGTATGATAAGACCTATGAAGCCAGAAATCAGTGATACCGATCAAAGTGGTCTAGAAGGCGGGGCCAGATGAGGAGTCTCAACCCCCGCAAACTTAACTCAGCGAGTACAACACACGTATACACACACGCAAGCATTTCCTACGACAAGAGCAACGTGACAGCGGACAGGCAGACAAACGGAAACATTATCCGGAAAATCGGTGGTTAGAGGACGAAGATAATAATGAAAATCATTATAACTAGGCTGATTAACGTTAAGAAGAAATTGAAGTAGGAAGAACGAAGAAAATGGAAGGAAATGTAGAGGAAAGAAAAGGAAGAGGAAGGAGAGGTAGATATAGAAGGATGAGGAGATAAGGAAGAGAAAAATTAAAGGCGGCTTAAAGTTTAGGTTCTTCCCCAGTTTCTGCCTTATATATAGGTTACTGCAGTCTATGTAGATAGATATACCAGCAAGACATATGACGTCAGATGCACGCCTGAGACCTGTTCCAGCTACTCCGAGTCAACACCTTAACTCGAGAATTTTGTTGAAGACAGTATAATGAAAAATCCCGACGATCCCGTGATTTGCATACCAGAATGGGAATCAGCCTCAGAATGGAGCTGTGGAGACTCCGGTGGCTCACTCCACTCACCAACACAACACTAGCTTTGTGATGCACGTCTGCCTGCTAGGTGGTCCCAGCAGAGAGATTTACTGATTTTTTTAAACTGTTTATATTTGTTCAAAGCCACGGAAGAAATTCAGCAAATACCTTCAATACGAGACACTGCCCAGCCGAGGCTGGCGAGATTGTAAAGACTCTTGAATTTACATATTGCGACCAAGCAGAGTCAAAACTCGTAACGCCAGTGCTGAAAATCCTAATGCACAAAAACAGCAAATGAATTACCTTCCAATCAATCAGACTCTAAACATGAGGATGCGGCCCATCAGTGCAAGTATACTGTCCGCCAAGATAAATTACCATACTATTAGAGAACTCTTGCACAATTTCGAGAAAACATATTCCGATGTGGGTGTATGGCAAACATTCTCTGAAAACACTACTGATAACTTGAAATTTCAAGAACGTGTTTGGAATGACCAATCCCATTGATACTCTTATTTCTGATCACCTGGAGATGATTTTCTTTAGGCTATGCACAAGCCTTAGGACTTCAATACTATGTACAGATCTCAATTTCAGGATGCAGAACCAATAAAAAATCTTGGTCAAACCAAACGAATTTTTAATGCAACAGAAATGGTATCAAATTATAACCGACTTCAGTCTGTACCGCATACATAAGGGTCTTCATAAACTGCATAGTTTTCAGCCTGAAAAACTATGGAGTTTACTGACCTAACTAAAGAAAAATTCTGGAGGACCGCTTGGATACGTCGATTACCCTGACCACAGCGCTGGCTGTTGTCATCACCGAACATTCCAAAAAATCGAGAGGAAGAATTAACTTTTCACAACTTTCGCTATATAAGGGAAAAATGGGTGGATGGTCACAAAACAGAAAGCATCGCTCATACAAGGATGATGTTGACAGCCTAGCATATGACTTTACCAATCACCTCTTGGATCTCCAACACACGTAAATCCTTCATAGTATGTGACCTCCCTTCAAACCAGCATTGATTTCGGTGAAACTGTTGTGGGGCATTTGAATGGAAATAAATGGCTGGATGGTACAGAAGACTTCCTTATTCTTGCATCAGGCATCTCCACAAACAAGACAGTCGGCAAATGGAAGTCCAACAATAGGTCCTCCCTCTTTGGGAAATACACAAAAAGAAAATATGAATGAGGAAGAGTGGGCTCCATCATTTCGTCTCTGGTCAAGGAACGACAGAGATGCTCACCCGAAGACAATTCAACGTCTGAATCGAGAAGACAGTCACAACTAGCAATCAGAAAATGTCATTAAGAAAAAGAGAGACCAGAATGCAATAACTTTCCTGCAAAGGTGAAATGTCCTATAACCAAATTGTCACCCTCCATGGTTGCTGCAAGAACTGTGCCAAAGTTGTCGGAGGTGACGGTAACAGGCAAAGACTATGAAAAAACGAGAGGAAAGGTGAGCCCACAACTCTTATTAACCTCTATTAACAACTTCTACCAGTGGGAAATGGTCATAGCACTGCCAATAAGACGATAAAACAAGGTTTGCACTTAAATCTCCTTTTAAATCCTTTCACTGAAAAACAGGTTAATTGTGCAGCTGCACTGAACAATACTGGTGCCTATGGTTGAGCATGGCACTGCGGCCTCTCGGCACTACTACTAGCACTAAAAATATCTTTACACCAATCAAGTGCGTGTAAGCCACTTTATCGTTGCTAGCGTACCAAAAGGGGAAGCGCTTGTTCCACTGTTATATATACATCAGCATCTACTTCATTTTATCCCCGAGTCTCATATCCCAACCTATTCTCCAACTGGTCATCCAGAGTCACACCAACTGCCCTTTTTGGGATTTCCACGCGCTCCAAAAAAGGACCTGAATTTTTTAATATCTGTTATTCTCGGTTAGGTTTGGTTAAAGCGTGTTAACCTTTATTTCCCAGCAACTGCCAGACAATGAAAATTAAAAAAAAAAAACTGATCTGGCACAGCAGGGAATATCGATCAATTTTGAGCGTGTATTTTCTTACTTATG
Organism: Cherax destructor; assembly: GCA_009830355.1. Taxonomy (NCBI): domain Eukaryota; kingdom Metazoa; phylum Arthropoda; class Malacostraca; order Decapoda; family Parastacidae; genus Cherax; species Cherax destructor. Next base: position 240,328 of record WNWK01000665.1, on the reverse strand, counting down.
GTCAAGTTGGAGAATGAGCTGCATGCCGTCACACTTGACTCAATTCTAACATTTATTTTTACAGGTTTTAAGTAACACCATCAATAACATTAACTATATACCATCAATGAAGAATAAAACGGGACACTACCGTGACTGCAACAATACATAAATAACCCGCACATAGCAGAAACTTGTGACGACGTTTCGGTTCGACTTGGACCATTAACTCGTTAAACACTGACTAGTTAATGGTCCACGTCTGACCAAAACGTCGTCACAAGTTTCTGCTATGTGCGGGTTATTTATGTATTGTTGCAGTCACGGTAGTGTCCCGTTTTATTCTTCATTGATGGTATATAGTTAATGTTATTGATGGTGTTACTTAAAACCTGTAAAAATAAATGTTAGAATTGAGTCAAGTGTGACGGCATGCAGCTCATTCTCCAACTTTACCATAAGTAAGAAAATACACGCTCAAAATTGAACGATATTCCCTGCTGTGCCAGATCCGTTTTTTTTTTTTAATTTTCATTGTCTGGCAGTTGCTGGGAAATAAAGGTTAACACGCTTTAACTAAACCTAACCGAGAATAACAAGGATTATCGGTGTATATATTATCGGTGTATATACTATCAGTAATCCATACACCATTACTACTATAAGACAGGAGATGCCACTGTCCTGGAGCGAGAAGCCACAAATGATCCTACCAAGACATCACGCTGCAACACTGGTTGAACTTGGCACTCAAGAGGTTGACACCCTGGCCGTAACATCTGACTCCACACTGACGAAGAAACATACGGTGAACCATGCAAGCAAATCAAGCAATAATCTTACAGATTTAAAAGCGCATCTTGTATATGAAGAGCAGCAGTGGCTGAAAAACTCAAGACAGGTATACTTTCATCATGGACATACACCTCCCCCCCCCCCCCTCTCTCTCTCTCTCTCTCTCTCTCTCTCTCTCTCTCTCTCTCCTCTTATAGAAACTATCTACAAATTTCTGATTTCCGAAGAAAATAAAGAATCTTGCAAAGCTCAAGAGAGCCTGATATGACCCCTTCATTTCAGCAGAGCCTTCAAAGCTAGAATTTTTGCAGTCATCAGCACTGCGGAAATGACAGTGATCTTGCAGTGACTTCGACACTGTAGAAATGACAGTGATCTTGCACCCATGTATGTTTTCAGAGGGCGAGGGAGGAAAAAGTGAGGGTGGGAAAAGAGGGGGAGAAAGAGGACGAGGGAGGGAAAAAGAGGGCGAGGGGGGGGGATGAGGGCGAGGAGAAAGGGAGAAAGAGGATGATGGGCAGAGGGAGAAAGTTGGGGGAAATGGAAAATGAGAGGGGAAATGGAAAATGAGAGGGGGGAAAGAAGTGGAGGGGGGAAAAAAGTGGAGAGGGGAAAGGGAGAGATGGGGAGGGACGGGAAGAGGGAGAGAGAAGGGGAAAGGGAGAGAGACGGGAAGAGGGAGAGAGGAAGACGGAGAGAGACAGGAAGAGGAAGAGAGATGGGAAGTGGGAGAGAGATGGGGAGAGGGAGAGAGATGGGGAGAGGGAGAGAGATGGGGAGAGAAAAAGAGTAAAAGGCTTCATTTCCTCAATTTCCTTCACGTGTCGACGAAGGACAAAAACCTAAAGAAACAAAATGGATGAATGTTGTGACGAGAGAGAGAGAGAGAGAGAGAGAGAGAGGAGGGGGAATTTAGTCTGCAGCTCTCTGGCTACTTATTTTAAGTATGTTATGTCTGGTGTGGCTACTCATGGCTTCATAATACAGGTTACCTTACCCCCCTCCCTCCAACCTTCCCTAGAACGACCCCTACCCCGCCTTCCCTCCACAACAGATTTATATGCCCTCCAAGTCATCCTATTTTGTTTCATCCTCTCTAAATATCCGAACTACCTCAACATGCCCTCCTCAGCCGTCTGGATAATACTTTTAGTAATCCCGCCCCTCCTCCTATTCTCCAAACTACAAATTCTCTGCCTAATATTCAAACCACACATTGCCCTCTAACACATCTTCAGTGCCTTCATCCTCCTCGCTACAACATTTACAACCCATGATTCACACCCATATAAGAGCACCAGTATACTCTCATATATTCCCCATTTTGCCTCCATGGATTACGTTCTTTGTCTCCACAGGTGCCTCAATGCAAAGCTCACCTTTTACCACCTCGTCAATTCTTTCAAAGACCAATCTTATGACAAGTCCGCTCCCAAATATCTAAACACATTCACTTCCGCCATACCCCCCCTCCCCCCCTCCACTTTGATATTCAGTCTTTCATTACCTAAATTTGTGTGTTGCCCTCATCATCTTGCTCCTCCCCTCACACCAGCTACTCCTCCCCTCACACCAGCTACTCCTCCCCTCACACCAGCTACTCCTCCCCTCACACCAGCTACTCCTCCCCTCCACCAGCTACTCCTCCCCTCACACCAGCTACTCCCCCCCTCACACCAGCTACTCCTCCCTCACACCAGCTACTCCTCTCCCCCCCTCACACCAGCTACTCCTTCCCCTCACACCAGCTACTCCTCCCCTCACACCAGCTACTCCTCCCCTCACACCAGCTACTCCTCCCCTCACACCAGCTACTCCTCCTCACACCAGCTACTCCTCCCCTCACACCAGCTACTCCTCCCCTCACACCAGCTACTCCTCCCCACCAGCTCTCCTCCCCTCACCAGCTACTCCTCCCCTCCACCAGCTACTCCTCCCCTCACCAGCTACTCCTCCCCTCACACCAGCTACTCCTCCCTCACACCAGCTACTCCTCCCCTCACACCAGCTACTCCTCCTCACACCAGCTACTCCTCCCTCACACCAGCTACTCCTTCCCTCACACCAGCTACTCCTTCCCCTCACACCAGCTACTCCTTCCCTCACACCATATCTCAGCTACTCCTCCCCTCACACCAGCTACTCCTCCCCTCACACCAGCTACCTCCTCACACCCTACTCCTCCACACCAGCTACTCCTCCCTCACACCAGCTACTCCTCCCCTCACACCAGCTACTCCTCCCCTCACACCAGCTACTCCTCCCCTCACACCAGCTACTTCTTCCCTCACACCAGCTACTCCTCCCTCTCCTCAGTGTTGCTAATAACCAGAGGCCGTAATTGGTATTGTTGAGCCACACTTGTAGTCATTACGAGACCAAGAAAATGTTATTAATTACACTGGAATGACCTTAACTTCGTTAATTTAATAACTGCCATAGTAAGACCTCACATTATGTGTCTTTCTTTTACTAGACTACAGAAGCTCTCAATACAAATATACCAGTTTTACGTTCATAAGACCCTAGTAACACCTCAAATTGTATATTTAACTCTTTATTTGTAAAGTGCAGCTAAATTTCAATCCATATATATACATAATTCTTCCCTTAGAAAGACAAAAGACCAACATACATTATATATATATATATATATATATATATATATATATATATATATATATATATATATATATATATATATATATAAGTCATTAAAAACAGTTAATTTCAACTTTTTACAGTCGTTGTTTTGCTCATGCGGCCACGCACGCACGCACACGCACACAGTGGGGAAGTGGAATAGTTTGGGAAGCGATGTAGTGGAGGCAGGTTCCATTCATAGCTTTAAGAAGAGGTATGATAAAGCTCATGGCGCAGGAAGTGACCCAGAGCGGCCAGTGAAGAGGCGGGGCCAGGAGCTATGAATCGACCCCTGCAACCACAGCTAGGTGAGTACACACACACACACTAGACTAGATTAAGCCCTCAATTTATATATACTAGTCTTTCCTTTCTAAGACTACAGTAAAACATAAAAAAATTCCTTGACTCAAATAGTGATAAGTGGATGTTAATACAAGTTACTTTTAAAGGAAGTCTAAAACGATATATCTCCACTAGCCACTATTGTGGTATTTTCTGTTAAACGATTTGAGATGTTTGACCAGATGACGATAATTGCCCCGACACCAAAGAGAATAATCTCACGGCAAATGAGATCCTTTCTTGTGGGCGTCAACGTGATCTCTGGTCTTAAACTTGTGCAGTACGTGGCACCAGTACCTGGATGAATCCTTGATCAGCTGTGTTGTCACACTGGACACAGCAGGTGCCATCGACCCAGTATGACACCAGGAACTCCTGGAAAAACTATAAGCAGTTAAGTTTGTGTTCTTGCGCTAGACCTTAGCGACCACCTTCAAAAGACAATAGTTCCCCAGGAAGCAGACACTACTAAGTAGTGTAGCAGCTCTTACTTTGCAAATAAAGGAATGAACTCTTAGCCTAACTCAGTAAAACCAGAGAATGTGTGTGTGTGGGTGTGTACTCACCTAATTGTACTCACCTAATTGTGGTTGCAGGGGTCGAGACTCAGCTCCTGGCCCCGCCTCTTCGCTGTCCGCTACTGGGTCTCTGCTCTCCCTGCTCCATGAGCTTTATCATACCTCGTCTTAAAACTATGTATGGTTCCTGCCTCCACTATATCTTTCTCTAGACTATTCCACTTCCTGACTACTCTGTGGCTGAAGAAATGCTTCCTAACATCACTTTGACTCATCTGAGTCTTCAGCTTCCAGTTGTGTCCCCTTGTTTCTGTGTTCCCTCTCTGGAACATCCTGTCACCTGTCTACCTTGTCGATTCCTGCATTATTTTGTATGTCGTTATCATGTCTCCTCTGACCCTTCTGTCCTCCAGTGTTGTTAGTCCTATTTCCCTCAACCTTTCTTCATAGGACAGACCCCTGAGTTGTGGAACTAACCTTGTCGCAAACCTTTGCACTTTATCTAGTTTCTTTACGTGCTTGACCAGGTGTGGGTTCCAGACTGGTGCTGCATATTCTAGTATGGGCCTGACGTACACGGTGTACAGTGTCTTGAACGATTCCTTGTTAAGGTAACGGAACGCTAATCTTAGGTTTGCCAGTCGCCCATATGCTGCCGCAGTTGTGTGTGTGTTTGTGTGTGTGTGTGTATGAGAGAGAGAGAGGGGGGGGGCAAACCTCCACAGTATAATCCACTAAGTGCAAACCTTTAGCCTTTTTTTTTTGTTAAATCGTGAAGGTGAAGAGAGCATGACGCAGCAGCGCTGCGCTGATGACATCCTCCTCACAGTTCCCTCAAGAGCAACACTATCACATAATATGTTAACCTGTAGGGAGTTTTAGCCGCTTCATTAGCAAACCAGAGGAGAGTGCGTGAACATTTTTTGCAATTCTTTGAAGATGTCTTGTGTGGTTGCCGCATGCTATGTATGTGTGAATACTAGGAGTTGTGTCACATCATGCGATTCATCAAGTGTGAGAGAATAAAACTGAAAATTTCGTGCAATGTTTGTAATTTGATGAAATATATTGCTTCCTATATCCTCAATTATACGAGCAACAGTATTTGGCTCAAGACTGAGGATTTTGAACAGCTTTATAACTGTGCCACTGCTGCCATCACACACTCTTTGATCATATCTCCATCGGTGAATGACTTTTCTCTTTTAGCTAACGCATAAGCTACTTTGTAACTGGCCCTGGTTAAAGCTTCATTTTCAGGTCTCTTCTACGTACGAAGACCTTGTCGGGAAAGCAACCTGCGATGCATTAATCCGAACGCTGTTTTCCTATTAAGTGGGAATAACTTGTTTTGTTTGGCCTCACAGTGCCGATGTACATTGTACTCCTTAAAAACTGCAACAGTTTCGTGGCATACGACACACGAGGCTTTATCATCTGCTACTACAAAGAAGTACTTTACGCCCCATTCTTCATAAAACTGGCGGCACTTTGCACTCTTCTTTATCTTTTTCCTTCCATAACTGAAGAGTATATCTGAAAAAAGAAAAGATTAGAACTAAAATTTGACCAATTGCTGCAGGCCGCATAAAATCTTGTGGTAGACTGCAGTTTGGAGACCCCTGGAATAGTCCAGTTTTTAAGGGAGTTCGGCCTATTTTGATAACTTTGGCTTATTAGGCAGAATAGATAAATATAAATAAATATATATATATATATATATATATATATATATATATATATATATATATTTATTCTTTCTTTCAACACGTCGGCCGTTTCCCACCAAGGCGGGGTGGCCCAAAAGGAAAAACGAAAGTTTCTCCTTTTACAATTAGTAATATACACAGAAGAAGGGGTTACTAGCCCCTTGCTCCCGGCATTTTAATCGCCTCTTACGACACGCATGGCTTACGGAGGAAGAATTCTGTTCCACTTCCCCATGGAGATAAGAGGAAATAAGAACTAGTAAGAAAATAGAAGAAAACCCAGAGGGGTGTGTATATATATATGCTTGTACATGAATGTGTAGTGTGACCTAAGTGTAAGTAGAAGTAACAAGACATACCTGAAATCATGCATGTTTATGAGACAGAAAAAAGACACCAGCAATCCTACCATCATGTAAAACAAATACAGGCTTTCGTTTTACACTCACTTGGCAGGACGGTAGTACCTCCCTGGGCGCTGCTGTCTAACACACCTATATATATATATATATATATATATATATATATATATATATATATATATATATATATATATATATATATATATATATATATATATATATATATATAATAATATATATATATATATATATATATATATATATATATATATATATATATTATATATATATATATATAATATGTATATATATATATATATATAATAAATATATATATTATATATATATATATATATATATATAATATATATATAATATATATATATAATAATATATATATATATATATATATATATATATATATATATATATATATATATATATATATATATATATATATATATATATATATATATATATATATATATATATATATATATATATATATATATATATATATATATATATATATATATATATATATATATATATATATATATATATATATATATATATATATATATATATATATATATATATATATATATATATATATATATATATATATATATATATATATATATATATATATATATATATATATATATATATATATATATATATATATATATATATATATATATATATATATATATATATATATTATTGTAACCACGAACGAGTGGTATTTAATCAGTAATAACACTGCGACTAGCCAAGGACTCTAACCCATGTCGTTTTGGCCTGCCTCATGGTGAGCGATAATAACATGACACACTAACCCACAGGACCACCAAATCCTACAAGAATCAAGCACCCAGCATAGCTAGGTGTTTTACCTTGATTCGAGGACATACGGTGGTGTGGGTGCCTCTGCAGAGGCAGAGGTGTGTGCAGAGGCTGGGTGCTTGATTTTTGTAGGATTTGGTGGTCCTGTGGGTTAGAGCGTCATGTGATTTTCGCTCACCATAAGGCGGGCCAAAACGACAAGGGGTTCGAGCCTTTGGCTAGTCGCAGTGTTATTGATTATATATATATATATATATATATATATATATATATATATATATATATATATATATATATAACAAGAAAATTCCTCTAGGCTTGAATGGAAAAAAAATAATTGTGTACTCTACGGTGAAACCCTCCAAGTTTTAATAACATTAACAAAACACGAGCTCGTTGAACTCTACGGTTATGCCTGTCCACGTTTTATTACCAAACTTGGAGACACATTCGCTGGTGTAATACAAACCTAAAAATCACGTAGTTGGTATTTCCTACTATATATTTACTATACGACTGAACCTCTTCACCACGACAATTGAATGCTTTATGCTTAATGAACCCTTGTTTACGACGACACAACTTCTTGATTACGACTGAACCCTTGAAAATGAAGCCTATTTTTTTCTTCAAAGGAACAGGAGGCGGCTCAAGATATTTTCTTCGTAGGAGTTAACGGAGTGCATCAAAAAGTTGTCTATTTCACAAGAGTAGGTGTGAGGTGGATCAAGAAGTTGTCTTCTTAACAAGAACAAGCACGAGGGGAGTCAAGAAGTTGTCTTCTTGCCTCATGTTGTTTTATGTCCAGAGTTTTGTAATGAAAGGAAAAATTGGGAAACCCCAGAGAGCATGACAAGAAGGCAAGTAATGAAGTTAATTTACGAGACGCAAGGAAAATGATAACTAGGTTAGACGTGGGTACACACACACACACACACACACACACACACACACACACGCCAAAAAGCTTCATAGTAGGTCTGCTTGTGTTAATATTAATATGTTGATACACAGCACTTAACACAAATCCACTCCCTCACTTAATTCAAAGTGAGTGAGTGAGTGTGTGTGTGTGTGTGTGTGTGTGTGTGTGTGTGTGTGTGTGTGTGTGTGTGTGTGTCAATCTTTCTCTCCTGTCTGTCTTTTTCTGTATGTTTTTCTCTCTCTATCCTCTCCCTTTCTCCCTTACCCTTCCTGTATGCGTGTGTATGCGCGGGCGCGGGCGTGCGTGGAGGGCTGGGGCAGGTGAGAAGTGGGAGCTTTTGTGTTGTTGATGGAGGTAGGGAGGGAGCATAGAGGAGCGTGGCGTTGATCCCTCCTCGTCACCACCGCTCCCACCAGTCTGATTGGCACTGCCTGATGGCTATTGCAAGTGAGAAGACCAGCTGACTGTAGTGGGTCTCTCGGGCCACACACTGCTGACACTCACGAATGGCACCACCAGGGAGAGAGGTTCCACACCTTCAGAAACCCACCAGAGGATTCCCTGTTGTGAAACCTCCCTGCCAGGGGAGACTGAGTGTCGCACGGCTCGTCACTCTGACAAGCTCTCAATACCAGCGTCAATACCTCGGGATTTTGACACGGAGAGCTAAGAGTGGAGGGGTGCTCGCTGCCCTGGCCAGGTCTCTGCTCCCACGTCCAAAGTCGGAGGTTCGAACCTCCAGGGTTTCACACCCAGACAGTGAAGCGTTGGAACGTTTACCTCAACTCATACTATTATATAATATTAATTATATTTACCAAAAGAATACAAATCATAATACCATGGCTGGAACAATTAAAAAATATCCCACACTTAGGATGAAAAATTATGGAGAGGTTTCCTGCCAATCCTCGAGCACTGTCAGTTCACACCTGACAATGATCCAGTGACTAACAACGCTCCTCGACAAACCCAAACGTCGTCATACGTTTCACCTCCTAAATGCGCGTTATTTGTGACAATATTTCCTAGTACTGTACAGACATGAGGACGTCCTTAAGACTGAGTAATCCCACTTGTTACACTCGCCCACCCTGGCACAACGTCGCCCACCCTGGCACAACGTCGCCCACCCTGGCACAACGTCACTCAGACAGTCTTGTCTCGTTAAACTGGTCCTTAATTAAGCCTAGTGAGGTATTCACGGGTGCTTGTCGTGAACAAATATTGTGATAATCCTCACAATCACCTTAATGACTGTATCAACAATAAATTAAAACTAGACCGATGATATTTTAACATCTGTCCTCACCGGGTATAACGACTGATGACTTTCTAGAAGTACACCTCTGTCTCTCTCTCTCTCTCTCTCTCTCTCTCTCTCTCTCTGTTACTGTCCCCATCCCTGCCCAAGTTCCTTGACGCCGGTAATGAGTTCTTGATCCAAGAAACTGGCTCTGGCCAGGCCAGGCCAGGCATAATACATATTATGAAGTTTCTCCACAGTAAAAACTACTATGTGCTTTGTTATTCCAATTTCTCTAGTTTTTGTTCACTAATGGAACGCTTTCAAGATTCAATTCAAATTCCGTCTGAGCGAAGCAAAGCGAGACTCGTATTCGCTTAGTAATGAAAATGTGTGAGATTTATGAATATCAAGTGATACAGTGGCCAGGGTGCAGGTGCGCGTATGAGTGCGTTAATGGTTCAGAGCCAGGGTGCAGGTGCGCGTAATGAATGCGTTAATGGTTCAGAGCCAGGGTGCAGGTGTGCGTATGAGTGCGTTAATGGTTCAGAGCCAGGGTGCAGGTGTGCGTATGAGTGCGTTAATGGTTCAGAGCCAGGGTGCAGGTGTGCGTAATGAATGCGTTAATAGTCCAGGGTGCAAGTGTGTGTGTGTGTTTAGCGTGCAGTGTGTATGTGTAGCGTGGTGTGTGTAGCATGAAGTATGTGTAGGGTTCAGTGTGTGTGTGTAGGGTTCAGTGTGTGTGTGTGTAGGGTTCAGTGTGCGTGCAGTGTGTGTGTGTGTAGATTGCAGTGTGTGTAGGGTTCAGTGTGTGGGTGTGCAGTATGTGTAGCGTGCAGTATGTGTAGCGTGAAGTATGTGTAGCGTGCAGTATGTGTAGCGTGCAGTATGTGTAGCGTGCAGTATGTGTAGGGTTCAGTGTGTGTGTAGCGTGCAGTGTGTGTGTGTAGCGTGCAGTGTGTGTGTAGCGTGCAGTGTGTGTGTAGCGTGCAGTGTGTGTGTGTAGCGTGCAGTGTGTGTGTAGCGTGCAGTGTGTGTGTAGCGTGCAGTGTGTGTGTAGCGTGCAGTGTGTGCGTAGCGTGCAGTGTGTGCGTAGCGTGCAGTGTGTGTGTAGCGTGCAGTGTGTGTGTAGCGTGCAGTGTGTGTGTAGCGTGCAGTGTGTGTGTGTAGCGTGCAGAGTGTGTGTGTGTGTACTCACCTATTTGTGGTTGCAGGGGTCGAGTCATAGCTCCTGGCCCCGCCTCTTCACTGATTGCTACTAGGTCCTCTCTCTCCCTGCTCCATGAGCTTTATCAAACCTAGTCTTAAAACTATGTATGGTTCCTGCCTCCACTACGTCGCTCTCTAGGCTATTCCACTTCCTGACAACTCTATGACTGAAAAAATACTTCCTAACATCCCTTTGACTCATAGGAGTCTTCAACTTCCAATTGTGACCCCTTGTTTCTGTGTCCCCTCTCTGGAACATCTTGTCTCTGTCCACCTTATCTATTCCTCGCAGTATTTTATATGTCGTTATCATGTCTCCCTAACCCTCCTGTCCTCTAGTGTCGTCAGACCGATTTCCCTTAACCTTTCTTCGTAGGACAATTCCCTTAGCTCTGGGACTAGTCTTGTTGCAAACCTTTGCACTTTCTCTAATTTCTTGACGTGCTTGACCAGGTGTGGGTTCCAAACTGGTGCTGCATACTCCAGTATGGGCCTGACGTATATGGTATACAGAGTCTTGAATGATTCCTTAGTGAGGTATTGGAACGCTATTCTTAGGTTTGCCAGCCGCCCGTATGCTGCAGCAGTTATCTGATTGATGTGTGCCTCAGGAGATGTGCTCGGTATTATACTCACCCCAAGATCTTTTTCTTTGAGTGAGGTTTGCAGTCTTTGGCCACCTAGACTATACTCTGTCTGCGGTCTTCTTTGCCCTTCCCCGATATTCATGACTTTACATTTGGCAGGGTTAAATTCAAGGAGCCAGTTACTGGACCAGGCTTGCAGCCTGTCCAGGTCTCTTTGTAGTCCTGCCTGATCCTCGACTGATTTGATTCTTCTCATTAACTTCACATCATCTGCAAACAGGGACACTTCTGAGTCTATCCCTTCCGTTATGTCATTCACATATACCAAAACAGTACAGGTCCTAGGACTGACCCTTGTGGAACTCCACTCGTCACAGGTGCCCACTCTGACATCTCGTCACGTACCATGACTCGTTGTTGCCTCCCTGTCAGATATTCTCTGATCCATTGCAGTGCTTTTCCTGTTACGTGTGCCTGTTCCTCTAGCTTTTGCATTAACCTCTTGTGAGGAACTGTGTCGAACGCCTTCTTGCAGTCCAAAAAATGCAGTCTATCCACCCTCTCTCTCGTGTCTTACTTCTGTTACCTTGTCATAAAACTCCAGTAGGTTTGTGACACAGGATTTTCCTTCCCTGAAACCGTGCTGGTTGTCGTTTATAAGCTTGTGTCTTTCTAGGTGCTCCACCAGCTGTGTGTGTGTGTGTGGTGTGTGTGGTGTGTGTGTGTGGTGTGTGTGTGTGTGTGTGTGTGTGTGTGTGTGTGTGTGTGTGTGTGGTGTGTGTGTGTGTGGTGTGTGTGTGTGTGTGTGTGGTGTGTGTGTGTGTGTGTGTGTGTGTGTGTGGTGTGTGTGTGTGTGTGTGTGTGTGTGTGTGTGTGTGTGTGTGTGGTGTGTGTGTGTGTGTGTAGCGTGGTAGTGCTGGTCTGCCGTGGTTTGGTGGTGGTGTTGCCTCAGCTTTAAAGAGCCAACCACCTAAAAGCCCATAACCCCCCTCCCCTCACACACCACCACACACACCACACCACACCACACCCCACACACACACACCCCACACACACACACCCACACACCACCACACACACACACACCACCACACCACACCACCACACCACACACACACCACACACACACACACACACACACACACACACCACACACACACCACACACACACACACACACACACACACACACACACACACACACACACACAACCCCACACACACACACACACACACACACACACACACACACACACACCACACACACACACACACACACACACACACACACACACCACACACACACACACACACACCACACCACACACACACAACCACACACACACACCCCACACACACACACCCCACCACACACACACACACACACACACACCACACACACACACACACACCCCACACACACACCACACACACACACCACACACACACACACACACACACACACACACACCACACACACACACACCACACACACACACACACACACACCACACACACACACACACACACACACACACACACACACACCCCACACACACACACACACACACACACACACACCACACACACCACCACACACACACACACACACACACACACACACACACACACACACACACACCACACACACACACACACACACACATAAAACAATGTACATAACACAATAAAACGCAGAAAAATCAACTTATACACAGTCACAACACCAGGTTGGAACAAATAACAAAAACACACGTTAACAGACAACTTGCACACGTTTGTTTGCTGACTAACGACTGTCTGGTTGTGACTGAACAACGGTCCTAGACGAGACTGAACAACGGTCCTAGACGGGACTGAACAACGGTCCTAGACGGGACTGAACAACGGTCCTAGACGGGACTGAACAACGGTCCTAGACGGGACTGAACAACGGTCCTAGACGGGACTGAACAACGGTCCTAGACGGGACTGAACAACGGTCCTAGACGGGACTGAACAACGGTCCTAGACGGGACTGAACAACGGTCCTAGACGGGACTGAACAACGGTCCTAGACGGGACTGAACAACGGTCCTAGACGGGACTGAACAACGGTCCTAGACGGGACTGAACAACGGTCCTAGACGGGACTGAACAACGGTCCTAGACGGGACTGAACAACGGTCCTAGACGGGACTGAACAACGGTCCTAGACGGGACTGAACAACGGTCCTAGACGGGACTGAACAACGGTCCTAGACGGGACTGAACAACGGTCCTAGACGGGACTGAACAACGGTCCTAGACGGGACTGAACAACGGTCCTAGACGGGACTGAACAACGGTCCTAGACGGGACTGAACAACGGTCCTAGACGGGACTGAACAACGGTCCTAGACGGGACTGAACAACGGTCCTAGACGGGACTGAACAACGGTCCTAGACGGGACTGAACAACGGTCTAGACGGGACTGAACAACGGTCCTAGACGGGACTGAACAACGGTCCTAGACGGGACTGAACAACGGTCCTAGACGGGACTGAACAACGGTCCTAGACGGGACTGAACAACGGTCCTAGACGGGACTGAACAACGGTCCTAGACGGGACTGAACAACGGTCCCATGAAAGGTCAGGGACTGAACAACGGTCCTAGACGGACTGAACAACGGTCCTAGACGTGACTGAACAACGGTCCTAGACGTGACTGAACAACGGTCCTAGACGGGACTGAACAACGGTCCTAGACGGGACTGAACAACGGTCCTAGACGGGACTGAACAACGGTCCTAGACGAGACTGAACAACGGTCCTAGACGAGACTGAACAACGGTCCTAGACGAGACTGAACAACGGTCCTAGACGGGACTGAACAACAGTCGAAGAGTTGCTCTCTTAAGCCGTTGTTTTAGCGGACAAAATGAATATTTGTCATAAATTGTCTCCAAAATATATTAATAACAATAATTGCGAGCTAAAAGTGAATTAAGGCGCGCGTAGGCATGTCGTACACGCCCACACTCACGCCCATCACTATTGTGGGCACCCATACGCCCACACTCACACCCATCACTTGTGCACGCCCATACTGTTGTGCATGCCCACTCACGCCCATCACTGCTGAGACCGTCCGTATTCATGCCTATACTCATGCCATCATGGTGCCCAGGCCAGCAAAGGAAAAGTAGTGTATGTATTCTTGTAGAATTTCTAGAAGGAGAATGAGGTGACAAGAGACGTGTATAGTTTCAGTGGTGGAGCTGCGACGAGGCTCCTGGACCTCAGGTTTCCAGTGTGATCATATCAGCGAAAAGACACGACGTGGAAGCTCAAAATTCTCATCTAAAACCTTTGGGATATAGTCACCTTGACGCAAATGTTCCGAGCTAACACGATCGTCAGTGGCATCGTGGCACTGAAATAAAACAACCTCGAGGCGGACATTCCGGGATAGAATTTCCACGAAGAACGTAAGTGTGAGTGTGTTTGAGAGAGAGAGAGAGAGAGAGAGAGAGAGAGAGAGAGAGAGAGAGAGAGAGAGAGAGAAACGGCAGGTGGAGGATGGGGTTTTGGGAGGGATAGAGGGTTGAGAGAGAAAGAAGGAAGTGTACAAGAGAAATGTTCTTAGCACCCAGCCTGGAGTGTTGTTGTGCAGCAAGGAATGCAACAGCAATAACTGTGGCCACCCTCGTCATACTGTGCCTCTGGTCACTCAGGTTCTCGTGGCTGGAATACTCAACACTACGTTTACCCATACACCCAGCGCTCAGGCAAAACAATGTCCGTTAATCCAGACTCATTACAACATCTATCCAAATACACACTTGCCCATCACTACACTCAGCAGGTTTCCATTTAACCTTTGCTAATCCGCATGCATTTGTCCAACTATCCAGATTATCACACTAACAATTAGTTCATTTTTTATTAGCGTCTAAGGATAAGTTTCCGCACATTAGCGAGGATCAGTTAGAATGCTGACCTCAAATTATATTCACATTCTCTTAGTAACTCCCCCCAAAAAAAAAAAACGGCGCCTGGGTCTCCAAAACGTTTGTAAAAACAAACAAATGAAAATATTGACCACGATTATGGTGTTTCTGTTCCTCTTACTTTTAACATTCCCAAGACGAAAATCTATAAATATAATATTTATGGAAAAGTGTTAAACTCGTAAGAGCCATACAGAACCTGGTTGATGGGAGGTAATCAGGATAGATCAAAACAGCTCAAATTCCTTAGATTAAGAGCCCTTCACTAACAACGTCACTTTCTGGAAGAGCAACAACAAGTATGAGGGTAAACTGTTCTTGTCGGCTACGTGTAACTCAAACATGCAAGAAAAAAAAAGTGACCAAGCAAGAAAAAAATGGCCAAGCAAGAGATGAAGTGGCCGAACAAGACAAAAGTGGCCAAACAAGACAAAAGTGGCCAAACAAGACAAAAGTGGCCAAACAAGACAAAAGTGGCCAAACAAGACAAAAGTGGCCAAAGACAAAAGTGGCCAAAGACAAAAGTGGCCAAAGACAAAAGTGGCCAAAGACAAAAGTGGCCAAAGACAAAAGTGGCCAAAGACAAAAGTGGCCAAAGACAAAAGTGGCCAAAGACAAAAGTGGCCAAAGACAAAAGTGGCCAAAGACAAAAGTGGCTAAAGACAAAGTGCGCAAGGCAAGACAAAAGTGGCCAAAGACAAAAGTGGCCAAAGACAAAAGTGGCCAAAGACAAAAGTGGCCAAAGACAAAAGTGGCCAAAGACAAAAGTGGCCAAAGACAAAAGTGGCCAAAGACAAAAGTGGCCAAAGACAAAAGTGGCCAAAGACAAAAGTGGCCAAAGACAAAAGTGGCCAAAGACAAAAGTGGCCAAAGACAAAAGTGGCCAAAGACAAAAGTGGCCAAACAAGACAAAAGTGGCCAAACAAGAAAAAAGTGGCCAAACAAGACAAAAGTGGCCAAACAAGACAAAAGTGGCCAAAGAAGAAAAAGTGGCCAAACAAGAAAAAAGTGGCCAAACAAGAAAA
The DNA here is from genome assembly GCA_009830355.1 of Cherax destructor. Classification (NCBI taxonomy): domain Eukaryota; kingdom Metazoa; phylum Arthropoda; class Malacostraca; order Decapoda; family Parastacidae; genus Cherax; species Cherax destructor. Next base: position 224,163 of record WNWK01000665.1, on the reverse strand, counting down.
AAGTGGCCAAACAAGAAAAAAGTGGCCAAACAAGAAAAAGTGGCCAAACAAGAAAAAGTGGCCAAACAAGAAAAAAGTGGCCAAACAAGAAAAAGTGGCCAAACAAGAAAAAGTGGCCAAACAAGAAAAAGTGGCCAAACAAGAAAAAGTGGCCAAACAAGAAAAAGTGGCCAAACAAGAAAAAGTGGCCAAACAAGAAAAAAGTGGCCAAACAAGAAAAAAGTGGCCAAACAAGAAAAAAGTGGCCAAACAAGAAAAAAGTGGCCAAACAAGAAAAAAGTGGCCAAACAAGAAAAAAGTGGCCAAACAAGAAAAAAGTGGCCAAACAAGAAAAAAGTGGCCAAACAAGAAAAAAGTGGCCAAACAAGAAAAAAGTGGCCAAACAAGAAAAAAGTGGCCAAACAAGAAAAAAGTGGCCAAACAAGAAAAAAAATGGACAAACAAGAAAAAATTAAACAAATAAAAAAAATTATATATTTCCTTACACCCATCTTGCATATATTAACACATTCACCGTTAGTTTAGTGTAGAAAGTTCACAAGTGATGCCCTGGGTCCTCTCTCTCAAACGACATTTGAAAAACCCAGCATCAACGTGTCAGTGGGGGCGGCAACTTTGTCAGGAAAAATGTCGCCTGACACAACCTATCATAATTTAGGCTAGGTTACTTAAACCTATAAAAAACGTACAGCAGCAGAAGTATCAACAGCAGCCGCAGCAGCAGCAGCTGCAACTGCTGCTGCTGCTGCTACTGCCGCCGATGCCTGACGTAGGTCTCAGTGAAATAATTACCGACATTGGCTCTATTATTATTATTGCTGCTGCTGCTGCTGCTAAACCAATGTTAAAACAGAAAATCACATTATACGTAGCAGCTTTTCCAAAACGCTTTCTGCCTGTACGTATTGGTTACCAACATTGTTATTGCTTGCGGGTATCAGTAGTACCAACACGCTTATGGACTGCTGGTATTAGCGTTGCCAACAATTTTACTGCTTATGGGTACTGCTGTTGGTACCTGTGGGTACCTAGTGGAGCAGTGTGTTCAGCAATTGTTAATGAGACGATACGATGCTATAAATAATGCCATCAGTGGTATATATATTTAAATACTGGAAGGTGTCAGTGTTTCTAAGGTGCCAGTTTTTCCAACGTGCCAATGTTTCTAAGAATGGTGCCAATGTTTCTAAGAAATGTGCCAATGTTTCTAAGAAATGTGCCAATGTTTCCAGTAGTGTCGGACATTTTTTAAAATGAAGGAGTCAGTGTTACCAGAAATGGAGAGGTCAGCAGTTACAAAAATAAAGGAGCCAGTGTTGCCAGAAATGGAGGAGTCAGTAGTGTTAGACACAAAACATCAGTGTTTTCTGGACCGAAGAAGTAATTCAAGTGTTCTTACAAAAGGAAGACACATATCTATGTTTCTAAGAAGGCAGAGATCATTCAGTGTTTACCGGAAAGGAAGGGAGCTATTGTTACCAGAAACTGAGTGAAGACCTCCCCCTCCCCCACCGACGTCTGGTTCTTCAGTCTCCCTGGCCACACTGGGATACCTGTCCCAAGACCCCTCTTTCTTCCCTGTCTGACTCCATGACAAGATTATGTGAGAAGTGTGCTAAGACCCTTAACCCCCTCAGTCCTGTCCTCCCGTCCGCCTCCCTGGACAGACTGTGTAAGAACTGTATCAAGACCCTCACCGTCGTTAGCCTCCCTGGACAGACAGAGAACTGTGCCAAGATCCTCCTCCTCCTCCTCCCTGGACTTCATTATTCATCCCCTTATCTGGTATTATCTTTACAAACCCCGCTGCCTCTCATCAATTTCCACACCAGTTAGCGCCAGAGAAAATCCTCAAGGCCGGGTTTAACTTCTTCGACGCTCACGCTTGCATTGTTACTTAGCTCCGTTGTGTGTTTGTTATTGAGTAAAGTTGGGCTGGTTAGCAGTGCCAAGATTATTATGTGATTCACATTCATTAAGAATGGTGGATCGTTGAAAACATTATGAAACCAACGATGTACTCACTCTCCAGCTAACCCCTTCACCTCAACCTCCTCCCTCCCCCCCTCTCTCTCTCATTCTCTCTCTCTCTCTCATTCTCTCTCTCTCTCTCATTCTCTCTCTCTCTCCCTCATTCTCTCTCACTCTCCCTCATTCTCTCTCACTCTCCCTCATTCTCTCTCACTCTCCCTCATTCTCTCTCACTCTCCCTCATTCTCTCTCACTCTCCCTCATTCTCTCCCTCATTCTCTCTCTCCCTCATTCTCTCCCTCATTCTCTCCCTCATTCTCTCCCTCATTCTCCTCATCTCTCTCTCCCTCATCTCTCCCTCATTCTCTCCCTCATTCTCTCCCTCATTCTCTCCCTCATTCTCTCCCTCATTCTCTCCCTCATTCTCTCCCTCATTCTCTCCCTCATTCTCTCCCTCATTCTCTCCTCATTCTCTCCCTCATTCTCTCCCTCATTCTCTCCCTCATTCTCTCCCTCATTCTCTCCCTCATTCCTCTCCCTCATTCTCTCCCTCATTCTCTCCTCATTCTCTCCCTCATTCTCTCCCTCATTCTCTCCCTCAGTCTCTCCCTCATTCTCTCCCTCATTCTCTCCCTCATTTCACTCTCCCTCATTCTCTCCCTCATTCTCTCCCTCATTCTCTCTCTCCCTCATTCTCTCTCTCCCTCATTCTCTCTCTCCCTCATTCTCTCTCTCCTCATTCTCTCTCCCTCATTCTCTCTCTCCCTCATTCTCTCTCTCCTCATTCCCTTCATCTCTCCCTCATTCTCTCTCTCCTCATTCTCTCTCCCTCATCTCTCTCCTCCCCTCAATTCTCTCTCCATCTACTCCTCCTAGAGAAACAAAAACAACAGAAACTTCACTAGGTATATAACTGATTCCTCAACCCCCAACACCCCTAAACCTCACCTGAACCCCCTACAGACCTCATTTTTATCCCTACCCATACTGATCTCAACCTCCTATTCCTATAGGCCTCCCCCTCTGCCCTATTCCCTTACCAGATCTCATATCCTCCTACCATCATAAAATTCACCCTCGACCCTCTGGGAGTTTTCAAAAGTCACTCCAAAAGAACTGAAGGTCTTCAGATTCCATAAAGTTTAGGCAATGATCCGTAGTTTTACTGAAACTTGCAATAAGACTTTTTTTTAAAGCTTTTATTGTCTTGTATGGAGTCTTTTAGCGCGACTTGGACAGCTGAGGGTTTGTTTTCTCTGATTTGACTCCTCAAATTTTCCAAAGCTTTTTATACTCGTTCGTTGAGTATCTGTGGGCTACCTGGCTGGCCTTAGTCGCTTAGTTCGTAGTACGTGGTCGTTCCTCGAGTACTGAGTGTCTTCATGGCTCAAATTCTTAGTGGTTCTTCTTAGTGGCTCGTCTTCGTGGTTCAAGTGTCGTGTAGCCTAGATAAATTGGTGTACAAGAGATTCACGTCCTTAATGTGATACTGACTCGGAATTTGGAAGTGTCCAAGAGGCTGGAGTTGTACACGTTTAGGACAATGTTTACCAGATGTATTACTCTGTACAACCTCTGAGTGCAATATCAAGCATTTATACATCTTGTAGGAGTAACGTCGCCAGAGGTTCAGTATTCACTGGCGGTGGTCCCACGAGGCCAGAATAAGACCCCACAAACTAAGGACCTTTAACATTAATCGAAGAAGCCAGGGGAGAAAAATAAAAGACCTAGAATACGAGGGAATAATGATAGACATGATAAGCTCATCAAATGAGAGCAGAGAAAGGCAGGGGACCCTTAATGAGACCAGGAGATACCACGTTAGTTTAATCAATTTATTATGCGCCCCCATATCCATTCTATGGGCGGTTGTCAAAAAGATTAGAGGAACATAATGGGTCTAGGGACTTTGCCCCAATATTTTGGCAGCTAAACACGTTGCAGTGGCAATGAACTACTTACAAGTTTATTATCTGGTAACATGTAATGAGTTTATACACACAAATTCAGCCACAAAAAAAATACAGGACCAGGGAAGTCTTTTCAAAACCAAGCCAGAAAGATCTTAAAATCTATTGTGACCGGAAGAGACCCCGGGAAACAAGTCACCAGAAAAGGAGAAATAAATTAAGACACCTAGAATAACCTTTCGAGAAAAACCATGAGACAGGAAAACAGACCAGGAGAGACCCACAAAAATTCTATTGTGTCCAATAAAGACTAAGAGGAAGCGTCATGCAGCCCAGGAGAGATAAAGAAAGCTTATAGAGACTAACCAAGAAAGACAATTATTATTATTATGATCAAAAAGAAGCGCTAAACCACAGGGGTTATACAGCCAAGAAAGACAAGAAAACCTAATGAGACAATACACAAATAACCCGCACTTAGGAGCTTACCACGACGTTTCGGTCCGACTTGGACCATTTACAAAGTCACACTAACGGTATTGTGCCTTTTTGTTCAAAACCTAACGAGATCAAAATATACCCAGCAAAACCTAATGAAACCAAGGCATACCCAGAAAAACCTAATGAAACCAAGATATGCCCAGGAAAACCTAATGAAACCAAGATATGCCCAGGAAAACCAAATGAAGCCAATATATACCCAAAAAATAATGAAACCAAGATATTCCCAGGAAAACCTAATGACATCAAGACATAACCAAGAAAACCTAACAAGACTAACAGACGCCCAGGAAATAATTAACACTGGAAAAGCCCTCATGAGACTAGAAAATACTCTTCAGTCCAAGAAAGAGCAAAGGAAATCCTACTGAGACCACAAGACACTTAAGGAGGCACTTGAGATCTATAGAGACCAAGGAAAACAACAATGAGAACACAAGAGACCATAAGAGTCCAAAGGAATTTTTATTAAGAGCAGAAGAGCCCAGAGGAAATCTGAAACCAGGAGAGACCAAAGAAAATCCTGCTGAGGGTAGGACAACCCTAGGAAAAACTTAAGACCATAAGAATTCAAAACCAACCAGAGGGTGCAAGACCACTAGCCCCTGGAAGAGCGATGGAGCGGTGGCTGCTACATCGATCTCACACTCTCCTCACAACACCTCCACCAGTGAATGGTAATATTCGACTCGGAGCAGAAGGATGTATAGAAGTAAGAGAAAGATGAGGGGAAAGTGAAGGAAGAAGGCGCTGAAGAAATAGTAGTGGTTGTGGTGGTTGGTAAGTGGTGAACGGATGGAAATATGTAGTAATTGTGGTTGGTGGCTGACAGTGGTCGTAGTCTAACTAGCGTCTATCTGATGATGGCTCCGGGAATCATCACTCTTGTTGACTGCTCAGACTAGACCTCTGGGTTGGCTGTTGCGTTACTCAAGCTGGTTATATTCCCTGCACACAGTCAGGATTGGAAAAAACAGTTTGACTGATCAGGAACAGCTTAGTTTGTCATGTCGGTTGCCTGTTGAAAACAGACTGGGGGTCTGTTGGTGAGTCCACGGAGTGAAGGTATGACAGAGCAGAGGTTCCGGAGCCAGTGTTGACAACACTTCTTATCAGTAGTGACTCACGTAGTTCTAGATAACAGGAGAGCTTTTGTAATTGGTTGAGAAAGTTTCGTGGTGAAGCGGGTTGTGGAGAGTGGCACCGGAAGTGGCACGGGAGGTGTGCGTGACGTCATGACTTTGATTATGGCGACATCATTAGGTGAGTCACCGTCACTGCCACCCAGGAAGCTCACCTGACGTCCACTGACTAATAGTTAATAGCCGACCTTCCCTATGTCTTATGCTGCTGCCACAACACAAACAAGTTACGAATAGTGGAACATATGCCTGTTTGCTGGTTAATTTAAGACAATATTATCGCAGCGATGAAAATGGTTTAAAATAACGACAAGTTGAAGATTAAGACATGTAGAACAGTTGGGTGTCTTTATTGATGGAAAGTTTCGGCTACACAGTAGGCTTCTTCAGTCAAATACAGAGGAAGTAGATAAAGATACCTAACTGTTGCACATGTGTCTTAATCTTCAACATTATCGGAAGTAATGGGCTTTACCACTGACTGACTGACTAGCAGGAATATAATAATGCAAGACCATGTATTATGATGAGAAAGTGTTTTAATGATCATGCTGCCAAGTCCCAGACAACAACACCTATGATGGCTAGATCAATAAGTCTGTTGATGTCAGCAGCACGCAGGCCAACGTGGGCACCACAGGCCAGTTGATCAAGAACTAATTTGAGGAACTTAGGTTTCCACTTGAAGACAGCTAGGAGTTTGTTAGCAATTTCCCTTACTGCTGCGCTACTAACAGAATCCTAGTAATAGACGCTAAATAGAATCTTAGTGATAAAAAGAAGATAAAGAACCCTAAAAATAATGAGAAGAACCTTGATTATTAGTTATATCGAGTCTTTTTATATCTAATTATCAGCTCTTGCTAAAATTTCCCAACAAACCCCCTTATATATAGACCACACACTCCTAGCCATACTCCTTAGTCAAAGACTCCCTTAGTCATAGTGCCTTCAGCACATCCACACCTCTTCACCTTCCTCCACTTCGCTGGAGGAAGAGGAAGCGGCGACGGCGGTCGTCGTCGTCCCGTCAACTGATCTCTGGACCTAAGAAAAAGTCGCTCCCATCCCGGTGATCCCCAATATTTTGGGGATGGTACACATTCCCTAGGGACGCCTGCCTCAGGGAGGGATTTTCCAGATTAGGTACCAAGTCCCAGAATCCCACATCACGGCTGGAAATCGTTTTCTGAATACTCTGAATCACACTGTGATGTCTGCCATGAAGAGAAGCAGAAGATGGCGCCACCAGCCCTTGATGACGCCACCAGACTTGGCAAGTGTCCCATGGTGGATGACGTCGGGGGCGCTACCATCATGGCGGCAGGGGATGGGGGTGGCGGGGGATGAGGGGCAGCGGAGGCGTGTGCGGGGGCGGGAGCTTTTTCCCCCTGCTTACATAATGGACCTAAGCTCACTAAGCTTCAAGCTGGGCCCATAAATTCCCAACTTCAAACGTCTAGGATTGTCTCTACTACACTGACGAAACTGTAAATGGGAAGAGCATTTTGTTCTTTAATGTTATAGTCCTTCTTATGTCCATTGATGTCCTTAAATTCTTTTTTCTTTGATGTTCTTAGCCTTGATGTTATGTTCTTTGGTGTTCTTGCGTTCCTTAATGTTCGTATGTTCTTTGATGTCGTGTTATGTTCTTCAGGTAGCTGTAAAACTAAGTTGGACAGATATATAAATAAATGTCTGGTCACTAGTGCCAACCCCAGTGAATGTCTGGTCACTAGTGCCAACTTCTAGTGACCCATTGAATGGTCGGCGATGCCAACAGTGCCAATTCCAAGAGACTCCTGACTCATTGTCTGGTCACCAGTGCCAACTCCCAGTGAATGTTTGGTCACTGATGCCAATAGCGCTAACTTGCAGTGATTCACTGTCTGGACACTGGTGCCAAGAGTGCTAACTCTCCCTGGCCTACTGAAGTCTTGTCACCTGTGCCAACAGTGCCAATTCGCTACAAGTGTCATATACTAACATTAATATTTTCAGGAGTCGAGTCTCAGCTTCTGGCCTTGCCTCTTACACATTACCATTAGCCTTGGTTCCTGGCATCCAGGGCCCTACCTCCCTGGCTCCTTCCACTGTCTCACCAATGAAGTAACATTTCCTATTTTTTTTTTCAGTCTGGACTTATCCATCATATCAATTCCTCAGAGTATCTTGTATGCCATCATGGTGCCTCTAATCCTTCTGTACTCCGAGGTCGTTCCTCTATTGCTTCTCATTATTGCAGTCCCTTCACTCCGGGACTAGTCTAGTTGCGAACCTCTAAACCTTCTAGCTCTTTTGACCATGCTTGACCAGATATGGGCGCCATGGTGGAGTTGTGTACATTACGATGGGCCAGACATTTGTCGTATAGCTTCCTCAGCGAGGTCAATGAAGGTTGCTCTTAGATTCGCTTGCTTTCCATTTGCTGCCTAACTTATACTGTTGTTACGCACTTGCAGCGATATATTAGTCATAATGTCCACTCCCTTGATCTTTTCTGTACTATATTTGCAGTTACGTTCCTCCAAGTTGTATATGATCTTCGATTTTCTTTTCCTCTTGTGGACTCGCATGACTTCGCAGCTGCTTCGAGGTACCATATTCCAAGTCTTTCCAAGCCTCCCTGCAATCTGCTTCTGATATTCCTCGTTCTTAATTTGTTTTCATTATCTTCACTTCAGCACTGCTTTAATGGACTTTAACAAAGAAACATTTACAACTCTATACTGGACAAATGTGAGTTTTATAAGTGTGGGCGCCAGTATGGGGACCGCACCAACTCAAACGTGTGCACAAACTCGCCAAGCAAGACTTTTGCAACATGATTGTCCTGAAGCTGTCGGGACTGAGCAATGAGTCGAGGCCGAAGAACGGAACCAACACACCTTAAAAGACACGCCTGAAAAGACAATTCTCGAGTACAATTACTCGAGAATTGATAACGTGATTTGGCACAGGCTGAAATCCCCAGATAAGGAATAGTGACATTAGGAAGTATTCTTTAGTCTTAGGTAATCAAGTGGAAGGAACCGGATAAGGTGTTAGTGGAGGCAAACTAAATAAATACATTCATCAGTACGTATGATGGAACCAAAGAGATCAGGAAGGAAGGGATGGAGGGAGGGAGGAAGGGAGGGAGGAAGGGAGGGAGGGAGGGAGGGAGGAAGGTAGATGTGACCTTTGTTTACACAACTGAATGTTAGGTACACCATTAAACAAGTCTGCGGACACCTCGTGCCACGTTTCAATAACTCAAAATGTTGTGCCCCACACTGGATCCTCCACGTTGTACTCAAGCTCATGGCTGGCATCGACCACACGTAATGCAAAACAAGCAAGATACTAACGTATTATACACAAACTTCGCAAAAGAAATACCCTGACAAAGATGATTATCATGCAATAATACAAAATATATACAATCCAGGTATACCACTTAAATTGCACAAGGACATTCTCATCCATCTAACAAACCGAACACATAGTAACAGTCAAGAAATTTACATCAGAGTCCTCCACCTTGAAAACCTCTGTTCCTTAAGGCACAGTATTCGCTTCAATTATCTTTCTATTTCTTCTACTTGACACAGAGTAATATAATTCTAAATGCTTCATAATCTTTCACAAACCATATGACAACTTGCGTGAGTGGCTGACATCCATCGAAAACACAGTAAACCTTCACCTCCCATATATAAACTCTTTCAGTGATGTTCAACTGCAACATATTAGTTACTCCTCTTTGGAAAAACTAAAGTACAAACAATCAAGAACGTAAGGGATTAACCAATGATCGTGGGATACATCATACATTAGTATTACTGTGACTACTACAAGAGACGCCAGCACAATAATGATGTACACAAGGAACCATATTTAGACCTGGAGGAAATGCAGATCAAGTGCAGCACTTTAAACTGCCCGCTTCAAATTAAACACCTATATTATTTACAGCGCGTACAATCTCCGAAAGAAGCTTCTGTGTGTATATGTGAGCGCGGGTGTGTAAAACAAGAGGTAATCTCCCACGACACACACATGTGCAGTTACACACCTACAAATACCTCTCACAACACTGTTCTTACACAACTACAAACATCCCACAACAACTACAAACACCTCCCATAACTACAAACATCCCACAACATTGTCACTTTTATATAACTTTAGGAGGAAACTCCACCTTTGAGAAGGTAGACTTGAACAAGTATGAGGCGAGGTAATATAACTTTTTTTGTGGAGACCAAGATGAGTTTCGAGATTCATGGAGGCGAGTGTGTGGGTAAACAATGTCTTTATTGCTCTTATGTTGATGAGAGAAAAACTCAACCGCGAGGAATACCATTCCTGGAGGAGGGGAGGAGGCAGGGCGGGGAGGAAGGGAGGAGGATAGGCAGAAAGGCGAAGGAGAAAATGAGAAGGGAAAAGAGGAGCAAAAGGAAGGAGGGAGAGGAAGAGAAAGAAGATAGGGGAGAAAAGGGAAGGAGGACAGGATGAAGAGGAAGGAATGAAGGAGAGGAAGAAATGAAAAAGAGGAAAGGGGAAGGGCGAAAAGGGTGGAGAGAATGTTTTTGTATCGTGGTTATAAATGTATCTGAATGTTACTGTATTGTGAATATAACTGCATCTGACTTTTGTATTGTGATTATAAAAAGTATCTCAGTGGACAGAGGGCACAGATCAGTGTACACACAGGTCACAGAGCAGTGTACACACAGGTCCCAGATCAGTGCACACAGGTCACAGATCAGTGTACACACAGGTCACTGAGCAGTGTACACACAGGTCACTGAGCAGTGTACACACAGGTCACTGAGCAGTGTACACACAGGTCACTGAGCAGTGTACACACAGGTCACTGAGCAGTGTACACACAGACCTCGATAGCCTCGTCCCTAATTCTCTTCGGTACCAAGTTGACAAAACCATGACCTCCAACTACCAAAATAAAAATATAATGCGACAGACTTCAGATAGCAAAACACGCACACCTTGCGACACACAGATCCACATGCAATACAATCACAAATAGTCGATCTTAATAATGCAGAACAAGCCACTTGGGAATGGAAAGCTTTAGCTCTAGATCTTCCGCACTCGCGTGCATGGTCAGGAGCTATGCAATGTTGCAAGACAGCAACAGATAGAAGGGAAAATTCTCTGAGGAAAGTCAGATGTCAGTGGTAACCCATGGCATGGGATTGCCACCGATATCTTCTGCCTTGCCTCAGATAATTTCCCCTCCTACCCGTTGCTCTCTTGCAACATTGCATAACTTCTGACGACGCACGAGAGTGCGTGGCTTGTTCTCCACGGATACACATGCAAATATAACTGCCTTGTTTTTTTAATTAAAGCGCGCAATCCCTTTAAATCCCCAGCTTGAGTTTGTAATAGCTCGTCTTCGCTCTCACTACACAAACAACTCTGTAAAAGCCAACCCGTCCTCACATTCGTAAGTTAGCTACTCCACTTACTCATAAATACAATAAATAGTGATATAAGCAAATTTGCTGATGACACCAAAATAGGCCGTCCAATTCATTCTAATGAGGACATTAGAGCACTCCAGGAGGATTTGAATATATTGATGCAGTGGTCGGAGAAGTGGCAGATGCAGTTTAATATAGAGAAATGCAAAGTTCTAAATGTTGGACAGGGAAATAACAATGCCACATATAAACTAAATAATGTAGATCTTAATATTAGTGATTGCGAAAATGATTTAGAAGTTCTGGTTAGCAGTATCTGAAACCAAGACAACAGTGCATAAGTGTTCGCAATAAAGCTAACCGAATCCTTGGCTTCATATCAAGAAGTATAAATAATAGAAGTCCTCAGGTTGTTCTTCAACTCTCTATATCTTTGGTTAGGCCTCATTTAGATTATGCTGCACAGTTTTGGTCACCGTATTACAGAATGGATATAAATGCATTGGAAAACGTAGAGGAGGATGACAAAGTTGATCCTATGTATCAGAAATCTTCCCTATGAGGATAGACTGAGGGCCCTGAATCTGCACTCTCTAGAAAGGCGTAGAATTAAGAGGGATATGATTGAGGTGTATAAATGGAAAACAGGAATTAATAAAGGGGATGTAAATAGCGTGCTAAAAATATCTAGCCTAGACAGGACTCGCAGCAATGGATTTAAGTTGGAAAAATTCAGATTCGGGAAGGATATAAGAAAGCACTAGTTTGGTAATAGAGTTGTGGATGAGTGGAACAAACTCCCGAGTACCATCATAGAAGCTAAGACGTTGTGTAGTTTTAAAAATAGGTTAGATAAATACATGAGTGGGTGTGGGTGGGTGAGAGTTGGACCTGACTAGCTTGTGCTACTAGGTCAGTTGCCGTGCTCCTTCCTTAGTGAATGTGACCTGACCTGACTACCTTAAGGCATTGGCTTAAGCTGGTGGGTGAATTGGACCTGCCTCGCATGGGCAAGTAGGCCTTCTGCAGTGTTTCTTCTTTCTTATGTTCTTATGAATGTCAACACAGATATACAAACTGATAAGTCTGATTGTAACCCACTTGACTCGCAAAATCGTAATGACAAGTTTGTAAACAAACCCACGGAGGTTTGGAACCCATGGCAAGCCAGTCTTGAACTGCCTACTAGTATGTACTTTGTCTTCCCAGACATAAGCAGCATACTTATAAGTGCCAATTTCAGTACATTAGCTACATTAATTTACCAATTAGGGAAATTGAATGAAGAAAGTTACTAGAAAAACAACGGTTCAATTACACTCGCCTACAAAATTTACCTTTTTATCCAGTTGTGAAACTAAACTGTTTGCTGTAGTTTAACTTTGATGAGCTGGTCACGAATCTCAGTCTTAGTGTCTATCACTTAAGTTTTTTTTTATTTTATGATCAATATTTTTGCTATACAGGTTTGAAGAAACATAGTCCATTTGTGATAAAACACTTGTAAATCCACAAAAATCAAAACCATAAATCTTCCATAAAATGACTAAGCACTCAGACAATTACATAATTTTAAAGTAATTGTAGTGATGGTGGGGTTCTATTTTACACACTGCGTGATGGTGGGGTTCTATTTTACACACTGCGTGATGGTGGGGTTCTATTTTACACACTGCGTGATGGTGGGGTTCTATTTTACACACTGCGTGATGGTGGGGTTCTATTTTACACTGCGTGATGGTGGGGTTCTATTTTACACACTGCGTGAGGGTGGGGTTCTATTTTACACACTGCGTGATGGTGGGGTTCTATTTAATTGGACCATTACAATGCGAGTTCTTGAACTGTACTAGTGATGTGTCATTCCCGACATAGCACAACTTATAAGTGCCAATTTCAGTCATTAGCTACATTATTTACCATTAGATGTGAATAAAATTTAAACAACGGTTATTCATCGCTACAAATTTACCTTTTACACAGTTGTGAAACTAAACTGTTGTGGTTCTATCTTACAACTCGCGTGTATGTAGTTTATTTTGACAAATTTTGATCAGGTTGAAGATCATTATCCATTTGTGATAAGTGGGAAATAAATAACTAATTTTCAAAATGACTGATGACGAATTCTAATTTACAATGTCAGTGATGGTGGGGTTCTATTTTACACACTGCGTGAGGTGGGGTTCTATTTTACACACTGCGTGATGGTGGGGTTCTATTTTACACACTGTGTGATGGTGGGGTTCTATTTTACACACTGTGTGATGGTGGGGTTCTATTTTACACACTGCGTGATGGAGTTCAAATTTAAATTCAGTGTCCCAAAATTAGTTTTAAACACGTTTATAAACGCGAACTGAAACCTTAGTTGACCTGTGTTATTATAACTCCTGTATACGCTAGATTTTGATATTAATTAGCATATGTATGTTGAAATTCCTACTTAAATGAGACACTAACTTACGAATTTAAGGAAAGGTTGGTAAGTGCAGCAGCTGGCTTATGCTCTCAGTTATTTTTTTCGATATATTAAACAAAATTAATAATAAAGAATACAAGTCACAATACTTGGGCTGGAGCAACTCATAAATAGTTCACACTGACGAAAGGACGGACCGAAACATCGTCTAAGTTTCCGCTCCTAAGTGTTGGTTAGTTGTGAAACATCGATGAATATGGAAATACACGACCATGTTGACAACACACGATGTTTGTTACCATTTGTTAATGATTCCCGTGATCACTGCCCCAGGGCTGATCACGCCCAGGCCGTGATCACGCCCAGGGCCGTGATCACTGCCCAGGCCCGTGATCACGCCAGGCCGTGATCACTGCCCCAGGGGCCCGTGATCACTGCCCCAGGGGCCCGCTCTCAGACCAGGCCTCCTAAACTTAAAAATATATATTAAGAAACACACAGCATCATAAAGTAAGAAATACCTGCCACTTTCCATCATGGTAGACTGTCGCAGATAAGCTTGTATAATTTACCTGCTATCTTCCACCATGGCAGACTGTCACAGACAAGCTTGTAAGACTTACCTACCACCTTGCACCATCATGGCAGACTGGCACCAGCTACAGAAAATGGAAATGAATGAATGTGAGGGAGGGAGGGGGGTGCCTCGAGCCACCGGCGTCACTGGGATGATGGCAGGGGAGTGCCGTGGAGTGTCCAGAAACAACTACTGCCTGAACGATGCTCACACCAGCTACACCAGAGACGCTCTGCCTCCTTGCTAACCTACATTGTTATTATCAGTAGAATTACCACCATCATTAATGTTCTTATGGCAACAGAGGCTGAGGGTCGAGCAGTGAATGAAGATTTTTTTTTTCTACGACAATGTTTCGTTCAAGAACTTTATTATAACTTAATTTAAAGTTCTCTTTGAGCGAAATATCTTTATTATAAAGTCATAGGTAGTGTTGCACTTCAATAATAAATTATATTACTACTTACTACTACTACTACTATGAAAAGCGTTAAACCTACAGGGACTCGTAAAGCATATGAAGAAAGGAAGGCAAACAGGCTTGATCCAAGAAAAAAGGGGAACTCCGATTCCTCTGATCAAGAGCCCTTAGCAGCATCAAGGCGCCCGGCTCGAAGAGCAGGTTCAGCTGTAAACCCAAACTTGCCACTATCATGGAGGGCGCCTTGATGTTCATGAAGGGCTCTTGATCCTGGGAGTTGGAGATAGCCTTCCTCGGATCAAACATGATTATCTTCCATTCTCCACATGTTATATAACCCATACGGGCTGAGCGCTTCCCCATAAATGGCGTAATAATCTCCGCATTATCCACATAGGACGACGTCATGCAACGTACACACGCGCGCGCACGCGCATCCCCTCATAAACATCGATATATAAATAGATAATCATACAAATCATACACATTTATATACCAATGTCATGTAAACAAAAAATAAATATTAAATACCTGAATCAACGTAGATCAAAACACTGTGTAAACTGAATAAACAATAAAACAATAATTGTTTCCTCTCTTCTCCTTCCTTCCATCTTACCCTTCCTACCCTTCATCCCTCCCACCGTCAGTCCTCAGTCTCCTCACTAGTCTTCCTAATCCTCCTCCACCGTCAGTCCTTCCTAAGTCCTCCATAACCTCCCACCGTCAGTCCCTTCCTAAGTCCTCCCTCCACCAGTCCCAAGTTGTCCTCCTTCCTCCTTCGCTTCATCTCTCCACCGCAGTCCTCCTAGTCCTCCCTCCCACCGTCAGTCCCTTCCTAAGTCCTCCCTCCCACCGTCAGTCCCTTCCTAAGTCCTCCCTCCCACCGTCAGTCCCTTCCTAAGTCCTCCCTCCCTCCATCAGTCCCTCCTGCCCCTCCACAAGAAGGGAGCCAGAGTGATAGTGATGATCATTACATTTGGCGAGAAGCCAACACAATTTTGTGCATAAAGTCGCCGCCAGGTGAATCCTCACCCTTAGGCCGGGAGGCAGGGAGAGGCAGGGAGAGGCAGGGAGGCAGGGAGAGGCAGGGAGAGGCAGGGAGGCAGGGAGAGGCAGGGAGAGGCAGGGAGGCAGGGAGAGGCAGGGAGAGGCAGGAGAGAGGCAGGAGAGGCAGGAGAGGCAGAGAGCAGGGAGAGGCAGGGAGAGGCAGGAGAGGCAGGGAGGGCAGGAAGGCAGGAAGGCAGGGAGAGGCAGGGAGAGGCAGGAGAGGCAGGGAGAGGCAGGAGGAGGAGGAGGCAGGGAGAGGCAGGGGAGAAGGCAGGAGAGGCAGGAGAGGCAGGGAGGCAGGAGGCAGGGAGGCAGGGAGAGGCAGGAGAGAGGCAGGAGAGGCAGGGAGAGGAGGGAGCAGGAGGCAGAGAGGCAAGGAGGAAGGCAGGGAGGAGGGAAGAGGAGGCAGAGAGAGAGGAGAGGCAGGGAGGAGAGAGGAGGCAGGAGAGAAAAGAAGGAGGAGGCAGAGGAGAAGAGGAGCACGGAGAGGAAGAAAGAGGAAGGAGGCAGGAGGAGGGAGAAGAGGACAGGGGAGGCACGGAGGAGGAGAAAGAGGAAGGGGGAGGCACGGAGGGAGAGAAAGAGGAAGGGAGGCAGGAGGAGAGAGGAAGGCACGGAGGAGAAAGAGGAAGGAGACGGAGGAGAGAAGGAAGGGAGGAGAAGGAAGGAGGCACGGAGGAGAGAAGAGGAAGGGGAGGCACGGAGGAGGAGAAAGAAAAGGAAGAGGGAGAGAAAAGGAAGGGAGGCACGAGAGGAGAAAAGGAAGGGAGGCACGGAGGGAGGAGAAAGAGGAAGGGGAGGCACGGAGGGAGGAGAAAAGGAAGGGGAGGCACGGAGGGAGAGAGAAGAAAGGGGGAAGGAAGGGGAGGCACGGAGGGAGGAGAAAGAGGAAGGGGGAGGCACGGAGGGAGAAAGAAAGAGGAAGGGGAGGCACGGAGGAGGAGAAAAGGAGAGAGAGGAAGAAAAGGAAGGAGCACGGAGGGGGGGAGAAAGAGGAAGGGGAGGCACGGAGGGAGGGAGAAAAGGAAGGGGAGGCACGGAGGAAGGGAGAAAGAGGAAGGGGGAGGCACGGAGGGAGGGAGAAAGAGGAAGGGGGAGGCACGGAGGGAGGAGAAAGAGGAAGAAGCAGGAGAGAAGGGAGAGCAGGGAGGATAGGAGAGCACGGAGAGAGAAAGATGAAGGAGAGCAGGAGGAGTGAAGAGAGGAAGGAAGCACAGGGAGGAAGAAAGGAAGGAGAGGAAGAGGTGAGAAATAGAAAGCACAGGGAGGAAATAGAGAAGGGGAGTGAAGAAGATGAGGTAGAGAAAATAAGAGAAGAGGATGGAGGGAAGAGGGAGTGAAGTAAGAATTAGAAAGAAGACAGGGTAGAGGAATGTAGGGAGCCAGGTGTAGTAAATGAAGACAGGAGTTAATGTAGTCAGGGTAGTGAAATAGCAGTGTAGTAAAAGTCAGGTGTAGTATAATGAACAGGTTAGATAATGTAAGTCAGGGAGTATGAAAGCAGGTGAGTGTAATGAGAGCAGGTGTAGTATAATAGAGAAGGTGTAGTGATGGAAGAAGAGGTGAGAGAATGTAAGAAGAGGAAGGGTAATGTAAGCAGGGTAGTGTAATGTAAGCAGGTGTAGTATAATGAAGACAGGTGTAGTATAAGTAAGACAGGTGTGGTATAGATGAGCAGGTGTAGTATAATGAGACAGGGTAGGTATGAGGAGGTGTAGTATAATGAACGGGTGTAGTGTAATGTAGGAGGTGTAGTATAATGTAAGACAGGTGTAGTATAAGTAAGCAGGTGTGAGAGCAGAGTGAGGGAGACAGAGTGTAGTATAAGAAGTCAGGTGAGTGAATGAGACAGGTGTAGTAGTGTAAGAGGTGTAGTATAAGAAGGTGTTAGACAGGTGTAGTATAATAGAGAGTCAGGAGTGTAGTATAATGAAGTCAGGTGTGGTATAATGAAGCAGGTGTAGTATAATGTGAAGACAGGTGTAGTATAATGTAAGACAGGTGTAGTATAATGAAGAAGGTGTAGTATAATGAACAGGTGTAGTATATGTAAGCAGGTGTAGTAAATGAGGAGACAGGTGTAGTAGTAATGTAAGCAGGTGTGAGTTAATGAAGGAGGTGTAGTATAAGAAGCAGGTGTAGTGAAATGTAAGCAGGTGTAGTTAATGTAAGTCAGGTGAGTATAATGAGTCAGGTGTAGTATATGTAAGCAGGTGTAGTATAATGTAAGAAGGTGTGACAAGTGAAGTGGAGTGAGTTAAAGAGAGCAGGAGTAGTAAATGAAGCAAGGTGAGATAAAGTAGAGCAGGAGGAGTAAATGAAAGTCAGGTAGGAGAGATATAGAGTGAAGTGAGTGAGTGAATGAAAGCAGGTGTAGGTAAATAGAAGTGGTGATGGTAATGAGGTAGGTGTAGTAAATGAAGGAGTCCAGAGTGAAAGAGAATATAAGTCAGGAGTGTAATGTAAGTCAGGTAGGGAGAAATGAGTGTAAAAGAGTGGTGAGATAAGAAGTCATGAGTTTTTGATAAATCAGAGATTATAAAAGAGGTAATATGAAACAGGGAGTTAATGAGCAGGAGAGTGTAATGTAAGTCAGAGTGTAGTATAATAGGAAGGTGTAGTGTAATGTAAGCAGGTGTAGTATAATGAAAGTCAGGTGTAGTGTAATGTAGTCAGGTGTAGTGTAAAGAGTCAGGTGTAGTGTAATGTAAGTCAGGTGTAGTATAATGTAAGTCAGGTGTAGTATAATGTAAGACAGGTGTAGTAATGTAAGACAGGTGTGTAATGTAAGTCAGGTGTAGTTAATGAAGATCAGGTGTAGTAATGTCAAGCAGGTGTAGTATAATGTAAGTCAGGTGTAGTTAATGAAGCAGGTGTAGTATAATGTAAACAGGGTGTAGTAAATGTAAGTCAGGTGTAGTTAATAAGTCAGGTGTAGTGTAATGTAAGTCAGGTGTAGTATAATGTAAGTCGGTGTAGTGTAATGTAAGTCAGGTGTAGATAATGAATCAGGTGTAGTTAATGTAAGTCAGGTGTAGTATAATGTAATAGGTGTAGTTAATGTAAGTCAGGTGTAGATAATGTAATCAGGTGTAGTTAATGTAGAGGTGTAGTATAATGTAAGCAGGTGTAGTTAATGTAAGTCAAGGTGTAGTTAATGTAAGTCAGGTGTAGTATAATGTAAGTCAGGTGTAGTGTAATGTAAGTCAGGTGTAGTGTAATGTAAGTCAGGTGTAGTATAATGTAGTCAGGTGTAGTGTAATTAAGTCAGGTGTGAGTATAATGTAAGCAGGTGTAGTGTAATGTAAGTCAGGTGTAGTTAAAGTAAGTCAGGTGTAGTATAATGTAAGTCAGGTGTAGTGTAATGTAAGTCAGGTGTAGTAAATGTAAGTCAGGTGTAGTGTAATGTAAGTCAGGTGTAGTATAATGTAAGTCAGGTGTAGTATAATGTAAGCAGGTGTAGTATAATGTAAGTCAGGTGTAGTGTAATGTAGAGGTGTAGTATAATGTAAGTCAGGTGTAGATAATGTAATCAGGTGTAGTGTAATGTAAGTCAGGTGTAGTGTAATGTAAGTCAGGTGAGTGTAATGTAAGTCATGTAGTGTAATGTAAGTCAGGTGTAGTATAATGTAAGTCAGGTGTAGTTAATATAAGTCAGGTGTAGTTAATGTAAGTCAGGTGTAGTATAATGTAAGCAGGTGTAGTATAATGTAAGTCAGGTGTAGTATAATGTAATCAGGTGTAGTATAATGTAAGTCAGGTGTAGTATAATGTAAGTCAGGTGTGTATATTAGAAGGTGTAGTATAATGTAAGACAGGTGTAGTATAATGTAAGCAGGTGTAGTATAATGTAAGCAGGTGTAGTATAATGTAAGACAGGTGTAGTATAATGTAAGCAGGTGTAGTATAATGTAAGCAGGTGTAGTATAATGTAAGTCAGGTGTAGTATAATGTAAGTCAGGTGTAGTATAATGTAAGTCAGGTGTAGTATAATGTAAGTCAGGTGTAGTATAATGTAAGTCAGGTGTAGTATAATGTAAGTCAGGTGTAGTATAATGTAAGTCAGGTGTAGTATAATGTAAGTCAGGTGTAGTATAATGTAAGTCAGGTGTAGTATAATGTAAGTCAGGTGTAGTATAATGTAAGTCAGGTGTAGTGTAATGTAAGTCAGGTGTAGTGTAATGTAAGTCAGGTGTAGTGTAATGTAAGTCAGGTGTAGTGTATAATGTAAGTCAGGTGTGTTAATGTAAGTCAGGTGTAGTTAATGTAAGTCAGGTGTAGTTAATGATAAGTCAGGTGTAGTGTAATGTAAGTCAGGTGTAGTTAATGTAAGTCAGGTGTGTAGATGTAATAGTAGAATCAAGTCGTGTAGTGTAATGTAAGTCAGGTGTAGTGTAATGTAAGTCAGGTGTAGTGTAATGTAAGTCAGGTGTAGTGTAATGTAAGTCAGGTGTAGTGTAATGTAAGTCAGGTGTAGTGTAATGTAAGTCAGGTGTAGTGTAATGTAAGTCAGGTGTAGTATAATGTAAGACAGGTGTAGCATAATGTAAGAAGGTGTAGTAATGTAAGCAGGTGTAGTATAATGTAAGTCAGGTGTAGTATAATGTAAGACAGGTGTAGTATAATGTAAGACAGGTGTAGTATAATGTAAGACAGGTGTAGTATAATGTAAGACAGGTGTAGTATAATGTAAGACAGGTGTAGTATAATGTAGAGCAGGTGTAGTATAATGTAAGTCAGGTGTAGTATAATGTAAGTCAGGTGTAGTATAATGTAAGTCAGGTGTAGTATAATGTAAGTCAGGTGTAGTATAATGTAAGTCAGGTGTAGTATAATGTAAGTCAGGTGTAGTATAATGTAAGTCAGGTGTAGTATAATGTAAGTCAGGTGTAGTATAATGTAAGTCAGGTGTAGTATAATGTAAGTCAGGTGTAGTATAATGTAAGTCAGGTGTAGTATAATGTAAGTCAGGTGTAGTATAATGTAAGTCAGGTGTAGTATAATGTAAGTCAGGTGTAGTATAATGTAAGTCAGGTGTAGTATAATGTAAGTCAGGTGTAGTATAATGTAAGTCAGGTGTAGTATAATGTAAGTCAGAGTGTAGTATGATATAATTTTCAGGTGTAGTATAATGTAAATCAGGTGTAGTATAATGTAAATCAGGTGTAGTATAATGTAAATCAGGTGTAGTATAATGTAACTTAGGTGTAGTATAGTGTAAGTCAGATGTAGTATAATTTAAGACAGGTGTAGTATAATGTAAGGCAGGTGTAGTACAAGTCAGGTGTAGTATAATGTAAGACAGGTGTAGTATAATGTAAGACAAGTGTAGTATAAGGTAAGGCAGAAGCAGCATTAAGGCAGGTGTAGAAAATGTGAGAAATGTTATGTTACAAGTGTTAATTATACACTCTTTGCTGGTAGAACACCTGTGGGGAGAGAGACAGACACAGAAAACACACCTGTGATTTACTACACTCATGGTAAATAATTACACCTATTTACCCCGCCCATAAAGCACGCCTACGCACACCAGCAATCTACGCCCACGCAACTCCCGCCCACGCAGTCTGGCGCCCACACTGTCTCAATCCCACACAGTCTGGCGCCCACGCCAGATGCCACTTCACGTCTTAAGAACAATCGTGTCGCTAGACATGAAACTGGTCATCTGTTCTGGACAGATATTGTGATAACGGGTCACTTCCTTCACGTCTAGAAAGTCAGACTATCATGGAAACGCTGCCCCTTTTGACTGACCAAAACGCTGCCCCTTTTGACTGACCAAAACGCTGCCTTTGCTGACAAACGCTGCCTGACTGACCAAAACGCTGCCCCTTTTGACTGACCAAAACGCTGCCCCTTTTGACTGACCAAAACGCTGCCCCTTTTGACTGACCAAAACGCTGCCCCTTTTGACTGACCAAAACGCTGCCCCTTTTGACTGACCAAAACGCTGCCCCTTTTGACTGACCAAAACGCTGCCCCTTTGACTGACCAAAACGCTGCCCTTTGACTGACCAAAACGCTGCCCCTTTTGACTGACCAAAACGCTGCCCCTTTTGACTGACCAAAACGCTGCCCCTTTTGACTGACCAAAACGCTGCCCCTTTTGACTGACCAAAACGCTGCCCCTTTTGACTGACCAAAACGCTGCCCCTTTTGACTGACCAAAACGCTGCCCCTTTTGACTGACCAAAACGCTGCCCCTTTTGACTGACCAAAACGCTGCCCCTTTTGACTGACCAAAACGCTGCCCCTTTTGACTGACCAAAACGCTGCCCCTTTTGACTGACCAAAACGTTGCCCCCTTTTGAAGGAATCAAAACGTTGCCCCCTTTTGAAGGAATCAAAACGTTGCCCCCTTTTGAAGGAATCAAAACGTTGCCCCCTTTTGAAGGAATCAAAACGTTGCTCCTTTTGAAGGAATCAAAACGTTGCCCCCTTTTGAAGGAATCAAAACGTTGCCCCCTTTTGAAGGAATCAAAACGTTGCCCCCTTTTGAAGGAATCAAAACGTTGCCCCCTTTTGAAGGAATCAAAACGTTGCCCCCTTTTGAAGGAATCAAAACGCTGCCCCCTTTTGAAGGAATCAAAACGCTGCCCCTTTTGAAGGAATCAAAACGCTGCCCCCTTTTGAAGGAATCAAAACGCTGCCCCCTTTTGAAGGAATCAAAACGCTGCCCCCTTTTGAAGGAATCAAAACGCTGCCCCCTTTTGAAGGAATCAAAACGCTGCCCCCTTTTGAAGGAATCAAAACGCTGCCCCCTTTTGAAGGAATCAAAACGCTGCCCCCTTTTGAAGGAATCAAAACGCTGCCCCCTTTTGAAGGAATCAAAACGTTGCCCCCTTTGAAGGAATCAAAACGTTGCCCCTTTTGAAGGAATCAAAACGCTGCCCCTTTTGAAGGAATCAAAACGCTTGCCCCTTTGAAGGAATCAAAACGCTGCCCCTTTTGAAGGAATCAAAACGCTGCCCCTTTTGAAGGAATCAAAACGCTGCCCCTTTTGAAGGAATCAAAACGTTGCCCCCTTTTAAAGTAAGGCTACGAGGAAAACGCTGAACGTCTTTCAAGACGTATGGAAGCGCTGGACCAACGGAGAGAACACTGCACGACACCAACCAGTCGGAAGACCATACACGACCAACTCATCCCAAGTACACATCCAGCAAAGCACTGTGTCACTAGATTACAGCACTGTGTCACTAGATTACAGCACTGTGTCACTAGATTACAGCACTGTGTCACTAGATTACAGCACTGTCACTAGATTACAGCACTGTGTCACTAGATTACAGCACTGTGTCACTAGATTACAGCACTGCGTCACTAGATTACAGCACTGCGTCACTAGATTACAGCACTGTGTCACTAGATTACAGCACTGTGTCACTAGACTACAGCACTGTGTCACTAGATTACAGCACTGTGTCACTAGATTACAGCACTGTGTCACTAGATTACAGCACTGTGTCACTAGATTACAGCACTGTGTCACTAGATTACAGCACTGTGTCACTAGATTACAGCACTGTGTCACTAGATTACAGCACTGTGTCACTAGATTACAGCACTGTGTCACTAGATTACAGCACTGTGTCACTAGATTACAGCACTGTGTCACTAGATTACAGCACTGTGTCACTAGATTACAGCACTGTGTCACTAGATTACAGCACTGTGTCACTAGATTACAGCACTGTGTCACTAGATTACAGCACTGTGTCACTAGATTACAACAGTGTCACTAGATTACAGTACTGTGTCACTAGATTACAGCACTGTGTCACTAGATTACAGCACTGTGTCACAGAACAAGGCAACTACCATCCAACAGTACTGTTAGTCACAGAACAAGGCAACTACCATCCAACGGTACTGTTAGTCACAGAACAAGGCAACTACCATCCAACAGTACTGTTAAGTCACAGAACAAGACAACTACCATCCAACGGTACTGTTAGTCACAGAACAAGGCAACTACCATCCAACAGTACTGTTAGTCACAGAACAAGGCAACTACCATCCAACGGTACTGTTAGTCACAGAACAAGGCAACTACCATCCAACAGTACTGTTAGTCACAGAACAAGGCAACTACCATCCAACGGTACTGTTAGTCACAGAACAAGGCAACTACCATCCAACAGTACTGTTAGTCACAGAACAAGGCAACTACCATCCAACAGTACTGTTAGTCACAGAACAAGGCAACTACCATCCAACAGTACTGTTAGTCACAGAACAAGGTACCTCCTGTCACCCAACAGGAGCACTTGACAGCCAGACGCTGATGATCAACCAATCAAAATACATGTCACATAAGTGTCAACCAATGAGAGCGCAGCAGAAAGCGTACTAACCAATCAGCGCAGCGATCACCTCGGATGCTGACACAGGCAGTTATTGATTAATACATTTTCTAAGTGATGGAGGCCGGGCACTCTGAAGGAATGGGAGGGAGAGAGGGAGGAAAATAGAGGGAGTGAGGGGGAAAGAGGAGGAGAGGGCGTAAGGGGAAAGGAAGTAGGAGGAGGGTAGAAGGGGAGAAAGTAGGGGAGGGAAAGAAGGGGAGAAAAAGAGGTGGAAGAAGTGAGGAAGAGGGTAATAGGAGAAACTGGGAAAAAATATAGTGAAAAAAGACGAAAATGACTGGAGGGAAGGAAGGAAGAAGGGAGATGGAATGATGATCAGGAACTGGAGAAAGGATGAAGGGTTGATAGAGGTTAAAATAATGCAGAGTTGGAGGACTGAGGAAGGATGGTTCGAGAAACATGGAAGAGGATGTTGAGAGAATGTGTTGGAGTGTAGGATGAGAGGATGATGATGGGTGGGATAGTGGGAGGGTAGAAGGATGGAGAGTAGAATAGGTAGAAGGATGGAGAGTGGAAGTAGAAGGAAGGTGGAGAGTGGGAGGAGTAGAAGGATGGAGAGTGGAAGTAGAAGGAAGGTGGAGATTGGGAGGAGTAGAAGGATGGAGAGTGGAAGAAGGAAGGTGGAGAGGAGGATGAAGGATGAGAGGAAGAGGTAGAAGGATGGAAGTGGAAGGGTGAGAAGGTGGAGATAGTGGAAGGAGTAGAAGGATGGAAGTGGAAGGAGAAGGAAAGGTGGAGAGTGGAAGGTAGAAGGATGGAGAGTGGAAGGGTAGAAGGATGGAGAGTGGAAGGGGTAGAAGGATGGAGAGTGGAAGGGGTAGAAGGATGGAGAGTGGGAAGGTAGAAGGATGGAGGGAAGGTAGAGGATATAGTGGAGGGTAGAAGGATGGAGAGTGGGAGTAGAAGGAAGTGGAGAGTGGAAGGGTAGAAGGATGGAGAGGAGGGTAGAAGGATGGAGAGTGGGAAGGTAGAAGGATATAGTGGGAGGGTAGAAGGATATAGTGGGAGGGTAGAAGGATGGAGAGTGGGAGTAGAAGGAAGGTGGAGAGTGGAAGGGGTAGAAGGATGGAGAGGAGGGTAGAAGGATGGAGAGTGGGAAGGTAGAAGGATATAGTGGGAGGGTAGAAGGATATAGTGGAGGGTAGAAGGATGGAGAGTGGGAGTAGAAGGAAGGTGGAGAGTGGAAGGGGTAGAAGGATGGAGAGGAGGGTAGAAGGATGGAGAGTGGGAAGGTAGAAGGATGGAGAGTGGGAAGGTAGAAGGATGGAGAGTGGGAAGGTAGAAGGATATAGTGGGAGGGTAGAAGGATGGAGAGTGGGAGTAGAAGGTGGAGAGTGGAAGGGGTAGAAGGATGGAGAGTGGAAGGGGTAGAAGGATGGAGAGTGGAAGGGGTAGAAGGATGGAGAGTGGAAGGGGTAGAAGGATGGAGAGTAGGAGGGTAGAAGGATATAGTGGGAGGGTAGAAGGATGGAGTGGGAAGGTAGAAGGATGGAGTGGGAGGGTAGAAGGATATAGTGGGAGGGTAGAAGGATGGAGTGGAAGGTAGATGGATGGAGTGGGAGGGTAGAAGGATATAGTGGGAGGGTAGAAGGATGGAGTGGGAAGGTAGAAGGATGGAGTGGGAGGGTAGAAGGATATAGTGGGAGGGTAGAAGGATGGAGTGGGAAAGTAGAAGGATGGAGTGGGAGGGAGAAGGATATAGTGGGAGGGTAGAAGGATGGAGTGGGAAGGTAGAAGGATGGAGTGGGAAGGTAGAAGGATGGAGTGGGAAGGTAGAAGGATGGAGTGGGAGGGTAAAAGGATGGAGTGGGAAGGTAGAAGGATGGAGTGGGAAGGTAGAAGGATGAAGTGGGAAGGTAGAAGGATGGAGTGGGAGGGTAGAAGGATATAGTGGGAGGGTAGAAGGATGGAGTGGGAGGGTAGAAGGATGGAGTGGGAGGGTAGAAGGATGGAGTGGGAGGGTAGAAGGATGGAGTGGGAGGGTAGAAGGATGGAGTGGGAGGGTAGAAGGATGGAGTGGGAAGGTAGAAGGATGGAGAGTGGGAAGGTAGAAGGATGGAGAGTGGGAAGGTAGAAGGATGGACTGAATTATACAAACAACTTTACTCAAGGTGTAAGTCACGACTGAGCACCTTTATTGTGTTTCGACGTGCTAAACCCTAAGGGGGTCGTACATCACCTGGGTAATGAAAATCAAGTTTAATCCAAAACCGAAGAGTAGCTCCAGTTCCATGGATCAGGAGCCCCTCCACCGGTATCGAGGCACATCCCTTGTAGGGACCAAACACCTTCACCATCTGGTCTGTTGATCGAACCCTGGTCCTCTCTGTTGTGAGAGGCGTCTCAGACGCAAGCTGCTGCAGTACAGTTATTGGGACATTGTAAACATGTGAAATATCTGGGTGTTTGCCCCCCCCCCCTCACCAGTTTTATCATGCAAAGACACGAGAAACAAGACTCATCAAGTTGAACTATTAAAGTGATAGTAGTGGTAGTAGTCACATAGTTGAACTAGTGAGGAGATAGTAGTGTACGAGTGATGTAGTGATAGTAGTCTCATAGTTGAACTAGTGAGGAGGAAGCGATGCCTAAGTGATGAAGTAGTAATTACAAGGCTGAACTAATGAGGTGGTAGTAGTGCCAGAGATGTGTAATAGTCACACAGTTGAACTACTGAGCAGCAGTAGTCACATCAGCGTCGGTATTATATACTTCTCGTCACAATTTTAAGCTTTATCATGACGTGACTTGATAAAGCTTTACACAAGAGCGAAACATCGCCCCGATAAAAACCTTGACCTCACACCAGTCGGCAACACGCCATTCCACCCTGCTACGACGTACATCACCTCTGACGTTTCGAGCGTCTTCCTGGCTACTCCTGCAGCACACAGTCTGGCACCAGGCGTGATGCCAGTCTCTGACACCCCCCAAAAAAAATCACGAGCAGATAATAAAGCAGAAGCCATGGTATCTTGAACCACTCCCGCCCCCAATCATATTTAAGCAATCTTAGCTGCTGAACCAATCATCTCTCACAGCTCCTTCCAGGATTATGGTGCCACTGGAGCAGAAGAGCCCCTGCTTGGTGACGTGTGCGTGCGTGGTAGGTGCGTGCGTGGTAGGTGCGTGCGTGGTAGGTGCGTGCGTGGTAGGTGCGTGTGTGGGGTAGGTGCGTGCGTGGTAGGTGCGTGTGTGGGGTAGGTGCGTGTGGAGGTGGTGTGGGGTTAGGTGTGTGTGGAGGTAGTGTGTGTGGGGCAGGTGTGTGTGTGGGTAGGTGTGTGTGTGGGGTAGGTGTGTGTGTGGGGTAGGTGTGTGTGTGGGGTAGGTGTGTGTGTGGGGTAGGTGTGTGTGTGGGGTAGGTGTGTGTGTGGGGTAGGTGTGTGTGTGGGGTAGGTGTGTGTGTGGGGTAGGTGTGTGTGTGGGGTAGGTGTGTGTGTGGGGTAGGCGCCAGCCAGCCCTCTACGCCACAGCAACCCTGGAGAAACCACGCACGGGGAGGGGGGTGTAACTTAATACAACACTCATCCTACCTGCTCAGGGAAGGCAAGAAGAGAGGGGAGGGGAACGAAGGGGAGGGGAACGAAGGGGAGGGGAACGAAAGGGAGAGAATGGAAGAGGGGAAAAAAGCAGCAAGTTGTCAGGGAAAAGAATAAGAGGTTAAGGGAAGGAATACAAGGGGAAAATGAAGAGGGAAAGGGGAGAAAAATGTGAAAATACAGAAGAGGGGAAAGAAGGAAAGGTAAAAAGAGAGGACAGAAGAGGGGGTGGAAAGGGAGAAGGGAAAGTAAAATGGAAAACGAGTGAAATATGTGGATATTATCTGCACTGAATATTAAAAACAAGGCCGGGACCAAGGACCGATCCCTGAGCTGAGGGGTCACTCTTCGCCAAACACTTCCCCAATTAAAACTACTCGCCACTTACTCTCAGGGAGCCATTCCTGGGGATTGTCCTCTCTGCCACGAGACTTCTAGTTGACATAGTAATCTCCTGTGCTGTGACTCGACCCCTGCACCCACAATTAGGTGAACACACACACACACATACACACACACACATACACACACACACATACACACACACACATACACACACACACATACATATACACACATACACACACACACACGTTAAGTATAATATAGTTATTGGTTTAAAAAGACACGTGAGCAAACACTAGGACATATTTATTAGAAAACGTTTCGGTCCTGGGACCTTAATCACAGGACCGAAACGTTTTCTAGTATGTCCTAGTGTTCTGCTCACGTGTCTTCTTGAACCAATTTGAGGGTATCAATTACCAAGGTTCATACTAAAATACACTTATGTACTGGTCAACACCTTTACTATGTTTCACCGCCAGTGAGGAGTGAGAGTGGAGGAGGGAAGGAAGGGGGATGGAGAAGGAAGGCGAGGGAAGGGAAAAGGAAGAAGAGGGGAGGGGGGAAATAAAGGGAAGAGAGGGATGTTTACCTGGAGTGGCATGACGTCACAGAGGCCGCGGAAGAGCAACAACTGGGGGTCACAGAGCGCTCAGGTATTAAGGGGTAATCTAATCTGATTTAAGGAAGTTGAGAGTGGCAGCAATTCCTTGGATCAAGATCCCTTCACCGGGAGCGTGGAGTAACCAGATACACAGCCCTCACTCAAAGGAAAGACAAGAAACGAGGGAAGGAGACGAGGAAGGATGAGGGGGAAAAAGAAGAATGAGGGAGGAGAGCAGTGAAGGAGAGACGAGGGAGAGGGTAGGGGTGATAGGGAGCGGGAACGAGAAAGGGGAGAGGGGCCGAGGAAGGAAAGGGAGGATGAGAAAGGAACGGGGGAGAATGAAGAACTGAGCGATAGAGAGATTAAACATGAGGAAGGAGAGGGGATGCAATGAAGGACACAGAGAGAGGGGAGAGGAAGGAGAGAGGAGGGAGGGAGAGAGAGGAGGGAGAGAGAGGAGGGGGGAGAGAGAGGAGGGAGAGAGGTGGGAGAGAGAGAGAGAGAGAGAGAGGAGGGAGAGAGAGAGGAGGGAGAGAGGGAGAGAGAGAGGGAGAGGAGAGAGGAGGGAGAGAGAGAGAGGAGGGAGAGAGAGAGGAGGGAGAGAGAGGAGGGAGAGAGAGAGAGGAGGGAGAGAGAGAGGAGGGAGAGAGAGGAGGAGGGAGAGAGAGAGAGGAGGGAGAGAGAGGAGGGAGAGAGGAGGGAGGAGAAGAGAGGAGGGAGAGAGAGAGAGGAGGGAGAGAGAGAGAGAGAGAGAGAGGAGGGAGAGAAGAGAGAGAGGGAGGAGAGAGAGAGGAGAGAGGAGGGAGAGAGAGAGAGGAGGGAGAGAGAGTAGATATTGATGAGAATAAAATGAGGAAGAGAAGAGTTTAGAGAACAGATGAAAATAATTAAAAATATTATATAATTTATTATATTAGATTATTAACATATACATATTTTTACTACAAATTTATAACATAACATTATTACACTATATTCATATTTAATATTTAATATTATTTATTATTAATATATATTATTATTATTTATAAAATTACATATTAATATTTAATATATTATTATTATTTAATACTTATTTAATATTATACATATTATTAAAAATATTTATAATATTTTTAACAAATTTATATTTTATACATATTTTATTTTAACATTATAATATTATTTAACATAATATTAACATATTATTTGAGAGAAGAGAGGAGGGAGAGAGAGAGAGGAGGGAGAGAGAGGAGGGAGAGAGAGAGAGGAGGGAGAGAGAGAGAGAGAGAGGGGGGGTGATCAAGCAGTAGCAGCAAGGGGGAGGCAGTGTGTGGTGTCAGGTGTCTCATGAACATCACGTCACAACAACCTCCACACCTACTGAAGACCTGCGTCATTATGCTAACCTTAGCGATAACATCACAATAGTAATAAAACGATATTATGCAGGATACTGCATTGTTGTAAAATATAAAAAGTAATGTTTAAATGTATAGCTATTGAAAAAAAACGCTCCATAAAAACAGTGTCAGTGGACACGGATTGAACGGCAAACAGACGTGTTTTAGACACGGCCAGTTTGAGTGTATAGGCGACTAGGAGGTGTGTAAGGAAGCAGTCGCTGGAAGGTGGTGTCATGTAGTTTGGTTAAGTAGTGTATGGTGTTTTGTGTAAGGTTTAGGCCATAGGATGTTTTTTGTGTGTACTCTTATGATATGGGTATGGCCCTGGTATTTATGTGGGGCCTGTTTAAGATTTGGAGAGTACAAAAATAATAAGTGTTTTTTGCCTGCACACTAAAGGCTGGCAGAAGGGTAGGGTCATGGAGACTCGCTGTTTTCATATGACCTAACTTTAAATAACTAGCAGCAGTGTACTAATGAGTTTTTGGTAAAATGTGAAAAGTGGTGAAGGCAAATTTTATGTTGTGTATATAGTATTAATGATAATATAATATATATTTATATATATATGCGAGCTTATCTATCCTTCCTGGTTATGAACCTGTTCAGCGCTTTTGTGAAGTAACTAAGTTTGCCCTAGGCTGGTGTATTTTTAATATTTACCATCTGCCCCTAAACAAGGCTTTAACCCCGGGGCGTCAAGGAAACCTACGTAACACCAGATCATAATACAAACATCACAACTAGATACCAGACCATAATAAAGACATCACAACTAGATACCAGATCATAATAATGACATCACAACAGTAATAACCAGACCATAATAAAGACATCACAACTAGATACCAGACCATAATAAAGACATCACAACTAGATACCAGACCATAATAAAGACATCACAACTAGATACCAGACCATAATAAAGACATCACAACTAGATACCAGACCATAATAAAGACATCACAACTAGATACCAGACCATAATAAAGACATCACAACTAGATACCAGACCATAATAAAGACATCACAACAGTAATAACCAGACCATAATAAAGACATCACAACTAGATACCAGACCATAATAATGACATCACAACAGTAATAACCAGACCATAATAAAGACATCACAACAATAATAACCAGACCATAATAAAGACATCACAACAGTAATAACCAGACTATAATAAAGACATCACAACAGTAATAACTAGACCATAATAAAAACATCACAATTAGTTACCAGACCATAATACAATCACAACTAGTTACTAGACCATAATACAATCACAACTAGTTACTAGACCATAATACAAACATGACAATAACAGCAGTTCCTTCATGATAAAGTTGCAAGAGGAACAAAATGAAGAATCAGGGGATATATTAATGGTGCACAATAATGACAATATGATGAATTAAACCAGACGACGGTGTTCAACACCTGACGACGGTGTTCAACACCTGACGACGGTGTTCAACACCTGACGACGGTGTTCAACACCTGACGACGGTGTTCAACACCTGACGACGGTGTTCAACACCTGACGACGGTGTTCAACACCTGACGACGGTGTTCAACACCTGACGACGGTGTTCAACACCTGACGACGGTGTTCAACACCTGACGACGGTGTTCAACACCTGACGACGGTGTTCAACACCTGACGACGGTGTTCAACACCTGTTCCTGAGCTGAGGAACTGATTACTATATCGTCTAGTGTATTATGTATATAATTCTGTGAGGCTGAGGGACTGATTACCTTCTTTCCTGCAATCTTCCGTTTATGTCCGTGTTGTATTGTTAAAACCAATGGTGGGCGAAACGTCTACAAATTGAAGATACCCAGATGTTGCACACGTGTCCAGTTCATCATGATAAAGAATAAACACCATTAATTCATCATGATGAATCAACACCATTAATTCATCATGATGAATCAACACCATTAATTCATCATGATGAATCAACACCATTAATTCATATGATGAATCAACACCATTAATTCATCATGATGAATCAACACCATTAATTCATCATGATGAATCAACACCATTAATTCATCATGATGAATCAACACCATTAATTCATCATGATGAATCAACACCATTAATTCATCATGATGAATCAACACCATTAATTCATCATGATGAATCAACACCATTAATTCATCATGATGAATCAACACCATTAATTCATCATGATGAATCAACACCATTAATTCATCATGATGAATCAACACCATTAATTCATCATGATGAATCAACACCATTAATTCATCATGATGAATCAACACCATTAATTCATCATGATGAATCAACACCATTAATTCATCATGATGAATCAACACCATTAATTCATCATGAT
Organism: Cherax destructor; assembly: GCA_009830355.1. Taxonomy (NCBI): domain Eukaryota; kingdom Metazoa; phylum Arthropoda; class Malacostraca; order Decapoda; family Parastacidae; genus Cherax; species Cherax destructor. Next base: position 192,110 of record WNWK01000665.1, on the reverse strand, counting down.
GAATCAACACCATTAATTCATCATGATGAATCAACACCATTAATTCATCATGATGAATCAACACCATTAATTCATCATGATGAATCAACACCATTAATTCATCATGATGAATCAACACCATTAATTCATCATGATGAATCAACACCATTAATTCATCATGATGAATCAACACCATTAATTCATCATGATGAATCAACACCATTAATTCATCATGATGAATCAACACCATTAATTCATCATGATGAATCAACACCATTAATTCATCATGATGAATCAACACCATTAATTCATCATGATGAATCAACACCATTAATTCATCATGATGAATCAACACCATTAATTCATCATGAAGAATCAACACCATTAATTCATCATGATGAATCAACACCATTAATTCATCATGAAGAATCAACACCATTAATTCATCATGAAGAATCAACACCATTAATTCATCATGAAGAATCAACACCATTAATTCATCATGAAGAATCAACACCATTAATTCATCATGAAGAATCAACACCATTAATTCATCATGAAGAATCAACACCATTAATTCATCATGAAGAATCAACACCATTAATTCATCATGAAGAATCAACACCATTAATTCATCATGAAGAATCAACACCATTAATTCATCATGAAGAATCAACACCATTAATTCATCATGAAGAATCAACACCATTAATTCATCATGAAGAATCAACACCATTAATTCATCATGAAGAATCAACACCATTAATTCATCATGAAGAATCAACACCATTAATTCATCATGAAGAATCAACACCATTAATTCATCATGAAGAATCAACACCATTAATTCATCATGAAGAATCAACACCATTAATTCATCATGAAGAATCAACACCATTAATTCATCATGAAGAATCAACACCATTAATTCATCATGAAGAATCAACACCATTAATTCATCATGAAGAATCAACACCATTAATTCATCATGAATCAACACCATTAATTCATCATGAATCAACACCAAGATGGACCAAGATTGATGGACTGATTACATCGACTCCAGGCTGAGGGACTGATTATACCTTAATCATCTTCTAATCTTCACTATTCTTCTCTTTATTGGACTGATGAAGCCACTGTGTGGGCGAAACGTTTCCACAATAAACATACGCAAGTTTTGCACATGTGTCTAATTCATCAAGATTTTTTAACTATTGTATTAGGCCCTAACCTGGCCCTAACATACACCAGCTAGCAAATATTGAAGCCTTTCAGAGAAAGTAAAGTGTAATTTAACGTCATATAACGGGAGGGGAGGGGAGGGAACACCTCATTATTTTACACAAAAATTGCCAAATCTGTACACACACACACACACACACACACACACACACACACACACACACACTTAGTTGTAATAATGCTGGTAGAATTATCAACAATATGTTAGGTAAATGGACAAAGCTCCTGGAGAGCGAAACGTTGCCACAATAAATATCATATAAGTTGCACTTTCTTTTATACATAGTTCCACTCTCCGCCGTTGTCGAATTAGGACTTTTTTTTGAACATTTAAAGCTACGACACCCAGGGTTTTGGCGAGTTATCTGATCCACTGCAGGATGCTGGGGAATGGGTTCAACCATTTTGGTCATGGGGTACGTACATATGCCAATTTTTCCAAGGCTCTGGCCCTGATTACCAGGAGCCGATCAGATGACACCTCGAATTATGAGCGAAATACAAAGATGGAAGAAGAAAAGAAAATTCAGGCAATCACTTCAAGGTCTCCATTCGCAGGTAAACAATAATAATCAACTTGTACCCAACAAATCCTCATGTTACTAACGTTAGTTGGGCATCTGAACGGAATTCAGCAGACGATAGTGACGCAAAGAGCCAAGTTATTGGACAGGATTTTATCGAGGGAATGTTTTCCTCTCTGTGTGAAACATTATCGGGTCTTAAAACTTTACACAGAGCAAACAAAATACAATCTAATAAATCTATACAGAGGGGGAAAACACCTTCATAAAGCTGCACACAGCGCAGCGCGATAAAACTCGACACAACTTAGCATGATGTGATAAAACTCTACACAAGAGCTTCACAATACTTGATAATGCTCTACGGAGAGTCAGGCGGCACCTCTAAAAGCTTGGCCAGCAACATACGACTTTCCTTTATGTTATTAAGTATCCCCGACGGAAAACCTTTTAGGTGGTACCCTGAATTATTATTTTTTTTCCTCCGATTTATGGCTTTAATTTCGTTCATAACTCGAGAAGGCCTCAGCCGATCGGCTTCAAATTTTCTAGTGTACAATAACTAGGGCAGGTGCCCTATGACAAAAGTTGTAGAACTACTATCTACCTCTCCTTACCACACACACACACAGTTGCACAGAAGAGAGGAGGTAAACAGCCATATAAGGAACAATACCTGCGTGGCTGAACACTGCTGGCAACACAATGTGCATCATGCAACACACGCAGTGCTGGAGGCTTGATCCTCCGTCTGTTCATCACCAGACAGATGCGCAACTCCCGCAACCAGTAAAATTGCGAAACACAATGTGGACAGATAAGAAGAGGGGGTGTGGGTAGAGAGGAAGCAAAAGCAAATGAATAATTGAATAGAGGAGGTTTGATGAATACTTACATGGATTGTTGGGTGAATAGAGTGAAGGGAGAACGAGTTAATGAAGGAACATAAATAAATGATGAGTAGGGTGAATGGAGAAAGAGGCAATAATGAAAGGAAGACCAATGGGAAGGTATGAGGACAGCAGAGGAAGAGCGAGAAGGCAAAAGAGGTACAGAGAGGGACATATGAAGAAAGGGGAGGGATAGGAAAGGGACGGATGGAGAAGAAATGGAGAATTTGAGGGACAGGGCGAGGGACATGGAGAGAGATGGGGAGTGATAGCTAGGGAGAGCTAGGGGAAGGGAAAGGGGGAGGGAGAATGGTAGGGAGGGAGGTAAACAAATGCAGCGTCACGTATGGAGCAGTGCAGGAGACACTTGCGTGTGCTGGCACACCTGTGTCTTATACCGACCAAAAACACCACTTTTGGCACTAGTGGTGACATCTATAGAGCACTCTGACTAAACACTCTTGTAGAGGAAGGTGCAAGAGACCCTGGGCAGGTGCCTAGACGCAGCAGAGACTGTCACACCAGGTAGGTAACGAGGAACCAGGTACAGATAGGGAGGGAGCGCTAAGCCCGTAGGGGTAATACAGCGTCTGGGTAATGGGGGATAATGAGGTTTGATCCAAGGGAAGGGGTAACTCCAGTTACTTGGATCAAAAGCGTTTAGCCAGTATCTAGGCACCTAGTGTAGGGATAGAAGGTGTGGCTATGTAAGTCTTACTCGCATCTGTAGTAAATGCGCGGACACGCACGTATACACACACACGCACGTATACACACACACGCACGTATACACACACACGCACGTATACACACACACGCACGTATACACACACACGCACGTATACACACACACGCACGTATACACACACACGCACGTATACACACACACGCACGTATACACACACACGCACGTATACACACACACGCACGTATACACACACACGCACGTATACACACACACGCACGTATACACACACACGCACGTATACACACACACGCACGTATACACACACACGCACGTATACACACACGCACGTATACACACACACGCACGTATACACACACACGCACGTATACACACACACGCACGTATACACACACACGCACGTATACACACACACGCACGTATCCCACACACGCACGTATACACACACACGCACGTATACACACACACGCACGTATACACACACAGCACGTATACACACACGCACGTATAACACCACGCACGTATACACACCACGCACGTATACACACCACGCACGTATACACACACACGCACGTAAAACACACGGTACACACGCACGTATACACACACGCACGTATCACACACACGCACGTATACACACACACGCACGTATACACACACACGCACGTATACACACACACGCACGTATACACACACACGCACGTATACACACACACGCACGTATACACACACACGCACGTATACACACACGCACGTATACACACACACGCACGCAACCTTCCTACAAAGACACAAATGCCCGTGCAAGTGCACATACACTTTCCACACACAAACGCACATGTATCTATGCACATACATGCCTTCCCCCAATATTCATGCACCTGCATGGACGACCCCTTCACTCACACACACGAGACACACACACACACGACACCCCCCCCCCGCGCGCGCGCACGCACACACACACACGGCACCCCGCGCGCGCACACACACACACACACACGACACACACACACACACACACACACACACACGACACACACACACACACACACACACCTACGCCCCCATATATTCGAGCCCGTGCATGCACACACACATACATACGTACATACACACACACACACACTCGACCTGACAACACTAGAGAAAAGGAGGGACAGGGAGGGGGACACATGATAACGACATAAAATAATGAGAGGAATCGACACGGCGGATAGAGAAAGGATTTTCCAGAGATGGGACACAGCAACAAGGGGTCACAATTGGAAGTTAAAGACTCAGATGAGTCACAGGGATGTTAGGAAGTATTTCTTCAGACACAGAGTTGTCAGGAAGTGGAACAGTCTGGAAAGTGAGGTAGTATACCTGGAGAGGGTTTCGGGGGGTCAACGTCCCCGCGGCCCGGTCTGAGACCAGGTCTCGTGGAGGCAGGTACCATACATAGCTTTAAGAAGAGGTATGATAAAGTTCATGGAGCAAGGAGTGTGGACCTGGTGGCGACCAGTGAAGAGGCTTGGTCAGGAGATATGACTCGACCCCTGCAACCACAATTAGGTGAGAACACACACACACAGTGTTGACATCGTGCACAAGATGTCCTGACATCAGGTTATCAGTCTTCACGGTATCCTGTTGATAACAGAAGAGACCTACCTGTTAATGGTCACGGGGATAATGGCCCCCCCGACCCGCCCTCAAAAACTGAAATATTACAGTAATAATAACTATCAAACCTAACACCGGGTAGTCATTCAGCGTAATGAATGGTGCAGTCTCGACCCTCTGTTCTCTACTCTCGCAGCCAAGCTAGTTAAATACTCGTCAGGACAAGAGTCATAACACAATTTTTAAATCTTCCTCCAAACTGGAAAACATCGCAGCCAGACTTCTCCTGTAAGTAAAAAGTATCCTGCCAGAATTGAAACCATTTAAGAAGCATTCCTGCACACTGGTATGAGGGGACGGCAGCACATTCCTGGTGTATGTATCCACTGTACACCGGTCGACACCCATGGAACCTGAGGTCGCCTCTTACGACTCTATTATGATTAATATTACTATTATTATTGCAAATATATGCGCTAAACTCGCATGGATGATACAGGGCTGCTGTAAATCTTGACACAGTTACGTATTTCTATTCTTAATGAGTTAAGTGATAAATGTTTGTTTAAATTTTAACTCACTCAGACATGAATATATAACCTCTTCCCCTAAAATGAAAAAAAATATATATATATAAATAGTAGGGACATAACTCTGATTTTTGTGGGGCTACAAAAGACTTATTTATACTATATAATTTTAAATCGTGGAAAAATCCACTTGGCATTGCTCATCATTTGTTTGTATCCAAAATAACTCTGACAGTACCAATATTTCAATATGGCGACAGATTTGTTGCAATTTAAAAAAAATAAAACTATTATTTTCTATTTATTTATTGCACAATCTTCATGAAACTTTATCCACATACACTTCCACACTCCCAGAGTTTATGATAAAAATCTGGACGAAATTGTACAATGGATAAAAACAAAAAATCCATGGCAACTCCATGACACACGTTACAATGCCTGTTTTGTTATTTCATAACACAACCAGAGTTAAAGACCTCTGTCCTGGCTTCTGCATTATATTCACGAGGCGTTAAACCCGTACGAGTACTACAGCGCCAGGGAGGGACTACGTGACCAGATAGGTAATGACGGAGCATGGTATAGGTAGCGAGGGAACGCTAAACCCATAGAGGTCATATAGCGTCTGGGTATTGCGAAGTAATCAGGTTTGATCCAAGAAAGGGTAGACTAGCTTCTATTCCTTGGATCAAGAACAGTAACATCAAGGCATACTTCCCCTCCCTTCTGAAGAGCCTAGTTCCTGCAGCAGACACCCTGCAGGTCTGTCTAGTTCACTAACAAAATAGAAACAGTTGTATACAAGGCAGGTGGTGGGCGAGGCTGTGAGGGCGAGCAGTGCCAACTGTCTGCGTGGAAGTGGGTTGGGGAGGAAGTGGTGTAGGGGAGAGGGAAAGACGGAAGGGGTAGAGAAAGAGGAAAGGGGGGAGAGAGAACGGGGGGAGGAAGGGGAAGAGAGATAGAGGACATCAATGGTAGGTTTCTGCTGTACTTGTTTATGGTAAGTTAAATAATCTTGCTCTTCCACTAACTAATGAAGACTTAACAAGCACCTTCACTCGAGGACCTGACAACTGCCGCATTTGTTTCACTTGCTTCCCACTTCAAGTCTAATTAGCTGTGTTCACGTCTAGCTCATTTTTTATTGCCTTCGGCTCTCAAGAGACAAGACCTGGATTGAATCCTGGGCGGGATGAAGCACACAAGGACAAGACTCCTAACACTATTTTGGAATTAGTCGACTATTGTTAGTCTCACCCTCAGGCAGTATTTAAAGAGAATAATAAGTCACATTGCTGGGTTTCCTTGGGCGATCATTAATTAACCCATTGAGTATTAATAAAAGATCTAAGTCTTTCTTGCATGTGTGCGCTCGTATGGGCCGCCATATAGGCTTCTTAGGTCAGTACACCAGCTGACACCTGATGTTCAGCTATGTATGATAATTATACTTGTGAATACCTGTACCTAAATAAACTTACTTCCAGCCTGCATGCCAGCCGTCGCCCTGCCGTGGTACACCTTCCAGGCAACGATTATAAATTCTCATGTCACTGTGGAAGACACCACCACGGCAGTGCACACTAGAAGACACCACCACGGCAGTGCACACTAGAAGACACCACCACGGCAGTGCACACTAGAAGACACCACCACGGCAGTGCACTCCAGCAGTTATTTCTTGTGACGTCTCTATCATGAAACCAGCGACGTGTCAGATTTATTTTCCTGTTGAAACAGTGACAACACAAACCTTGCATTGATGGCTCTCTTATCTTCACCCCCTCCACTTACCCCTCCTTCCTTTCCCGAACCTCCCCAACACTCCCCCACTTCTCACCTCACTACTGTCACCTGGTAATACAGTAGTAAACTATACCGATAGTATGTAAATAAAACAATACAGGTTATGGCATTTTACTGTGAAGCTTCGTCCATCAGGGAATTGTCCCTGGTGGACCAAGTGTGTGAAGTGATCAAGTCCCTGGTGGACCAAGTGTGTGAAGTGATCAAGTCCCTGGTGGACCAAGTGTGTGAAGTGATCAAGTCCCTGGTGGACCAAGTGTGTGAAGTGATCAAGTCCCTGGTGGACCAAGTGTGTGAAGTGATCAAGTCCCTGGTGGTCCAAGTGTGTGAAGTGATCAAGTCCCTGGTGGACCAAGTGTGAAGTGATCAAGTCCCTGGTGGACCAAGTGTGTGAAGTGATCAAGTCCCTGGTGGACCAAGTGTGTGAAGTGATCAAGTCCCTGGTGGACCAAGTGTGTGAAGTGATCAAGCTCCTGGTGGACCAAGTGTGTGAAGTGATCAAGTCCCTGGTGGACCAAGTGTGTGAAGTGATCAAGTCCCTGGTGGACCAAGTGTGTGAAGTGATCAAGTCCCTGGTGGACCAAGTGTGTGAAGTGATCAAGTCCTGGTGGACCAAGTGTGTGAAGTGATCAAGTCCCTGGTGGACCAAGTGTGAAGTGATCAAGTCCCTGGTGGACCAAGTGTGTGAAGTGATCAAGTCCCTGGTGGACCAAGTGTGTGAAGTGATCAAGTCCCTGGTGGACCAAGTGTGTGAAGTGATCAAGTCCCTGGTGGACCAAGTGTGTGAAGTGATCAAGTCCCTGGTGGACCAAGTGTGTGAAGTGATCAAGTCCCTGGTGGACCAAGTGTGTGAAGTGATCAAGTCCCTGGTGGACCAAGTGTGTGAAGTGATCAAGTCCCTGGTGGACCAAGTGTGTGAAGTGATCAAGCTCCCTGGTGGACCAAGTGTGTGAAGTGATCAAGTCCCTGGTGGACCAAGTGTGTGAAGTGATCAAGTCCCTGGTGGACCAAGTGTGTGAAGTGATCAAGTCCCTGGTGGACCAAGTGTGTGAAGTGATCAAGTCCCTGGTGGACCAAGTGTGTGAAGTGATCAAGTCCCTGGTGGACCAAGTGTGTGAAGTGATCAAGTCCCTGGTGGACCAAGTGTGTGAAGTGATCAAGTCCCTGGTGGACCAAGTGTGTGAAGTGATCAAGTCCCTGGTGGACCAAGGTGTGAAGTGATCAAGTCCCTGGTGGACCAAGTGTGTGAAGTGATCAAGTCCCTGGTGGACCAAGTGTGTGAAGTGATCAAGTCCCTGGTGGACCAAGTGTGTGAAGTGATCAAGTCCCTGGTGGACCAAGTGTGTGAAGTGATCAAGTCCCTGGTGGACCAAGTGTGTGAAGTGATCAAGTCCTGGTGGACCAAGTGTGTGAAGTGATCAAGTCCCTGGTGGACCAAGTGTGTGAAGTGATCAAGTCCCTGGTGGACCAAGTGTGTGAAGTGATCAAGTCCCTGGTGGACCAAGTGTGGAAGTGATCAAGTCCCTGGTGGACCAAGTGTGTGAAGTGATCAAGTCCCTGGTGGACCAAGTGTGTGAAGTGATCAAGTCCTGGTGGACCAAGTGTGTGAAGTGATCAAGTCCCTGGTGGACCAAGTGTGTGAACTGATCAAGTCCCTGGTGGACCAAGTGTGTGAACTGATCAAGTCCCTGGTGGACCAAGTGTGTGAACTGATCAAGTCCCTGGTGGACCAAGTGTGTGAACTGATCAAGTCCCTGGTGGACCAAGTGTGTGAAGTGATCAAGTCCCTGGTGGACCAAGTGTGTGAACTGATCAAGTCCCTGGTGGACCAAGTGTGTGAAGTGATCAAGTCCCTGGTGGACCAAGTGTGTGAACTGATCAAAGTCCCTGGTGGACCAAGTGTATGAACTGATCAAGTCCCTGGTGGACCAAGTGTGTGAAGTGATCAAGTCCCTGGTGGACCAAGTGTGTGAACTGATCAAGTCCCTGGTGGACCAAGTGTGTGAACTGATCAAGTCCCTGGTGGACCAAGTGTGTGAACTGATCAAGTCCCTGGTGGACCAAACGTGTCCACAATAAAAAGTTATAACCTGCATTGTGCGACTTATTTATAAGTAAGTTTATTTAGCATAGGTACGCATAATTACAATTGTCATACATAGTATAAATTGTCTAAATGGAAATAAGTGACTTATTTCCATTTAGGTCCTTGTAATATCTTATTATTTAAACTTTAAAGGTTAAAACAGCTAAGTAGTTCAAATGTGTGAAAATCAATTACAATAAAAGGAGATATACTAGGAATAAGGTAAACCGAGTTATTAACATTAAAAAGAGGATCAGCTTACAATAACAGGTACATGTATGTTAGCTATACAAGAAATGATTCTCCTCCCTTTCTGTAGTTTCATTCATTAGGTATTTTTTTAGCTCTCTTCCTGAACTGGCTAGGACAGGCTTTGACTTATGCAGGCAGTCCGTTCCACACTCTTATTGCTGTACAATAAAAAGTGTTTGAAGCCTGAGCACCTACTGTGGGTACTACAAAACTGTGTGCGCCCTCCCTAGTACCATACTTGTTTTGCTTCCCAGCCTTGACAAACTTGACACCAAGATATTCTGGACACTGCTTGTGAGCAATTTTATACACGTGATTTAACTTCAGTTGTTTTACTCTGTCTTCAACGTTCACGACAGCCAGTTGTTGTAATTCACCCTGGCTTACGCGCTCACTTGGACCCACGTCCACCATGAATCTCACCATTTTCTTTTGGGTGATTTGTAGTCTATCTCTCAGTTTTTTGTTAAGGCATAGCAGCAAGAACAGCAAAAGTAATCTATATGGCATTCTATAAGAGTTAGACATAGGGTCCTGCAAGCCTCAGTAGGTAGACATTGTGCCTGTCTACAGAGGAACCCCCACCACCCCGGCGCCAGGTGGGCAGGTGGACACACTTCCACCGTGCCTGCTATACCTACTGATTCACTTGCTGGAACACTTGTTACATTCTCCATCACACATTTATCATCATCTATCCTACAATTGTGTCCTTCATCACACCTCCCCATCACTTATTACGTCTTACCTCCACCTTCTACACCCTCCCTCAATCTATATAGTCTTCCCTTCCATCACCTTCCCCACCCTACACTCGATCTGTAGTCCTCACTCCCCTAGTTCACCAATACACTCCACCAACCTGTATTCCCCCTTCCCCCCATAAATCTGTCATGTCTCTCCCCCCCAAAGAGTTTTCCCTGATACTCGAGAGGAGATCTTGATCCAAGGATAAAGAATCTGAGTTTTCATTTCTTGGATCGAACTTGATCGCTTCCCATTCTCCCAGGCCCTGTACAACCCCCATGAACGAAATAATAATGTACTCTCTACCCCTTCACCCCCACACCTTCAGTCTGGCACCCCTTCTTCAAAGCCACAGGACCCGCCACCTCCCAGGAAAATATCCAATAGTATGCGTTCTATCCTCTACGTTATTTATATGATAAATGAGTTGTAAGAATGTCGCAATTTATTTATATTGATATGAAAGGCTCAACTCGTGTGGGTCACTCGGTACACGGAGTGGTGAAGGCTCCATCCTCCGTACGCAAATCGACAGATAAACTACTCTCGCAGCCTGGAATTTCTGAAGGCCGGCTACTGCAAAAAAATATATTGTAATATTAATAGAAGGTTCAATCGTAATGATTTTATAGTGCCATCCCCTCCACTTTTTTAAATTATTATTACAGTTAAGATAAGTTATTTTTAGTATTTTTGGACATTTTTAAATGTTAAAAATTATTAAACATGTAAAACTAATAACTTTAATTAGTGTGATGACTGAAGTTGGTTATCCAAGTAATGTTTCTCGACCCAAGTTATCACTGATACAACGATCAACTACAGTAACTCTTCCATTATAAACCAAGAACGTAAACCTTACCTTCAGGAAGATAACAAAAAAAACATCTTTTGCACACGCACGTTGTAAAAGGTAGACGTGTTGATGCTTTGTCTGAGATGATTAACTCAGGACAGGATACTACCAGGTAAGACCAATGGAGGTGAGAGGCCAGTGCGATAGTGGATGAGAAATGAGGGAAAGGAATGGTTTGAGCTGTGGGGGGTAAAGAGCCTGGGGTAGGTTAGCCAGAGTTGAAAGAAAAGTGCTGCTTGCTGTACTGACGTATGCTTGCTGTAATGACGTATGCTTGCTGTACTGACGTATGCTTGCTACTGTAGAGCGCAGTCCGGATTCAAATGGTAAAGGCACAGCGGTAGGCAGTGCCAGTGAGTCTTACACGAGGTCTGCTGTTTCTCGAATGCTATTGTTGCTAGATAGAAAGGGATATGATATTGATGGCTAGTAAAAGGGCATCTTTTAAGGTCCACCTCTGCAGAGGGCAGGGGAGAAAAAAATAGTAGAGACTTGGTATAGAGAGGAGGAGGAGCAGGGCTATTAAGAGATTGAGAATGGTTTTAAGGGTTGTGTGGCCGTCTTATGATTTCGTCTAGGTATGTTGTCCATGAGTCTTGGCGGGTTTCCAGTCGGTCTATTTGCCTGTCACTAAGCTCTTTCCAGATGACATTCAGCGCCGGAGTGCCTGTCCTGGTGTGTAGATACTAGCTAGTAGCGAAGTCCCTCCATACCACGCCCAGCATCCAGCGCAGTGCACGGTTCTGGATTCGTTGTAATATCAGTACATTAATCTTAGCAGCTAGGGATACAGAAACATCACCCAGGATGACCGACCGGCCTCAAAAAAATCCCTCTTGATCGCCGTCACCCTCTGATAAATTAATTTTCCTAGCCCGGGAACAGTCTTCGAATTTAATTGCCTCTTCAGATAGAGGGATTATATCAGTCTGCTTAAGGCAGGCCGAACAAGCCCGCCATGTTTTTCACGGTCTGACTTCCACAGTTGAAGGAAGAAAGGAAGGCAGGAGGGAAGGAGAGGGTGTATGCACCTCTCGACTTGTGAATGGGAGCCTCGGCAGCATATCAAACAATCCCCACAAAGTAGTGACACACCTCCTGAATATCTGAAAACTGGTCAGTCGCGCCACCAACCACTACTGTGGTGAGTCTTCCAGTTGGCTGCCCCAACACACCGCCTCGAGGACAGTGCACCCACCTCGGGGTACGGTGCACCCACCTCGGGGGATAGTGTACCCACCTCAGGGAACAGTGCACCCACCTCGGGGTACAGTGCACCCACCTCGGGGTACAGTGCACCCACCTCGGGGTACAGTGCACCCACCTCGGGGTACAGTGCACCCACCTCGGGGTACAGTGCACCCACCTCGGGGTACAGTGCACCCACCTCGGGGGATAGTGTACCCACCTCGGGGTACAGTGCACCCACCTCGGGGTACAGTGCACCCACCTCGGGTGATAGTGTACCCACCTCGGGGTACAGTGCACCCACCTCGGGGTACAGTGCACCCACCTCGGGGTACAGTGCACCCACCTCGGGGGATAGTGTACCCACCTCGGGGGATAGTGTACCCACCTCGGGGAACAGTGCACCCACCTCGGGGGAAAGACCATGTTAAGAACGAGTAACAACGAGAGAACCTAACCACCAAGTAACAAGAGAACCTAACAACCAAGTAACAAGAGAACCTAACAACCAAGTAACAAGGGAACCTAACAACCAAGTAGCGAGAGAACCTAACAACCAAGTAACAAGTGAACCTAACAACCAAGTAACAAGTGAACCTAACAACCAAGTAACAAGTGAACCTAACAGCCAAGTAACAAGTGAACCTAACAACCAAGTAACAAGTGAACCTAACAACCAAGTAACAAGTGAACCTAACAACCAAGTAACAAGAGAACCTAACAACCAAGTAACAAGTGAACCTAACAACCAAGTAACAAGTGAACCTAACAACCAAGTAACAAGAGAACCTAACAACCAAGTAACAAGAGAACCTAACAACCAAGTAACAAGTGACAACAAGTAACAATGAACCAACAACCAAGTAACAAAGTGAACCTAACAACCAAGTAACAAGAGAACCTAACAACCAAGTAACAAGGAACCTAACAGCAAAGTAACAAGTGAACCTAACAACCAAGTAACAAGTGAACCTAACAACCAAGTAGCGAGAGAACCTAACAACCAAGTAACAAGGGAACCTAACAGCCAAGTAACAAGAGAACCTAACAACCAAGTAACAAGAGAACCTAACAGCCAAGTAACAAGGAGAATCGAGTGGTGGTAGTTGTGGAGGACGGTGGTGGGTGAGAGTCAGTAATATTTATGCACTGCATGTTGTTGTTGTTGTTGTTTTGTTGTTGTCGTCAGCCTTGACTGTGATATGCTGAGTCTGTCGGTGAAGTTGTCGTCAGTGGTAGTGAGTGTCCAATGTCACCACCACACACTACTCCCCACATCAACCACCACACACTACTCCCCACATCAACCACCACCACACTACTCCCCACATCAACCACCACCACCACACTACTCCCCACATCAACCACCACCACACTACTCCCCACATCAACCACCACCACACTACTCCCCACATCAACCACCACCACCACACTACTCCCCACATCAACCACCACCACCACACTACTCCCCACATCAACCACCACCACCACACTACTCCCCACATCAACCACCACCACCACACTACTCCCCACATCAACCACCACCACCACACTACTCCCCACATCAACCACCACCACCACACTACTCCCCACATCAACCACCACCACACTACTCCCCACATCAACCACCACCACACTACTCCCCACATCAACCACCACCACCACACTACTCCCCACATCAACCACCACCACACTACTCTCCCCTTCTGACATCTATACATACCGCATACGCCTCACGTGTTGGATATATTATTACATTCACATGGAGAGCGCGAAACCCATAGGGGTCATACATCGCCTGGCGGACTGGAAGACATTCAGGCTTGATTCAAGGAACTGGAGCACAGGTTCGTTTACCTAGATCAAGAGTCTCTCAACAACGTGAAGAAATTTAATAAAATTACGGAGTTGCCGTAGCAACACCTCAATACCTGACTTACTTCTCACATTTCTTTCCATCTCATTTTCATTATCCTCACATTACACGAGAGGTCTAGAGCTGCTACCCAACCCCTCTTGTGGCTTTGTTGCTGTTTTTAATTACTTGTTTATGACTGTCTGCATTATATTTATATATATATATATATATATATATATATATATATATATATATATTATTGTGACCACGAACGAGTGGTATTGAATCAATAACAACACTGCGACTAGCCGAGGATTCGAACCCATGTAGTTTTGGCCCTGCCTCGCGAAAATCACATGAAGCTTTAACCCACTGAACCACACAATCCTACAAGAACCTAGCACCCAGCCAAGCTAGGTGTGTTACTCTTGGTCCGAGGACATACGGTGGTGTGGGTGCCTTTATGCTAATTTCATTTATATATATATATATATATATATAATTAAATGGATGGAGAGGTTGAACTGTGGTCCTACATATTACTGCAACCACGAACAAGTGGTATTTTATCAATAACAAACTGCGGCCAGCTGGGGATACCACTTGTTCGTGGTTGCCTTAATATGTAGATTGCTCGTGAAGGCTGGTGGTATATCAAATGGGAACAGAATGAAATTAGTTCTGAGCTTACCATAGCCACGTATGTCCTCGCATCATGAAACATGTCTAGTACTACTAGGTACATGATCTTTGTAGGATTGTTGTAGTTTATTGTAGTGGTCAGAACGTCGTGAGTTTTGACTTGCTTTCCAGGCGGCGTGCTAAAACTACACGGGTTCGATTCCCGGCTAGCCGCAGTTTGATATATATATGCGCTTAACAATTAGCAAACAGGGGAAATTATTTACATACATTACCTCTTAGTCCACAGCAGGATTCGAACCTACACACAATGCATCAAAGTACGTAGTACCAATAAGTACCTTCTACACTGGCCTGGTGTGAAATAAATGGTATAAAATACCGACACAATGGAAAAATAAACACATAAGCAGTATAATTTGATCCTTTATTGACAACGTTTCGCCCACGCAGTGGGCTTTATCGAGTCACAGACAGATCTACCTGGAAAATGAGCAACATGGAGATATATATAGGGTACAGTCAGGTGGAGAATGCTGGGTCAGGTGGAGAAAGCTGCATGTGAGTCTTAAAAGTAGTGTGAAAACATAGTGTGACTTAAAGGACCTGCAGTGTACCATTCTTGAGTTCTAGGTGGGATAGCGTTGAAGAAGTTTCTTGGTTCAACGCTATCCCACCTAGAACTCAAGAATGGTACACTGCAGGTCCTTAAGTCACACTATGTTTTCAACTATCACACTACTTTTAAGACTCACATGCAGCTTTCTCACCTGACCCAGCATTCTCACCTGACTGTCCCTATATATCTCCATGTTGCTCATTTTCCAGGTAGATCTGTCTGTGACTCGATAAAGCCCACTGCGTGGGCGAAACGTTGTCAATAAAGGATCACATTATACTGCTTATGTGTTTATTTTTCCACTGGCCTGGTGTCCCGGGGTATGGGAGTGGCCGCCTAACTTCGGCAAGGAGCCCATACTTATCTGGGATCTGGCCAAGTGCAGAAGGTACTACATACTTTGACGCAATATAGGTTCGAATCCTGCTTGGACAGAGATATTTGTAAATGATTTCACCTGTTTGCGAATTGTTAAGCATATATATGTCGTGCCGAATAGGTAAAATTGGTGAATTAGCAAGAACTTATTTAAAATTAAGTCCTTTTTAAAATTTTCTCTTATACGTTTAAAGGTATGTTTTTTTTCATTTATGTTAATGTAAAAATTAATAATTTTGTACCAAAAGTACCTTAAGAAAACGTACCTAACCTTATTATATGAAGCTCAATTTAATATAGCCTAATCCACCTAAATATATTTTAGATAAGTTTACAATAATTTAATAATAAACAATTAAATATATTTTTTTCGTTAGGTTCAGAATGTTTTTTGCAAAATTATTGCATACACAAATTTTCGCTTGCCGTATTCGGCAAGAAGACCGTTGCTATTTAAGCCAAAATCGCAATTTTTACCTATTCGCCACGACATTACATACACACAGTCATAATTTTCGTCGCCCCAACCAGACCTGGAATCTAAGCAATAATGTCAGTGGCCGCTGTGCCAGAAAACTTGAAAGAGCAGACTCGCTAGAGCATGATCTCATAAGCTTGAAGTGCTAGTGCCACACGCTCACCTCTAACCCAGAACACTAGGCACTGGCAGCAGGCAAATCACTTTCAAGAATTTATGCCCAGGCCTGGGTGTGGCAAGGAATTTATTTTATGTAAACATCTTCCATATTATTTTAGGCTTTGAACATTACCTAATTTATACAGGTGACAAACGTGAAGAGACAGAAACTGAGTTATACTAATGGAAACTTTCTGATACAAATTGCAGGGAAAACTATCAGACAAAATTAGAAGGAAAACACAAATATATGTGAAAAGATTGTCATGTGGGAGGAAGTGAGCAACACACTAGCACAAATGAGCTTGCACACCTCAGCTCCATAAACTAATGAAATATAATTTAAAGTACTCCCGGTCTTCCCTTCTGAACACCTTGGAATACATGTTACAACTAAACTATTCACCTCAGCTCATCCTTGCTGGCCGCCTACCTCTAGTGTTTTATCCCAGCAACACACAGATACCTCTCCCCAGCAACACACAACAGATACCTCTCCCCAGCAACACACAGACATACCTCTCCCCAGCAACACACAGACATACCTCTCCCCAGCAACACACAGACATACCTCTCCCCAGCAACACACAGACATACCTCTCCCCAGCAACACACAGACATACCTCTCCCCAGCAACACACAGACATACCTCTCCCCAGCAACACACAGACATACCTCTCCCCAGCAACACACAGACATACCTCATCCCAGCAACACACAGACATACCTCTCCCCAGCAACACAGACATACCTCTCCCCAGCAACACACAGACATACCTCTCCCTTCAGCCTATCTCTCTGCAGAAGCATGTCGCATACCATCCCTGAAGATGATATATTTGAGATCTGAAGATCAAAAGTACAATTTACCTAAAAATTAATTAACGAATATATCTCTCAGGATATATCTTCACAAGCAAAAAAAATCAATACAAACTATCTTTTCCAAACCGAACAAACACACTCTATTTAAAAAAAAAAAACTCAAGGCCTAAAAATATTCCAAGTTGAAAAGAAGTTTTTTAAAGGCCAAGAAACTTCCAAGTCAGAAAGAAATTTCCAAACCCAATTACGTGAAAAATAAAACTTTCAAGGCCAAAAGAAATTTCAGTGTCAGAAACATCCACATTTCAGAGTGAAAAACTGATCAAAACATTTAAAAAAAATTCAGTTCTTGAAGAGCAACACAAAGTTTTGACGAGGGGAACTTTGTATAAGAACGACACTGCAGAGTTTTCCCCTCACTGATACTAACTTCCAGTCGTGTGTCAAGTGTTGTAAACTTCCTGCTACCTTAAGCAGCACCACTGTTACCAACTTCCTGCTACCTTAAGCAGCACCACTGTTACCAACTTCCTGCTACCTTAAGCAGCACCACTGTTACCAACTTCCTGCTACCTTAAGCAGCACCACTGTTACCAACTTCCTGCTACCTTAAGCAGCACCACTGTTACCAACTTCCTGCTACCTTAAGCAGCACCACTGTTACCAACTTCCTGCTACCTTAAGCAGCACCACTGTTACCAACTTCCTGCTACCTTAAGCAGCACCACTGTTACCAACTTCCTGCTACCTTAAGCAGCACCACTGTTACCAACTTCCTGCTACCTTAAGCAGCACCACTGTTACCAACTTCCTGCTACCTTAAGCAGCACCACTGTTACCAACTTCCTGCTACCTTAAGCAGCACCACTGTTACCAACTTCCTGCTACCTTAAGCAGCACCACTGTTACCAACTTCCTGCTACCTTAAGCAGCACCACTGTTACCAACTTCCTGCTACCTTAAGCAGCACCACTGTTACCAACTTACTGCTACCTTAGGTAGCAACAATGTTACCAACTTACTGCTACCTTAAGCAGCACCACTGTTACCAACTTACTGCTACCTTAAGCAGCACCACTGTTACCAACTTCCTGCTACCTTAAGCAGCACCACTGTTACCAACTTACTGCTACCTTAAGTAGCAACAATGTTACCAACTTCCTGCTACCTTAGGTAGCAACAATGTTACCAACTTACTGCTACCTTAAGCAGCACCACTGTTACCAACTTCCTGCTACCTTAAGCAGCACCACTGTTACCAACTTCCTGCTACCTTAAGCAGCACCACTGTTACCAACTTACTGCTACCTTAAGTAGCAACAATGTTACCAACTTCCTGCTACCTTTTCAGCACCACTGTTACCAACTTCCTGCTACCTTAATTAAGCAGCACCACTTACCAACTTCCTGATACCGTTTCAGCACCACTGTTACGAACTTCCTGCTACCTTAAGCAACACTACGCTACTTATGTTACAATAAACACAGAAGAAACATTTGTGCTCCCTTTGTGGACGTTTCGCCATCTAGTGGCTTTATCAATACAAATTCAAGGACATAAGTGGAAGACAGTAGAACTATACATACAAAAGAGGCAGTCAGTCTGGTGAAGAGCACTGTAGTCGTATGTTTTGTATATTTCTGTCTTCCAGTTATGTCCTGGAATTTGTATTGATAAAGCCACTGGTGGGCGAAACGTCTACAATAAAGATACCCAGATGTTGCACACGTGTCTAATTCTTCATCTTGTCAGTATTGTGTACCATACATGTACAAAGATGGTTGACACTGGTATGTAATGTGAAACTGAATATACGGGCCCTTACAAGTTGCTCGCCCTGGAGCCCTTACAAGTTGCTCGCCCTGGAGCCCCTACAAGTTGCTCGCCCTGGAGCCCCTACAAGTTGCTCGCCCTGGAGCCCCTACAAGTTGCTCGCCCTGGGGGCCCCCCCACCAAGAGTTAATGTAACACTGACACCATCTCAACATCTAGGTCATTATAATTACTCCCTGGACTTAAAAATAAATATTTATCACGTTCGTGTGATTGTTGTGCGTGTGTAGCTGTGATGTACCAACCTCACCTCTCGTTACTCACACTACAAACACTGTCTCCACACACCTGAGTCTCGTCCAGTGAATATCTTGTACGTCAGTACCATGTCCTTCATGGTCTTTCTCTTTGGAAATACACACACCGAGAATACCTTTAATAATAATAATAATAATGTTAAGAGTGGTGGGTAGAGCCCCTTCCCTACATGAAACCTTACGGGTTTATCGTTTTTCATTAGTATAATAACGATATTTTATTAATTTTTATTTAAAAAAAATAAAAATATTATTATAGTTATGTAAAACGATAAACCAGTAAGGTTTGACATTGTTATAATATTCATGGAGAAGCGCTAAACCTGTACAGCTCGTGCAGCACTTGTGGAATTGGAAAAGTGGGGTGGTGGCGTGATTCCAACTCCTTGAATCAAGAGTCGTCGGCGGGCATCAAAGCACGCCCAATGAAAGGCGCTTTGAGTCTGCGGCGGCAGCAGTGTGCACGTCACGGTGTTTACACGACATACTGACATGATGACCTCTATAAGGGGTACCTTGATGCTGGTGAAGGGCTCTTTATATTGAAGCTATATTGATGTTTCGGTGAGAGGGTTCTTGATGGTTGGTGAAGGCTCTTGATGTGGGTGAAATTATCTTGATTGTGAAGGATGCTTGATGTAAAATGCTCTTGATGCTGAAGGGCTCTTGGTGTTAGATATACGGCTCGATGTTGGTGAAGGGCTCTTGATGCAAGAAATTGGAGCTACTCTTCCCCTCGTACTATTAATTCTCATGAACTCCCATTCCCCTGGCCAAAGGAAGGGGACGGAGGTGTGTTGTGGGGTTCTTTTCATAGATTTGGTAATATTAACAGACGATGAGCTTGTGTTTTGGTAGCGTTTAATGAGGCGTTGGAAATATGGGAGCTGAGAGCCTATGCCTGTGTCCGTCTCGTATGCCTACCCCAAGGGAACTGATCTACTAGGCTGCCCGGCACTGAGGCATTCAAAAGGCAGGCCTATGATTGGCTAATGCCAGATCACATGGCCAGAGGTTGGAAATCACGTGAACAGCCGTTAGAAGTACGAACGAACCGTACAGAGGGAAGTAGAGGGGAAAGAGGGAAGGTGAATGAGGGGATGGAAAAAGAGGTAAAGAAAAGATTTGAGAGGAAAGAGGGATAATTGAAAAGAGAGCGGAAGAAGAGAGGAATTAGAGAAAGAGAGGAGCAAGAGGGGAAGGGAGAGATCCAAAACTCACTAGGTCGAGCAAATTATTACCTCTGGTAGGCTCTGTTATACAGTTTCAGAAAGCAGTCCTGAACTACTTCCAGGAAGTCACTGGACTCCAGATTACCGGACAAAGAAGTCCAGTCACTTTGACTAAAGATAAAATCTCCTACTAATACTACGTTATCGTGTCTAGAAGCCCTAACAATTTCGTCCCAAAGTGTCCTTGGTCAAGAACCAACAAGATTATTTACTTGAGGAAATTATTCAGTCTCTAAATCAACAAGATGGTACCACCTCTACTAACAGTCAAGAAAAAGCGGACCTCTTTGCTGCCAAGATGCAAGGGAACCTCCTGGGCTAGCTGCAAGAACTGTGTCAAAATTGTCCAGGTATACCCCAGGTGAAAACAGGGCAAGATGAAGTGTATCTTCTTAAATCGCTGGACCAAGAAAAGGCTGTGGGTCCAGATAAGGTGAGCCCAAGATTACCGAGTAGATGTGCAGACCAGGTAGCGTCACCTCTAACTCGCGTCTATCAGCACTGCCTAGCACAGTGTAAATGGTCTACTCTGTGGAAAGAGGCAAATGTAGCTCCTATTCACAAAAAGAAGAGCAGAGCGAAAATCAGCAACTACAAACCAGTCGTTCCTGTCAATCACTGGGAAGATTCTTGAGATAATAATCTCACGGCAGATATCAGCGTTTTTCGACTATCACTCACTTCTTTGTGGCCGTCAATATGACTTTAGACAAGATCATTCTGCTGCTGATCTGCTGTTAAACCTCTCCACTAAGTGGCACCAGTCACTGGATGAATTCAACATCAGTTGTGTGGTAGCAGTGGACACTGTCGGTGCTTCCGGCAGAGTATAGCACCATGGACTCTTGGCAAAACTACAAGCACCATGACTCACTGGCTCTGCACTTTGCCTCCTCAGTGATTACGTTCAAGGCAGATCTTTAAGCGTAGTTCTCAATGGGACAGAGTCAAAAAGACACTACTGGTACAAGTGTTCCACAAGTGTACTTGGGCCACTGTTTTAGAATATCTACTTCAATGACCTTCAATTCATCCCAGAATCCCATGCATATACAGACGACTGTAATCTGCCATTTACTTATCCAAGAGAGGAAATGCCAGTTACATAAATCATCAGCTTGGGAAAAACACAAATGATGGTATCTAGGCACCATGATGGTAATGCTGGAGCAGTGGTGAGAATGAATGCGAAAATGTTGGTACCCGGGGACGTAGTTGATATCCTTGGGGTGAAATTTTATTCCAAACCTACTATAGAGAAATTCTAGTAATACTAATCTTGGAAAGCGGCCACGAAGCTTACATCACCTAGACGTAACTCGCATCTGCCCGATAGTAGAGCTTGCAACTCTGTACGAAGCACAAGTACGCTCACACCTGGAGTATACTCCATTTTTGGGGGGTTTCCTGCCCTTCCTCCTTTCCGTCTCATCTACGATTTCTTGACAGAATAAAGAACAGAGGAAGACGACTCTATCTCTCGCCTGGATCCAGCCTGGACAGATCTGTCATTTCAGCAGAGCCTTCAACACCACAGGGATGTGAAGACGGGCAGTAAACAGCAACTACACTGAGTGTACCCTTCTCCAGAACATCACTTCATCTGAGATCATTTATTTCAAGGATGGCTCAAATTTGCAACATATTCCTATAGCATGACATCGATGAGATATAGTCAGTTGACCAAATGAAATCGCTGGCTAACACAGATGACTCAAACTTCATCCTGTTCCCTATTTGCATGTCTCATAGCAATAAAAAGGCTTTCAAATGAGCTGATGTAAGTAACCGCTCTTAGCTTGTATATAAAGTTAGGAACCCTTCACATAACTCTGTAAAACCCTTGTGTAAATATAATAAAGGGTGGAGAGGGAGAGGGGGAGAGAGAGGGGTGCAGGGAGGGGAGAGAGAGAGAGAGAGGGGTGCAGGGAGGGAGAGGGAGGGGAGAGAGAGGAAGCGGAGGAGAGGAGGGGAAGAAGAGATCGGAAAGAGGAGAAATGAAAGAGGCAATGGAAACTGGAGAGGTAAAATAAAGGGAAGAGAGAGGAAGTGAAAGACAGAAAGGGAGAAAAAATGAGGGGAACAAAAAGAAAAGGGACAATGAGGCAGGAAGGAGTGAGGGAGAGAATAGAGGGAAGGGGAGAGCGAATAGAGAAGACGTGATAAGGGAAAGGGGGATATGGGAGAGGGAGAACAGAGAGGGGAGGGGAAGAGAGAAAATATAGAAAGTATGAAACATATATTTTCCTATTGCTGCGACTGGGGAATGGTATAAAATTGTTTGATACAAGGGAAGAGTATCTCTAATTCCCTTAATCAAGAGCCCTCAGACATCAAAGTAACCCCCCCCCTCCTTGTGCCCAAACTCCTCTATCCATGTCTCTTCTCTTATATATACCCTTTTCAAAATACTTCTTCCATCTGTCTTCTCTTTCACCCTCCCTTTTCCCTCGTCATTTTCATCCTGAATACTCTGCCTTCTTTACCACTTCCTCACTTTACCACATACATATTCTCATTCCCACATACTAAGCCCCCTTATACCCACCCACTGCTTACCAGGTGGTGCTGTAAGGCTTCCACACGACTCTCACACCTAACAGTTCATAACTAACCCACAACTTGGAAATAAATCTTTAGACGGCCTTTCCGTCCGTCTTGGAACATTATGCAGTCACCACTGAGAAGGTATGAAAGTAACAAAAATCAGATCAGGTGACGAGGCTGCGGTCAGGTGAGATGAGCGAGTCAAGGTCTTGAGACCAACCTGCGGGCAGGGATCCACCTCCCTCGATAAGCCATTGACTAGGATATCATCTGACTAAAAACCTGCATCAGCATAAATAAGAATATACATATCTAGACCAGTATCAGGACACGGTTCCCTGACTAATATACATACATACATACACCTCTAGACCAACGTCAGGAAACGGTTTCCAGCTAAGAATATACAAACTCCTCACTCTTACATGTTAACCTTTAATCTTACTTCCTATCTAATCTACTGCCTCTTCATAGTATAAAAACAATCTTGTCGTTTCACTAAAGATTTATTTCCCAGCATTACTGTAACTCGTTTGAGTGTTCAGCTTCCATATATTCCCTCTTATTTGGGTCCCTGTTTCAAGATTAACCCCAAAATTTGCGAAGAATCTTAAACGACGTTTCGCTCAGTCCTGAAACCTTATGAACTTTAATTACGGTTCAGGACGGGTTGAAAAGTAACCTACTTCAGTCTGTTGTTTGCTGTAAATTCCTCAACTAGGAGATGAGCTAGGAGGGAGATGAGCTAGGAGGGAGATGAGCTAGGAGGGAGATGAGCTAGGAGGGAGAAGAGCTAGGAGGGAGATGAGCTAGGAGGGAGATGAGCTAGGAGGGAGAAGAGCTAGGAGGGAGATGAGCTAGGAGGGAGATGAGCTAGGAGGGAGATGAGCTAGGAGGGAGATGAGCTAGGAGGGAGATGAGCTAGGAGGGAGATGAGCTAGGAGGGAGATGAGCTAGGAGGGAGATGAGCTAGGAGGGAGATGAGCTAGGAGGGAGATGAGCTAGGAGGGAGATGAGCTAGGAGGGAGAAGAGCTAGGAGGGAGATGAGCTAGAGGAGAGCAGGAGGATGAGCTAGGAGGGAGATGAGCTAGGAGGGAGATGAGCTAGGAGGGAGATGAGCTAGGGAGAGAGCTAGGAAGAGCTAGGAGGGAGAAGAGCTAGGAGGGAGAAGAGCTAGGAGGAGAAGAGCTAGGAGGGAGAAGAGCTAGGAGGGAGAAGAGCTAGGAGGGAGAAGAGCTAGGAGGAGAGAGCTAGGAGGAGAGAGCTAGGAGGGAGAAGAGCTAGGAGGGAGATGAGCTAGGAGGAATGAGCTGAGGAGAGAGCTAGGAGGAGATGAGCTAGGAGGGAGATGAGCTAGGAGGGAGAGAGCTAGAGGAGAGAGCTAGGAGGAGATGAGCTAGGAGGGAGATGAGCTAGGAGGGAGATGAGCTAGGAGGGAGATGAGCTAGGAGGGAGATGAGCTAGGAGGGAGATGAGCTAGGAGGGAGATGAGCTAGGAGGAGATGAGCTAGGAGGGAGAATGAGCTGAGGAGGGAGAATGAGCTAGGAGGGAGATGAGCTAGGAGGGAGATGAGCTAGGAGGGAGATGAGCTAGGAGGGAGATGAGCTAGGAGGGAGATGAGCTAGGAGGGAGAAGAGCTAGGAGGGAGATGAGCTAGGAGGGAGATGAGCTAGGAGGGAGATGAGCTAGGAGGGAGAAGAGCTAGGAGGGAGAAGAGCTAGGAGGGAGATGAGCTAGGAGGGAGAAGAGCTAGGAGGGAGAAGAGCTAGGAGGGAGAAGAGCTAGGAGGGAGATGAGCTAGGAGGGAGATGAGCTAGGAGGGAGATGAGCTAGGAGGAGGAGATGAGCTAGGAGGGAGATGAGCTAGGAGGGAGATGAGCTAGGAGGGAGATGAGCTAAGGAGGGAGATGAGCTAGGAGGGAGATGAGCTAGGAGGAAAGAGCTAGGTAGATAGCTTAGGAGGAGATGACAGAGGAAAAGAGCTAGGAGGAATGGTAGCGGGAGATAGGGAAGAATGAGCTGAGTAGATTTAGCTATTATATTGAAACAAGAAACATCCCATTCCACTTTAAGCGAATATGGAATCTGAATCTCCTGCTGATTATTGTTTCTTTATTATCAAACATGAGAAGTTAGTATACAACACGAGAACGAACAGTTAGTTTCTCAAGTTACATCACATGAGAAATGTAACATCACAAAACACTCACATACACACAGGGGAAAAAAATCACAACTCTCAACTACAAATACGAAGAAAATAATAACCGAACATAAACGCAGCTGTACCAGCTGCACTCAGTCTGACTCACGAGATCGTAATAACACGATTATAAACCACGTAAGCCTGGTCTGGAGTTTTAGGGTTCACTCGTATGGGCTCAAATCCCAACCCATTCCGTGGCTTAAATTGCACTCAGGTGTTTCCGGTCTGTTAATTTTGTTTCACATTTAGATTTTGTCGTACACGCCTAAGTACACACATAGGTAAACACCAATTATGTATTTTGTGATGATTATAATTTAAAGATCGCAATTTTTAAAATTAGAAGATAAGCTTAATAGTTAGGAGCATAACATACAGGTACATAGTGTATATTTACACCTAAGCTCCTGCAAGTGACCTGGAACTTCTACTAAATGGATCTAAATTGCATACTGCCGATGATAACAGTGAAGACAAAAACTCACGTTGCAAGACAAATTTTATTGAAAATAACCTTTGCTCTGTGTAGAGCTTCATCAAGCTCTGATAAAGTTCTACTGGGGGAAAGGCAGTCCCAATAAAGGTTTGTTCTAGACCGGGTCCTTTCTTCAGTACCCTCCTTCCCCATCCACAGCGACGCTCGTGCACAACACTTCACGGACTGCAGGTTTTTTCCCCATTGTAGCTACAAAGTAGGCAGGGGAAGGCACAGCTGCCTGACTTATGCTGCCACTTTCCCCCGTGTTTGTGTGGGTTAAGTGCATTACCTTAATTGTATTATTCAAGTGACTCGTAATTTTGCCTACATTTTTCGATACAGAAGCGCCAGATAACTTTCCTTACAGTACGCCTTCAGAAAACACAGCTCTGCCCGGAGCACCAGACGTGAGAGACTGGATTATGAAAACACAAAAGTAATTTTAAACTTGGAATAAAGTTCAGCCTGTATAACGCCTTTTTTCAAGTAAATATCAAATGTCTCATGAAACTTTTTTTTTTCATGCACTTGTCTGTGGACAAGACGCAACATTTCGCTCTCGGTAGAGCTTGACTTGCGAAACAATGTCCAAATAAAGGCTTGTGTTGCCTCCTCGTGTTCTTGTCCACATACCCGTCTATGTGACGCCCTCCATCTTGTCTCTGCAGAACACCCACATGAACACTAGTGATGGGATCTTTAAAAAAGAATCCACATACTAATATTCAGTTTTATGCCCATGTCGATAGTCAAAGTTAACCGATACCCACCCATACCAGTACACTGACTGGCACAGCCCTAGTCCACACAGCTGCTGATGGTACCCGAGGTGCGACACCCCTTGAACCAAGTAAGGTGACGTCCCTTGAACCAGGTCAAGCGATGACGTCTCCTGAACCAGGTCATGCGATGACATCCCCTGAACCAGGTCATGCGATGACATCCCCTGAACCAGGTCATGCGATGACATCCCCTGAACCAGGTCATGCGATGACATCCCCTGAACCAGGTCATGCGATGACATCCCCTGAACCAGGTCATGTGATGACATCCCCTGAACCAGGTCATGTGATGACATCCCCTGAACCAGGTCATGTGATGACATCCCCTGAACCAGGTCATGTGATGACATCCCCTGAACCAGGTCATGTGATGACATCCCCTGAACCAGGTCATGTGATGACATCCCCTGAACCAGGTCATGTGATGACATCCCCTGAACCAGGTCATGTGATGACATCCCCTGAACCAGGTCATGTACCCTCTCTCACATCTCAGCTGTAATATCTAGATTTCAAATTAGTGGCTGGCGCGTCACCATAAGCAAGTCCTGCTGTCAGTCCAGAAATATGCAGTTTACCCACCTTTCTCTTTCCTACTTATAACTTAAGTAGGTGAATGAAGAATGAATTGTCTACAACAAACCAGTTTTTCTTATCTGTCATTGTCAAGTAGTCTGCCAGATGTTTTCTAAACATCTCCCTCACTTAGTAGGATAAACTTGTCTGTTATTATCATCTACAATTTAAATCTTCTTGCCTGTCACCTTTCGTAGTAGTATACTATGTTGATAGTTTTCCAGCCTTCATGTATCTCTACTGCTTAATCAGTTTTAGATCATTGTTTGTGGCCTGCTGAGGGCCTCTGACCACCCCTCTCGGTATCCGGTAGGTGCTTGTCTGACCTCAGTGCTTGTTCCACACGCAGCTCTTCAGATGCGTCATGACCTCGTCTCGGGGGTCGAGTTCTCTTACATTTGTGCCAAGTGTCCTCGTTATTAAACAAACACAATAATACAGCTGCTGAAAAAAATCTACAAATTGTAGATTAAAATTTAAGTTTCCGTCTCCCATAGATCATTCTGAAGTTACGAGTGAAAGAATAGATGTGGGGAGTTGCGCTAAACCCGTGCAGGTCATTCAACATGTGCAGTGGAGGCTCCGTCCGCTAATTGTGGATGTGTCTCTGGTCAGTCAGACTGTTAGTAAGTAAATGCAGTCAGAGAAGAGGGCAGAAAGCCTTTAATCAGTTTTCTTGTTCCTTCACCAGCATCTGTCTTCATGGATTTCTGTGCTATACTTTGCGCTCGTTCTTTACTCTGGCTGATGTGTCCTCTTCGTACTGCCACCCTCTTTCTCTCTCCACCCTGATATATGCATTCATGGTCCTGCTCAATTCCATTTTCCGCCGTTCTTCTTTTTTGCATTTCTTCCACGCCATCTACCTTGTTTCCACTTCCTTGGCGACTTCCTCACACTATCAAACCTCTTGGTGACTTTCTTACACTGCCACTGTCAAACCTCTTGGTGACTTTCTTACACTGCCACTGTCAAACCTCTTGGTGACTTTCTTACACTGCCACTGTCAAACCTCTTGGTGACTTTCTTACACTGCCACTGTCAAACCTCTTGGTGACTTTCTTACACTGCCACTGTCAAACCTCTTGGTGACTCTACATGTTCGCACGAGGCAGTTCATCATGCTGGGGGATACTTTACCAATGACCTCAATATCTTGATGTATTCCGGTTACACCTCCATGGTGTCCTCATATCTGCCTTTTTAGTATGCTGTCCTGCCTCTCCCGTCAAATTTTCCTTCTTCAGCCGTGCACTATGTGCCTGCCTGCACGCGTGCGTGTATGCTTTCTTGCTTACACGCCTGCATGTATACTTGCTTTCAAGCGTGCATGTATTATTTCTTACACGCGTGAATTTTGTCTTTACATGCGTAGATGCCTGCTTTCTTAATTATAAGCGTGCGTGTATGCCTGCTCGTAGGCTTGCCTGTGCTTCCCTTTATTCTGAATTACGTGTTTCCACGCATGGGTGCGTGTCTACATGTATGTGCCTCGTTACATGGATGCGTCTCTGCTTTCTTACATACGTAGGTGCGTTGCTGCCAGTGTACTCAAAATCTTTTCAAAAGCACACGACTCAACGAGGACTTGCAACTGCGCTATCTCGTGTGCTCTGAAGAGATTCTGAGTAAGTAAGTAAGATTCTGAGTAAGTAAGTAAGAAAGCATGCATGCAGAGACGCATCCACGTAAAGAACTTACATGTAGACTACAGATTAACGACCCAAAAGAGTTTTTCATAAACAAGACTAAAATCCGACATTATCCATAATTTCCGAAGTATCTATCCTCAGCTTACTTTGAAAAAGCAACTGATAACATGCTAATGTATTTTGCCCCCCCCCCCCACAGGCCCAGACTCACGGAAATAAATATTCATCAAAAACTGCAAGTAGACACTACCTCGTGTTTTTAGTATTCTTTAGAGGAGCCTGGACACAAGTGACGTCTCACAGTCATTAAAACCACTTATACTGCGCCAATCCACAAAGGTGGCAACAAAACCAATATAAAATACTATACACCAATAGCGCAAACGTCACATTATAAAAATCCTCTAACGGGTCCTAAGAAGGAAGACTGCCAACCACAAAGGATCACAACTACACAAGAAAGGGCAGCACGGGATTAGATATCACTCGTTCCTTTCACTATTACTAGACCATTACATGGTCATGAATGCACTAGAAGACAAGCTAAATACAAATTTAGTATACGTGACGGCACATAAAATGCGTGCAAAAGAAATAACTGGAGAAATGGGCAGATATTTACCTTAAATAGAACCCAGATAGTAATAGTAAATAGAATGAAGGCGGAGGCTACCACGGTGAAAAGCTCCGTTCCTCAAGGCACAGTGTTAGCTCTACTTTTGTTTGTCATTCTTATATCTGACATATACAAGGACGTACATCAGAGAGATGTATCCTTTGCTGATACTAGAATTCATGAGCGGTGTCCATCGCGGATAGTGAATCTTTAAGCAGACATAAACCAAGTCTTTCAATGGGTCGCAGACAATAATATGTTCAACGAGGACAAATTTAGGTTACTCCTCTGTGGAAGAATCGATTAAATAGACTTGAACGGAGTAAAGAAATTCGAATTATTCAATACAGAGGAAGCTCAATGTTCAAGATTTGAGAGTAACAGTGTCAGAGGAACTCGCATTCAGGGATCACTAATGCAAAAAAACTTGATAGACAAAATAACTAGATCACTCAAAACAAAAGATGCAGAACCATCGGCCCCCTTCACGGCAGAAGAGACTGTAGAGCTAGAAAGAGTACAGAGAACCTTCTCTTCCTGTATAGCCAAACAGCTGAACCACTATGAACGTTTCAGTCCCTTGAATTATACTACTTGATACATAGGCAAGAGGGCTACACCATTATTTACACCTGGAAAAACCTTGACCTAGAGAGATTGGTATGAAACTGTAAACCGAAATCACTACGCATGAAGGCGTAGTGATTTCGGTGTGCAGGTTTTCATAACCCTCCCTTCATGCATATAAGAAATTACCAACAAACCACTAGCTGTCTTCAAGAGGGAACTTGATAAAGTTTCCTAAATCAGTTCCAGAGCAGCAGTGCTATAACGCATATGTTGGTGCCAGCCACACGACCAACAGCCTGGTCGATCAGGAGACCAACTTGGAGGTCTGGTCCAGAATTGGGCCATGGAAGAAATGATAGCTGGAATTAACGTCAGATAACATAAAATTGCCAGCCAGAGTGAAGTCTTCACTTCCCACAATCCTCCATGACCCATCCACCAGAACCCACCATCCACAACACAATCCTCCATGACCCATCCACCAGAACCCACCATCCACAACACAATCCTCCATGACCCATCAACCAAAGCTCAC
This sequence comes from Cherax destructor, assembly GCA_009830355.1. Lineage (NCBI taxonomy): Eukaryota > Metazoa > Arthropoda > Malacostraca > Decapoda > Parastacidae > Cherax > Cherax destructor. Next base: position 161,444 of record WNWK01000665.1, on the reverse strand, counting down.
CCTCCACACCACAATCCTCCATGACCCATCAACAACTGGTCAATATTAGGGCCGACTTATTCCCTACAATCAAACGTGGTCCTTGAAACAGATTAATGAAACACTGCCAATCATGCGGGTGATTGCATCAACTGCACAATCCAATTTCAATTACCAAATCGATATTTAGGCATTTTTGAATGTTTGTTAATTTCTACCTAACTTTCAACTGGTTACGGAGCAAAAAAAAAAAAAGGATTAGACACAAGACTGACAATTCAGTTAAGGTAGGCAGGTATGTGACGGTTCAGGTGGGAGAGGCAGGTATGTGACGGTTCAGGTGGGAGAGGCAGGTATGTGACGGTTCAGGTGGGAGAGGCAGGTATGTGACGGTTCAGGTGGGAGACAGGTATGTGACGGTTCAGGTGGAGAGGCAGGTATGTGACGGTCAGGTGGAGAGCAGGTAGTGACGGTTCAGGTGGGAGAGGCAGGTTATGTGACGGTTCAGTGAGCGTGGTCAGGTGAGAGGCAGGTATGTGACGGTTCAGGTGGGAGAGGCAGGTGTGACGGTTCAGGTGGAGAGGCAGGTATTGACGGTTCAGGTGGGAGAGGCAGGTATGTGACGGTTCAGGTGGAGAGGCAGGTGTGACGGTTCAGGTGGGAGAGGCAGGTATGTGACGGTTCAGGTGGAGAGGCAGGTATGGACGGTCAGGTGGGCAGGTATGTGACGGTTCAGGTGGGAGAGGCAGGTATGTGACGGTCAGGTGGAGAGGCGGTATGTGACGGTTCAGGTGGGAGAGGCAGGTAGGATTCGTGGAACAGGTATACAGGTGGAGAGGCAGGTATGTGACGGTTCAGGTGGGAGAGGCAGGTATGTGACGGTTCAGGTGGGAGAGGCAGGATGTGACGGTTCAGGTGGGAGGGCAGGAGTGACGGTTCAGGTGGGAGAGGCAGGTATGTGACGGTTCAGGTGGGAGAGGCAGGTATGTGACGGTTCAGGTGGGAGAGGCAGGTATGTGACGGTTCAGGTGGGAGAGGCAGGTATGTGACGGTTCAGGTGGAGGAGGTAGTGACGGTCAGCTGGAAGGAGTCATCGTGACAGGTTCAGGTTGGAGAGTGGGCATATTAGGTCAGTTGGTGACAGGTTCAGCGTGGAGAGCTAGGGAGGGTCAGGATGGATCAGCGTTCAGGAGGGAGAGGCAGGTATGTGACGGTTCAGGGGAGGCAGGTTGGTGACGGTTCAGGTGGGGAGAAGGCAGGTCATTGACGGTTCAGGTGGGGAGCAGGGTCGTTAGGTGGTAGTGTTGAGAGTGTCAGCGTGAGGAGGGTCAGCGTTGGAGCGAGTGTCAGCGTGGGAGGAGTGGTCACGTTGGGGTCACTGTGAGGAGTGGGTCAGGTTGGGAGAGGTCAGCAGGAGTGGGTCATGTTGAGGAGTGGTCAGCGTTGCGAGGAGGGGATCAGCGTTGGTGGAGGGTCAGGTGGAGGAGGGTACGTGCAGGGGTCAGTGAGAGGGTCTGCGTGGAAGGGTCAGGGAGGAGGTCAGCGTGTGGAGGGTCGCGTGCGAGGAGTGTCAGCGTGGGAGGAGGTCAGCGTTGTGAGGAGTGTCAGCGTTGCGAGGAGGTCAGCGTTGGAGAGGGTCAGCGTTGGAGGAGGGGTCAGCGTTGCGACACGTGAGGTGGTCAGGTTGGAGGAGGGTCAGCGTTGGAGGAGGGTCAGCGTTGGAGGAGGGTCAGCGAGTGACGTGAGGGGTCAGCTTGCGAGGAGGGTCAGGTTGAGGAGTCACGTTGCGAGGAGTAGAGGAGGTCAGCGTTGCGAGGAGGGTCAGCGTTGAGCGTGAGGAGTCACGTGGGAGGGTATCAAGCAGTTGCGAGGAGTGGTCAGCGTTGCGAGGAGTGGTCAGCGTTGCGAGGAGTGGGTCAGCGTTGCGAGGAGTGGGTCAGCGTTGCGAGGAGGGGTCAGCGTTGCGAGGAGTGGGTCAGCGTTGCGAGGAGGGTCAGCGTTGCGAGGAGTGGGTCAGCGTTGCGAGGAGTGGGTCAGCGTTGGAGGAGGGTCAGCGTTGGAGGAGGGTCAGCGTTGGAGGAGTGGGTCAGCGTTGCGAGGAGGGGTCAGCGTTGCGAGGAGTGGGTCAGCGTTGCGAGGAGTGGGTCAGCGTTGCGAGGAGGGGTCAGCGTTGCGAGGAGGGTCAGCTTGCGAGGAGGGTCAGCGTTGCGAGGAGGGTCAGCGTTGAGGAGGGGTCAGCGTTGCGAGGAGGGGTCAGCGTTGCGAGGAGGGTCAGCGTTGCGAGGAGTGGGTCAGCGTTGCGAGGAGGGGTCAGCGTTGCGAGGAGTGGTCAGCGTTGCGAGGAGTGGGTCAGCGTTGCGAGGAGTGGGTCAGCGTTGTGAGGAGTGGGTCAGCGTTGCGAGGAGTCAGTGGAGGGGTCAGCGTTGCGAGGAGGGGTCAGCGTTGGAGGAGTGGGTCAGCGTTGCGAGGAGGTGGGTCAGCGTTGGAGGAGTGGGTCAGCGTTGCGAGGAGTGGGTCAGCGTTGGAGGAGTGGGTCAGCGTTGCGAGGAGTGGGTCAGCGTTGCGAGGAGTGGGTCAGCGTTGCGAGGAGGGTCAGCGGAGGTGGTCAGCGTGAGGAGTGGGTCAGCGTTGCGAGGAGTGGGTCAGCGTTGCGAGGAGTGGGTCAGCGTTGCGAGGAGTGGGTCAGCGTTGCGAGGAGTGGGTCAGCGTTGCGAGGAGTGGGTCAGCGTTGCGAGGAGTGGGTCAGCGTTGCGAGGAGTGGGTCAGCGTTGCGAGGAGTGGGTCAGCGTTGCGAGGAGTGGGTCAGCGTTGCGAGGAGTGGGTCAGCGTTGCGAGGAGTGGGTCAGCGTTGCGAGGAGTGGGTCAGCGTTGCGAGGAGTGGGTCAGCATTGAGAGGAGTGAGTCAGCATTGAGAGGAGTGAGTCAGCATTGAGAGGAGTGAGTCAGCATTGAGAGGAGTGAGTCAGCATTGAGAGGAGTGAGTCAGCATTGAGAGGAGTGAGTCAGCATTGAGAGGAGTGAGTCAGCATTGAGAGGAGTGAGTCAGCATTGAGAGGAGTGAGTCAGCATTGAGAGGAGTGAGTCAGCATTGAGAGGAGTGAGTCAGCATTGAGAGGAGTGAGTCAGTATTGAGAGGAGTCAGTAATGAGAGGAGTGAGTCAGTATTGAGAGGAGTGAGTCAGTATTGAGAGGAGTGAGTCAGTATTGAGAGGAGTGAGTCAGTATTGAGAGGAGTGAGTCAGTATTGAGAGGAGTGAGTCAGTATTGAGAGGAGTGAGTCAGTATTGAGAGGAGTGAGTCAGTATTGAGAGGAGTGAGTCAGTATTGAGAGGAGTGAGTCAGTATTGAGAGGAGTGAGTCAGTATTGAGAGGAGTGAGTCAGTATTGAGAGGAGTGAGTCAGCACTGTAAGAAGAGGGTCAGCGTTGAGAGGAGCTGGTCAGTATTGAGAGTAGGGTCAGCGTTGTGGAGTGGGTGTGCGCTGAGAGGAGTGGGTGTGCGCTGAGAGGAGTGGGTGTGCGCTGAGAGGATGCAGCCTCCCTCATTGCTCTAATTCAGTATTTAACATGGTAGGTGTGACTACACCCAAAAGCACTACCTTACGAGTATACTATCACAAACACACCCAAGTACCAACACATACACAATGCTCACACATCAAGAAATAAAAATAAACAACAAAGAACACTCCCACGCACCCCGAAACACTCCCACGCGCCCCGAAACACTCCCACGCGCCCCGAAACACTCCCACGCGCCACGAAACACTCCCACGCGCTACGAAACACTCCCACGCGCCACGAAACACTCCCACGCGCCACGAAACACTCCCACGCGCCACGAAACACTCCCACGCGCCACGAAACACTCCCACGCGCCACGAAACACTCCCACGCGCCACGAAACACTCCCACGCGCCACGAAACACTCCCACGCGCCACGAAACATGCTAGCGCAAGAAACTTAAATATTTTCAGAAACTTTTACAAAAATCTTTCGATCGTTTATGTTAGGACACAGGATCACGCAACACAGGATCACGCAACACAGGATCACGCAACACAGGATCACGCAACACAGGATCACGCATCGCCAGCATCGAGCTGGACCTGATCTAAACATGAAAATGGTTTTGAAAACCGACAAGTTGAAGAACGAGATACTTGTGCAACCTCTGGGAATCTTTACTGAGGAAACGCTTCGCCAGCCAGTGGCTTCTTCAGTCAAATACAGACTAACAGTGGAAGATGAGTAGTAGTTTGAAGTAATCAGTCCCTCGGCCTGAGGTCCATCAATCTTGAGATTGATGGATTTAATATATTGAATCCAGGCTGAGGGACTGATTACCTCAAACTCCTCATATTTCACTGTTATTCTCTGTACTGAACTGAAAGAACCACTGGCTGGTGTCACGTTTCCTCAGTAAACATTCCCAACGTTGTACACAAGTATCTCGTTCTTCAAACAACAAGAATTATTTTGGAACTAACAACTCTAGTAAAAAAGAACGAGAGGAGACACATCCGTAACTGATGTCAGGATGATGGTGTTTAATTTCTAGGAAATAAAAGGATATTAAGCCACTTGTAATTCCTCACCCGTTCTTTCGTTTACTCTTCTTTGGCACTTCTTCACCACTCTTTTAACCTCGCTTCCTCACATTCTTTCTCTACATTATGTTACTTTTACACTGTAGGAACCGTTAATAATAAAACTCATCATTTCTCTCTCCCTTACCATTCCCTATAATTCATTCCTGAATTTATCTTCTCTCCTGCATCCAGCCTCCAATTACCACAAACCTCTGCTACACACTTTCATTTTCTCTCACCCTAGCCAACGTATCTCCCAACAGTTGCTCTTACTGCTCACTAACCATTTCCTTCTTTTAATTAACTCGCTTTCATTTCTCTTTTACTCGCTAACACCATTGTCACTGAGCTTAACCTTCTTACTGTAGCTATCAGTAAATCAAGAGCAGACGATCCTCACTTCAATCTGCAGTACCATACTTATTTATTCTTTTTCTTAACAAAATATATATGTTGCCTACTGCTAAATCTCTGAAAACAATTCAAAGGTCTTCCACTGTCATTTCCCCAGGCACTCCAAACTTTCCTACTATGCCTTCTACAACAGACTCCTAATATGCCTTGTACAACAGCCTCCTAATATGCCTTGTACAACAGCCTCCTACTATGCCTTGTACAACAGCCTCCTACTATGCCTTGTACAACAGCCTCCTACTATGACTTCTACAACAGCCTCCTACTATGACTTCTACAACAGCCTCCTACTATGACTTCTACAACAGCCTCCTACTATGACTTCTACAACAGCCTCCTACTATGACTTCTACAACAGCCTCCTACTATGACTTCTACAACAGCCTCCTACTATGACTTCTACAACAGCCTCCTACTATGACTTCTACAACAGCCTCCTACTATGACTTCTACAACAGCCTCCTACTATGACTTCTACAACAGCCTCCTACTATGACTTCTACAACAGCCTCCTACTATGACTTCTACAACAGCCTCCTACTATGACTTCTACAACAGCCTCCTACTATGACTTCTACAACAGCCTCCTACTATGACTTCTACAACAGCCTCCTACTATGACTTCTACAACAGCCTCCTACTATGACTTCTACAACAGCCTCCTACTATGACTTCTACAACAGCCTCCTACTATGACTTCTACAACAGCCTCCTACTATGACTTCTACAACAGCCTCCTACTATGACTTCTACAACAGCCTCCTACTATGACTTCTACAACAGCCTCCTACTATGACTTCTACAACAGCCTCCTACTATGACTTCTACAACAGCCTCCTACTATGCCTTCTACAACAGCCTCCTACTATGCCTTCTACAACAGCCTCCTACTATGCCTTCTACAACAGCCTCCTACTATGCCTTCTACAACAGCCTCCTACTTTAGTACTAAGATTTGACTCAACAACTGTTTCATTTAGCTCAAATTTTAAAAGAAAAACATTCACTTAACACCTCGCAGAATGTCTCTCCTCTGCTCTCATCTTCAGTAGCCTAAATACTTTTAATTACCCACTTCTCACATGCTAAACCACATAAATTCTTCATTTTCAACATGTATCGTTTATTGTTCCTGCAACATTACTACTAAATTAGTTATCTTTTTCTCTGATAAGTCTTCCAACTTCTCTCATTCCAAATTCTCCCACCACTTTCAACTTGTATTTACTTGGTGCTAGCACATCCGGTTTCCTTTCATAATATAAACAATTAAATCTTATTTAATATTTACATTCCACCCACTTGTATTCAAACAACTGAACTTTAAAAATTTCTTGTCTTAGTAGGAATTACTTACAAAAAAAATGGTAACCAGCCTTCTGCCACATGTATGGCTAATTTACCCAGTGGAATTCGAGAGATAGCCATACAGGGATAATAACTACTAAGAAACACAGATAAAAGTAAATGTATGTGTTTATTGAATGCAAGCATCAGTTAGAAAGGTTTACTTGCCCTCCTGTATGTTCATTAGATAAAGAAAAAAAAACAATCCTGCCATCGTAAAGGTTTTATTTAGAACAATCTAAAAGTGGCTTTACAAACCTGTTTTAACCTTTAGAATATTTTTGTAGGCACATTGTTATTATATGCATCAAAAACTTGCAGCAACTTTTTCATAAAATATATTATAAAATTCACTATACGTAGAGCATAAAGCTATTCCTAACTACTGTAAGATATAGTACAGTAAGCACGTATAACCTAGAGTAACTCAATAAAATAAAGCAATGACTTTTTTTTCTATTTGGGCCATTACTTATCATAACTGGGCATGGGGTTTAACAGATATCGTCTCTCACTACTGTGAACAGCTTGGCGTTGTTCTGATAAACACTGAAACTGAACTAAGCAGCCATTAATGATATTTAAGAGGCTCGTGAGTTTTCCCTGTCTCCTAATATCATGTTTATTTTTCCCCTATAATCTACCTCAGACGTCTGCATCATAATTGTCCTCAAAGATTTGTTAAGTTATACCATGAATTAAGGAAAGATCCTGGACTTCACCTTACGAAACAGACAAAACAAATGCGATAGTAATTATGGACAAGGTAGATTATAGGGTGGGGGGATAACATATTATTAGAAGACAGGGGAACTGACGTGCCCCTTAACATATGGATGATCTTTACTAGTTGGGCTGGTGCATGGAACTTGAAGACCAAAGCCTTCCCAGGGTCACTTACGGTGGCCATGTAGTAGGGTTAAACTGGCTCCAGATGTGCTGTTATATGAGGAAAAGCTAAACCTTTAAGGGTCACCCAGCGCCTGGGAAATGGGAGTTTGGGATAATCAGGTTTGATCCGAAGGAGGAGGGTATCCCCAATTCCCTTGGATCAAGAGCCCTTTACCCTTCGAATAAAAAATATATATAACTAAAAATAATAATAATTAATAAAAGCCCAACCCTATCTGAGGCATATCACTCCCCTTGAAGGTACTTAATATGGTGCGAGACAGACAGGAGCAATTGGTTGTGAGCTACGATAATGGTCCACGAGGGACGCAAATGTCGTTTGCTTCCATCCCCTTGCTTTATTACATTCATTGGGAGCGCTATACCCGAAGGGGTCATCAACGCCTGTAGAATGGAAGGTATTAGGTTCAATCCAAGGAAGGGGGTGTTAACTCATATTTTCTGGATCACGAGCACCTCATTTCTAAAGGGCAATATTTGCGTAAATACAATCCACGGAAAAAATAGTTACTTACCGTGTAAACTACTTATCTAAGTGATATTAACCTTAATTTTTAAAGGGGTGGACCGGTCAGCCAGCGGAAGGCCTCTGTCAGATGACCAAAGCCTCCAGGGGTGGGGCACCATATGACAGCCGCGTCAGGAAACACTTGTCCTGTTTCCTGACAAACCTCACCTAACCTTATTTAAATGATAATAGGCAAAATAAGAATAACATTTACTGTGTAAATTATTTTTTTATTAAATATGGTGTGCAGTTAAAATAAGTTATATTCTGGACAAATAGGAAAGAAATTTTAATTTAATAACGTAATAAATCTAACCCAACCAAACCTAAAACAGGTACGAAACTGTCGGTTAGGTCAGGCTAGGTAACACTGGGTTATGTTATATAAACAAAACGGTCTTTTCCCATAGGCAATAAATACACATCTACATTGCACAAGGCACTTAATACTAGAGAAGTTACATACAAAATATACCCGGGCATAAAGCAAGCAGTGAGCCAAATTACGAAAGGATTCACAACACACAAGTATTATTCCAGTCGAAGCATCGACACATAAATGACCTTGACGCAGCAGTGTCACGTCAATGACCTTGAAGCAGACACATCAATGACCTTGACGCAGCAGTGTCACGTCAATGACCTTGAAGCAGACACATAAATGACCTTGACGCAGCAGTGTCACGTCAATGACCTTGAAGCAGACACATCAATGACCGTGACGCAGCAGTCACATCAGTGACTTTGACGAATCTTTGATACATCAATAACCATTGAAGCATTGACACATCGTTAACGACCAATAATGACACATGAATGAGTGACCTTGACATTTGTTACAATACTGCTCACACTTCCCCTAAGTAAATATTTCAACTTAATGTGAACTATGCAAAGGTTTAGATTTAACTTGGAAACTTAACTATCATAACACTAATATGGAGGCTCTAAACCTTAAGGTCTCAGATAATGGGAGTTGATCAGGCTCGACCCAAGGAAGGGGGGGTTACCTCAGGTTCCTTGGATCAAAATCTCTTCACCGGCATCAAGGCACCCTTTCCCCTCGAGTTGGAATAATAATGTTACATATATAGCTCGATAGCTTAGTAAGTAAATTTTCGAAAATTGTGTAAATTATAGTGAAACGGCCAGAGTAGTCATATGTTACCTGGTCTAATTGTTTTCTAACCCTCGTAAATATTATTGTCCCTGTTGATTACGTTGCTCGTGCTGGAGGAACTAGCTAGAGAACAAGGTACGAGGTGAGTGGGGCAGCAGCGCCACACTACCTACCATCACCTCAGGTAACTACTCTACCTCTGCCGCTCTTAGTTAAGGGTGGGCGGCGAGCATCAGGTGGGCGTGGCCGGGGGATCATACCTGTTGGATGTGACCGGTGGTGGGGGGGACGATGTGCAGGTGAACAGGGTGAGAGGAGGGGGAGCAGCGGACGACGCCACACAACCTTCAATGGGACGAGACACGAGCAGCAACCACTCTTAACACAGGCTACACGCACACTGAGCTTTTCTGGATCGATCACTGGCCCTGCTGGCCACGCGCAAGCGCACTCCATCACCATCATCACCATCATCATCATCATCATCATCATCATCATCATCACCATCACCACCATCCTCATCTCCTGCTCGCTCCTTGATGGTCTTACTCTCAAATGCAGTCTTACTTCATCAGTATTTTCTCCAAATACGGCGCACAGACATTCTGCACTAACTAGGCTTTACCTTGATAGGATTTCTAGTCACAATTGTCTTTGTTTTTATTATAATAATTAGAAACTCATAAGGAGTGTCTCCCTGGGGAATGTTTTGTGAAGACTGAGGAAAGACTGTGTAATATCAACACTGTATAGTCTCATTTATCACCTCTTGTTATATTTCTCTCTTTCATAATGTCAGTTTTTTAAAAGATAAGACACAATACACTTGCACTGAAATAGTTTACTGCTGCCCCTCTCAAACATGGTTGCTGCCCCCCTCAAACATGGTTGCTGCCCCTCTCAAACATGGTTGCTGCCCCCCTCAAACATGGTTGCTGCCCCCTCTCAAACATGGTTGCTGCCCCTCTCAAACATGGTTGCTGCCCCTCTCAAACATGGTTGCTGCCCCCTCAAACATGGTTGCTGCCCTCTCAAACATTGTTGGTGCCCCCCTCAAACATGGTTGCTGCCCCTCTCAAACATGGTTGCTGCCCCTCTCAAACATGGTTGCTGCCCCTCTCAAACATGGTTGCTGCCCCCCTCAAACATGGTTGCTGCCCCTCTCAAACATGGTTGCTGCCCCCCTCAAACATGGTTGCTGCCCCTCTCAAACATGGTTGCTGCCCCTCTCAAACATGGTTGCTGCCCCCTCAAACATGGTTGCTGCCCCTCTCAAACATGGTTGCTGCCCTCTCAAAACATGGTTGCTGCCCCTCTCAAACATGGTTGCTGCCCCTCTCAAACATGGTTGCTGCCCCTCTCAAACATGGTTGCTGCCCTCTCAAACATGGTTGCTGCCCAATCTCAAACATGGTTGCTGCCCCTCTCAAACATGGTTGCTGCCCCTCTCAAACATGGTTGCTGCCCCTCGCAAACATGGTTGCTGCCCCTCTCAAACATGGTTGCTGCCCCCCTCAAACATGGTTGCTGCCCCCTCTCAAACATGGTTGCTGCCCCTCTCAAACATGGTTGCTGCCCCTCTCAAACATGGTTGCTGCCCCCTCTCAAACATGGTTGCTGCCCCTCTCAAACATGGTTGCTGCCCCCCTCAAACATGGTTGCTGCCCCATCTCAAACATGGTTGCTGCCCCTCTCAAACATGGCTGCTGCCCCTCTCAAACATGGTTGCTGCCCCTCTCAAACATGGCTGCTGCCCCTCTCAAACATGGCTGTTGCCCCTCTCAAACATGGCTGCTGCCCCTCTCAACCACGGTTGTTGCCCTTCTCAATGGTGGCTGCTGCCTCTCTCAATGGTGGCTGCTGCCTCTCTCAGTGGCTGCTGCCCTCTCAACATGGCTGCTGCCCTCTCAAGTGGCTGCTGCCTCTCTCAGATGGTGTTGCTCCTCTCTCAATGGTGCGCTGCCTCCTCAGTGTGGCTGCTGCCTCTCTCAATGGTGGCTGTTGTCTCTCTCAGTGGTGGCTGCTGCCTCTCTCAATGGTGGCTGCTTCCTCTCTCAATGGTGGCTGCTGCCTCTCTCAATGGTGGCTGCTGCCTCTCTCAATGGTGGCTGCTGCCTCTCTCAATGGTGGCTGCTGCCTCTCTCAATGGTGGCTGCTGCCTCTCTCAATGGTGGCTGCTCTCAATGGTGGCTGCTGCGTCTCTCAATGGTGGCTGCTGCCTCTCTCAATGGTGGCTGCTGCCTCTCTCAATGGTGGCTGCTGCCTCTCAATAGTGGCTGCTGCCTCTCTCAATGGTGGCTGCTGCTTCTCTCAATGGTGGCTGCTGCCTCTCTCAATGGTGGCTGCTGCCTCTCTCAATGGTGGCTGCTACCTCTCTCAATGGTGGCTGCTGCCTCTCTCAATGGTGGCTGCTGCCTCTCTCAATGGCTGTTGCTCCACCCTCCTTGCTCCCGCGGCTTCCCGCCTCAAAGTTTGCCTTTCAACTCTGATAAACTTGTTTTGGAAAAGATTTATCAGAATTTGAGATGCCATGGGATGAAATATGCCGTACTTCAGCAAACAATTTAATATTATATATGTATGCTCTCTCTGCCACCCTGAAACTCCATTGCTAATTAATTTCTAATATTAAAAGAAATAGCCATTCTCTTCCTAACCACGAAGCATGAACATTTTGAGTAAAAGGGACAAGGATTGTGTCTCACACCCTCCTTCCAATTATAACTCTCAGTAGGACACGTAAGACCCAGTAGCAAGTTATTACTTCGTAGAAGTTATAGCTATGGATGTGTATGGAAACTTGCTCATACGTCTCACCAAGTAAGAGAATCGAACATGAGTCCCTTCGGTTGTGAGTCGAGCACTCAGCCACTGAGCTACACGTCTCCAATGTCGAAATTAGCAGAGGTGATTGAACTTGATACACGTCAGAACTTCACGTCAAACGTGTCCTAGATATTAGTGCTAAAGCATGTCTCATTACATGTCTTCGTTATAATTATAGAAGAGTTTTACAACACTATATCTAAGGAGACACATGTCTTCCTGTCATCTGGCTCTGTAACCTACTCCACATACTACCACCTGCTTACTAGAAGGTATAATGTCTGGTATCTGACTCTGTAACCTACTCCACATGCCACCACTTACTAGAAGGTATAATGTCTGGTATCCGGCTCTGTAACCTACTCCACATGCCACCACTTACTTACTAGAAGGTATAATGTCTGGTATCTGGCTCTGTTAACCTACTCCACATACCACCACCTACTTACTAGAAGGTATAATGTCTGGTATCTGACTCTGTAACCTACTCCACATACCACCACCTACTTACTAGACGGTATAATGTCTGGTATCTGGCTCTGTAACTCCCGTCACACACCGCCATGTTTGTTATACTCGGGATATCATGTACACCGCTTTACCAGTGTTTCCTGGGTGTGTTGCGGAAGACACAACTCCAGCCATGTGTGACATAGAAAACATATGAGCATGGAAAGCTGTCGACTCGCTCCACCAGAAATAGTGAGCCACCCGTTTACTCCTAATGAAGAGGACAAACAGATTTTCCAAGCAATAGAGCTCTTTGTTTTTGTTGGTGTGTCGCGATGAAATGTCTGACTGAATATGTAAACAGTTTTAGACAGGATTTAACTGTTCAGCAAGAGAGGCCAAATTTTAGGTAGGATTTAACAGTTCTTAGCAGTCAATTGATGCTTATAGCCTAGTCAGTCTCCTGCCGGGTCTCCTTTTGGTAAAGACCCGGGCCGGGACAAGACTGACAAACCTACTAGAACTAGTCAGTCTGGTTTGACAATGAACAAATTGCATAGTGAATCGTTTATGTGGTAACTTGTTCTAAATGCTATACCAAACAGTTTGTATATAAACTATGGAGATAAATGTGGGCAGTGGAACATTTTCATTTTTTATTTTTAAGGGAAAATTACAGATTCGGACTTTTTCTTTATTGTTCTTTTAATCACGTTCATTGTTTCTCCATCATTATCGCTTCAGTCGTGCTCGTTTCTGCATACATTAAGTAATTTGGCACACTTAGCATCTTCTGTTCAATAAGATTCTTTGTCAAGACTGACATTTAAGTCTCCACAAAATTATTTTTATTCCCGTCTGTTGCAAAATATATCATTTAATGAAAGATGTTCAGCGTAATGAACTATACAACATATTCAACTTCGAACGCGACTGAAACAATAATAAAGGAAAATGTTTGAACCTGTAATATCTCCGTAACCTGTAATCCGCCTGTTATATTCAGTCATTGTTGAAGCAACCTAAATAAGCCTTTTGTTGTTGTTCAGATGTGACGAGTGTGGAGTGTGTGACCTGCATGGAGCTTTGGGCGACCGGTTAACAAACTGTGGCACTTCGGGGGGAAAGAAGTAGTGGAATCAGCCGAGCAAATGAAGTACGAAAATAGAACATCCAAACATCTGCATGAGAATCTGTTCATCAAAATTGCAGACTTGACTACTGCAACAGAAATAAGATGTGTCGTGACTTGAAGAACTGACAAGACACTGTTCAACAAGTTATATTTTTTCGTTCTTAATACCTTGCGTATCTGCGGAACATCGCCTCTGGTGTTTACAGCTGATAAAACGGCAAATGTGGACAAATCAAAAGAGGTGGGTTGTAAAAGGTTTGTATCAATAGTGGGGAAGAAAGTGAACTATACGGTCAAGAAAAAGAGCATGCTATCACAATGGCCATTAAGGTTACTGCTAAAATCATTGGTGAACCCATTCACATGCACCCACAGTTGCCCTTTCAGCATTTGGTAACAGTAGCTACAGAAGTCACACACAAGAGAGAAAATATATTCACATATGAATTGTTCAGTCACCCTTCAACTTTATTCGAGTCATGGAGACTTCTAGAAGCCACGAAATCAGCTAACACAACTTGGACAGCAGGTAGAGGCGGTGTCGTGCCACCGCCTCACTACTCCAACGACTGCCATGACCACGTCATGTTACAATTCACTCTATAAAATGAATGTTAACTATGTTAAGTGAACGTATAAATGTCCTAAAATTGATTTTTGGTGAATATGGAACGGGTCCGTCCATAAGCTGTCATATCTTTGTCGAACAAGAGGTACTACCGGTCTTTTTTATTTTATATTTAGCAAAATTGAATACATCAGCAATGTTCTGCTACCCTATTCTATATGACAGCTACACTGTGGGAACAGAGACTAGCTATGCTTCCCAAATGAACTTTTGTAAAGGGGAATGGCCTTCGAAATGATGAAGAAACCCTTATTGTCTAACAATAAAAGGAGAAGTTCACTCTCATGCTCAGTGAAAAACTATAAGACAGTGGAGGAAAGAATTAATGCAGAAGGTGATGCAGATTTATTAACAGCTGTAAAATATGCTTCCACCTGTACCACAATCGTCATCTAAAGGACACGAACCTCTTGATATTTTCTTCCATGTTGACATCAGCTTCTTCGATCTCTTCCTTAGGTCAGACAAAAATATCTAACAAGACTCAGAAAATCTGGAACATTCAGTGAGTGCAGAGTGCTTTAGGTCCAGAGACGTGCACCTTTGTCCCATTTGTGCATGCGGCCTGTGGCTGTGACCCAAGATGACGCCTATGTGGCATTGGTAAATAGGTTTCTTTGATGAAGCTGAAGAACAATTCTCATTTCAAGAAGCAAATATACGTAGAAGTATTGTGGCGAGCAACAACCACAGATGAGGTTACCTCAGACGGAGAAGAAGCGCTTGTCTGCCTATACAGGAGGCCTGGTCACAGACCGGGCCGCGGGGGCGTTGACCCCTGGAATTCTCTCCAGGTAGATACAATGGTACCATTGGTCAAGAACTGGATGCACTGCCTTACACTGATTTCGCGAGAAAGTTTTTTCAAACATACCTTTTTCACAAATTCCCACCAACAGTTTCAACAACACGATATCAAAGTGCCGTGTTTATTTCTAAGTTCAGTAGTGAATAGGCATTCTCTTGGATTCAAAAGATTATGGATGAATGTTGATGAGTGGTCGGCATGAACTATGGATAACACATTTACCACCAGCTCCAGAAGTTCTAGAGGAGGTGATCGGATGCATTAAAGTCTCAGGGTTGTCGGGAAGTGGAATGACTTCGAAGAAGAGGTACGATAGGGCCCACGAGGCTAGGAAGGAGTGAATCTTACAAACAGCAAGTTGAGAAGCGGGGCCAGGAGCTGAGACTCTACCCCTACAAACACAGTGACTGAATAATGATGATAAGTTTTTTCTCGTTCGGGTCACCCTGCCTCGGTGGGAGACGGCGAGTGTGTTAAAAAAATGCATAGTGCGAGGCATATTCCCCCCTTTACATATATTCAATTCTAGTTGCAACAACAGTACATTTTTGTAGCTGTGTTTCACAAGAATCACCACTAAAATTCATACCAAAAGAAAAAAAAATCACCTACGACAACAAATCGGGTAAATATGCACATAGTGTACCTGTAGTTAAGGTTCACTTTAGTGATGGTGCACTAATTCCTTTTGTCTCCATTTTGGATATAATGTTCTTTAAAAATTCATCAGTGTAACAGTAAAAAGAAATTAGTTTGCAATTAGTTCTAGGTTGATTCATTTCCCCTGCTAGACTGACTGCTGGACTACCACCACTGAATCGACCGGTGTGTCGCAGCCTGCGCCGGGAAGAAGCAAAATAATATTAGCAAGTACGTAACTGATCGTCAAGATAAGTAAAAATAAAGAAATATTTCTCCCAATAAAAAAGGTCTCGATACTCCACACTTGCAGCTTCCAGGATGCTCCTCACTTGCAGCTTCCAGGATGCTCCACACTTGCAGCTTCCAGGATGTTCCACACTTGCAGCTTCCAGGATGTTCCACACTTGCAGCTTCCAGGATGTTCCACACTTGCAGCTTCCAGGATGTTCCACACTTGCAGCTTCCAGGATGCTCCACACTTGCAGCTTCCAGGATACTCCACACTTGCAGCTTCCAGGATGCTCCTCACTTGCAGCTTCCAGGATGCTCCACACTTGCAGCTTCCAGGATGCTCCACAATTCACCTTCCAGGATGCTCCACTTGCACTTAATCTCCACACTGCAGCTTCCAGGATACTCCACACTTTGCAGCTTCCAGGTCTCCACTCTTGCAGCTTCCAGGATAGCTCCACAGTATCAGCTTCCAGGATGTCTCCAACAGCCTTGCAAGCTTCAGGATCTTCCACTTGCAGCTTCAGGATGCTCCAACCTTGTCAGCTTCCAGGATGTCACTACTGCGCTTCCAGTGCTCACACTGTCTGACAGTCTTCAGGATGCTCCACACTTGCAGCTTCAGGATGCTCCACACTTGCAGCTTCCAGGATGCTCCTCACTTGCAGCTTCCAGGATGCTCCACACTTGCAGCTTCCAGGATGCTCCACACTTGCAGCTTCCAGGATGCTCCACACTTGCAGCTTCCAGGATACTCCACACTTGCAGCTTCCAGGATGCTCCACACTTGCAGCTTCCAGGATGCTCCACACTTGCAGCTTCCAGGATGCTCCACACTTGCAGCTTCCAGGATACTTCACACTTGCAGCTTCCAGGATGCTCCTCACTTGCAGCTTCCAGGATGCTCCTCACTTGCAGCTTCCAGGATGCTCCATACTTGCAGCTTCCAGGATGCTCCTCACTTACAACTTCCAGGATGCTCCTCACTTGCAGCTTCCAGGATGCTCCACACTTGCAGCTTCCAGGATGCTCCACACTTGCAGCTTCCAGGATGCTCCTCACTTGCAGCTTCCAGGATGCTCCACACTTTCAGCTTCCAGGATGCTCCTTACTTGCAGCTTTCAGGATGCTCCACACTTGCAGCTTCCAGGATACTCCACACTTGCAGCTTCCAGGATGTTCCAACAATCCTCACCCTCCAGCGACTGTCCCTTATCCTCCTTAATCCTTCCTCACACAGTCTTTCTCTCGTACATACACCACACTCGTTCCTCTCTCGCTTCCAAAACTCCTTGACGTCCTGAGATAAGCTTGCCTAACAGATAATACACTTTTCTCACATGACATTTTGTCCACCAAACAAGGCCTATTTTCAGAGCCTGGGGGAAAGAATCAGTTGTTTCTTCTCAGTGACTACCCACAAACATACACCATACCGTCTCTTCCAAAATTATGTCATGACACTGTTTACCTGTCATGACACTGTATATCTGTCAGTGCATCAGTATATCATAGATGGTCCCCAGGTTCGACCCCACAAGCTGAGAGAGGTGAACACAGGCAGTATATCACCGTGATGGCTGGTAGGAGCAGTGAGGAATGTCTCAAGCAATATATTTTTCCATCACACATCCCACACATCTTAGGTCGCGAGGTGAGGTAGGGGGTAGAGGGTGTGGGGTAGAGGGTGTGTGGGGTAGAGGGTGTGTGGGGTAGAGGGTGTGTGGGGTAGAGGGTGTGTGGGGTAGAGGGTGTGTGGGGTAGAGGGTGTGTGGGGTGGAGGGTGCGTGGGGTGGGGTGGAGGGTGTGTCGAGTGACACTACTATGTAGGCGACTTCAGCAGTGTCAGCCTGAGCTAGGAGACTTCAGCAGTGTCAGCCTGAGCTAGAAGACTTCAGTAGTGTCAGCCTGAGCTGGGAGACTTCTGTAGTGTCAGTCCGAGCTGGGAGACTTTAGTAGTGTCAGCCTGAGCTAGGAGACTTCAGCAGTGTCAGCCTGAGCTAGGAGACTTCATCAGTGTCAGCCTGAGCTGGGAGACTTCAGTAGTGTCAGCCTGAGCTGGGAGACTTCTGTAGTGTCAGTCTGAGCTGGGAGACTTCAGCAGTGTCAGCCTGAGCTAGGAGACTTCAGCAGTGTCAGCCTGAGCTAGGAGACTTCAGCAGTGTCAGCCTGAGCTGGGAGACTTCAGTAGTGTCAGCCTGAGCTAGGAGACTTCAGTAGTGTCAGCCTGAGCTGGGAGACTTCTGTAGTGTCAGTCTGAGCTGGGAGACTTCAGTAGTGTCAGTCTGAGCTGGGAGACTTCAGTAGTGTCAGTCTGAGCTGGGAGACTTCAGTAGTGTCAGTCTGAGCTGGGAGACTTCAGTAGTGTCAGCCTGAGCTGGGAGACTTCAGTAGTGTCAGTCTGAGCTGGGAGACTTCAGTAGTGTCAGTCTGAGCTGGGAGACTTCAGTAGTGTCAGTCTGAGCTGGGAGACTTCAGTAGTGTCAGTCTGAGCTGGGAGACTTCTGTAGTGTCAGTCTGAGCTGGGAGACTTCAGTAGTGTCAGTCTGAGCTGGGAGACTTCAGTAGTGTCAGCCTGAGCTGGGAGACTTCAGTAGTGTCAGTCTGAGCTGGGAGACTTCAGTAGTGTCAGTCTGAGCTGGGAGACTTCAGTAGTATCAGCCTGAGCTGGGAGACTTCAGTAGTGTCAGTCTGAGCTGGGAGACTTCAGTAGTGTCAGTCTGAGCTGGGAGACTTCAGTAGTGTCAGCCTGAGCTGGGAGACTTCAGTAGTGTCAGCCTTGAGCTAGGAGACTTCAGTAGTGTCAGTCTGAGCTGGGAGACTTCAGTAGTCGTTTCTGTTGCTAGTGTATTCACTAGAGTGCCAGTTGTTGTCCCTTGTGTTCCAGATAGTGATCTTTCCAGTTGACAGAAATCCTTTGCAGAGTAAAGTGTCGTGTGTCGAGTAATTATTACCTGCAGTAAGAGATAGTGAGAGCCGTTCTCCTTTGCTCATACTTTGTGTTATTGAGCTAAATATTTCAGCCGGGGAGAGATCCATCCACTCCACCGAGCCTGTTCATTCCTTCAGTAGGAAAGTGATCATAAGTCGTGAGCTAAAGATAGAAAATTAGAAAATCCAGTTTAGAACTGAAGTTATTGACTGTGTGTTTTGTTATCAGATTTCCAGTATCTAGTAAAATTTTAATGTGTTCACGTTATCTCCGAATTCTGAGAATTAACAGTATAGATTTGAGTGCACCAGATCTACCTTGTCTGTTAATCACTACCTTCTTGTAAATATATTTCCTCAGAATTCGTAGATCACATGAAGACGATTCGATCGATCGACATATATTAATTTTCTTTCTCTTTTATCATGATTTTCTAGAAATGAGCTCATTTAGTTATTTAATTCCTTTGTATCATGATATATAATATAGTAAAGTAGATTGTTCTGTCACGATAAGATCTATGTGAAGTATAGGATTCAACTGTTGTGTACTTTGATATTGTATAGAATCAGCTCAGAGTCGTACGCCTGTTGTCTTTAGTTTGTATAAGGGTATGTCGGGACGACATACGTACCGTAGCCGAGCTGTCACTGTAAGCTCAGTGAGAGTTCATAGGGTATAACCGTTTCTGCTCACGTGACCAGCCGTTGGAACCGTTAGCCCAATGTCAAAGGTCACCCATGTCAAAGGTCAATACTTTAACGCTATGAGCCCTGCTCGGGGCAGTGCCAGTTACCATCCAGACTCAGTGCAGGACAGACACGCAGGCCTATGGCTCTGAGAATACCACCTGTCTAATATACCAAGTTACCATCCCAAACTCGTCTGTTCATTACCCAATCTACGAAAGAACCCCCATGCAACAGTGTCAGTCTGAGCTGGGAGACTTCAGTAGTGTCAGCCTGAGCTGGGAGACTTCAGTAGTGTCAGCCTGAGCTAGGAGACTTCAGTAGTGTCAGTCTGAGCTGGGAGACTTCAGTAGTGTCAGCCTGAGCTGGGAGACTTCAGTAGTGTCAGTCTGAGCTGGGAGACTTCAGTAGTGTCAGCATGAGCTGGGAGACTTCAGTAGTGTCAGTCTGAGCTGGGAGACTTCAGTAGTGTCAGTCTGAGCTGGGAGACTTCAGTAGTGTCAGTGTGAGCTGGGAGACTTCTGTAGTGTCAGTCTGAGCTGGGAGACTTCAGTAGTGTCAGCCTGAGCTAGGAGACTTCAGTAGTGTCAGTCTGAGCTGGGAGACTTCAGTAGTGTCAGTCTGAGCTGGGAGACTTCAGTAGTGTCAGTCTGAGCTGGGAGACTTCAGTAGTGTCAGCCTGAGCTGGGAGACTTCAGTAGTGTCAGCCTGAGCTGGGAGACTTCAGTAGTGTCAGTCTGAGCTGGGAGACTTCAGTAGTGTCAGCATGAGCTGGGAGACTTCAGTAGTGTCAGTCTGAGCTGGGAGACTTCAGTAGTGTCAGCATGAGCTGGGAGACTTCAGTAGTGTCAGTCTGAGCTGGGAGACTTCAGTAGTGTCAGCCTGAGCTGGGAGACTTCAGTAGTGTCAGCCTGAGCTGGGAGACTTCAGTAGTGTCAGTCTGAGCTAGGAGACTTCAGTAGTGTCAGCCTGAGCTGGGAGACTTCAGTAGTGTCAGCCTGAGCTGGGAGACTTCAGTAGTGTCAGCCTGAGCTGGGAGACTTCAGTAGTGTCAGCCTGAGCTGGGAGACTTCAGTAGTGTCAGTCTGAGCTAGGAGACTTCAGTAGTGTCAGCCTGAGCTGGGAGACTTCAGTAGTGTCAGCCTGAGCTGGGAGACTTCAGTAGTGTCAGCCTGAGCTGGGAGACTTCAGTAGTGTCAGCCTGAGCTGGGAGACTTCAGTAGTGTCAGTCTGAGCTGGGAGACTTCAGTAGTGTCAGTCTGAGCTGGGAGACTTCAGTAGTGTCAGCCTGAGCTGGGAGACTTCAGTAGTGTCAGTCTGAGCTGGGAGACTTCAGTAGTGTCAGTCTGAGCTGGGAGACTTCAGTAGTGTCAGTCTGAGCTGGGAGACTTCAGTAGTGTCAGTCTGAGCTGGGAGACTTCAGTAGTGTCAGTCTGAGCTGGGAGACTTCAGTAGTGTCAGTCTGAGCTGGGAGACTTCAGTAGTGTCAGTCTGAGCTGGGAGACTTCAGTAGTGTCAGTCTGAGCTGGGAGACTTCAGTAGTGTCAGTCCTGAGCTGGGAGACTTCAGTAGTGTCAGTCTGAGCTGGGAGACTTCAGTAGTGTAGTCTGAGCTGGGAGACTTCAGTAGTGTCAGCTGAGCTGGGAGACTTCAGTAGTGTTATCTGAACTGGGAGACTTCAGTAATGTCAGTCTGAGCTGGGAGACTTCAGTAGTGTCAGTCTGAGCTGGGAGACTTCAGTAGTGTCAGCCTGAGCTGGGAGACTTCAGTAGTGTCAGCCTGAGCTGGGAGACTTCAGTAGTGTCAGCCTGAACTGGGAGACTTCAGTAGTGTCAGTCTGAGCTGGGAGACTTCAGTAGTGTCAGCCTGAGCTAGGAGACTTCAGTAGTGTCAGCCTGAGCTGGGAGACTTCAGTAGTGTCAGCCTGAGCTGGGAGACTTCAGTAGTGTCAGCCTGAACTGGGAGACTTCAGTAGTGTCAGTCTGATCTGGGAGACTTCAGTAGTGTCAGTCTGAGCTGGGAGACTTCAGTAGTGTCAGTCTGAGCTGGGAGACTTCAGTAGTGTCAGCCTGAACTGGGAGACTTCAGTAGTGTCAGCTGAGCTGGGAGACTTCAGTAGTGTCAGCCTGAGCTGGGAGACTTCAGTAGTGTCAGCCTGAGCTGGGAGACTTCAGTAGTGTCAGCTGAGCTGGGAGACTTCAGTAGTGTCAGTCCTGAGCTGGGAGACTTCAGTAGTGTCAGTCTGAGCTGGGAGACTTCAGTAGTGTCAGTCTGAGCTGGGAGACTTCAGTAGTGTCAGCCTGAACTGGGAGACTTCAGTAGTGTCAGTCTGAGCTGGGAGACTTCAGTAGTGTCAGTCTGAGCTGGGAGACTTCAGTAGTGTCAGTCTGAGCTGGGAGACTTCAGTAGTGTCAGTCTGAGCTGGGAGACTTCAGTAGTGTCAGCCTGAGCTGGGAGACTTCAGTAGTGTCAGTCTGAGCTGGGATTAAAACACATGTACAACAGTTGGGTATTTTTATTGATGAAAAGTTTCGCACACACAGTAGGTTTCTTCGGTCACATACAGAGGCAGCAGCGTAGTAGTGAGGTGAAGATGATGTCATCAGTCCATCAACCTTGGAGAAAAAGTATTTGAGGTGGTCAGTCCGTCAGCCTGGAGAAGAGTTCAGCTCCATGGTCTGGAACGATATCGTTCCAGACCATGGGACTAAAAGCTAGTTATGGAGAGAAATGGTATTAAATCCTAACAAGATGGAAAAGACACAAAAGCAGTATAATACGATCCTTCATTAAACACGTTTTGCTCACACAGTTAGCGATAGCAAGTCACAAATGACTTGATAAAGCCCATTGTGTTGGCGAAACGTTGTCAATAAATATCGCATTATACTATTTTTTTTTTTTTCCAAAAGCTAGTTATTTATGTTCCTTATCGTATACTGTCACATATATTTCTATTATGTCCATGTATTGTATAGATAAAGCTACTGACTGGAGGGCGAAACGTCTACAAGTGAAGATACCCAGATGTTGCACATGTGTCTAGATCATCACTATCACATGGATGGGTTTACCACATACTGCAGTGACAACGCTAGGTCGTAGCTGTAACTGGGACCACATACTGTAGTGACAACGCTAGGTCGTAGCTGTAACTGGGACCACATACTGCAGTGACAACGCTAGGTCGTAGCTGTAACTGGGACCACATACTGCAGTGACAACGCTAGGTCGTAGCTGTAACTGGGACCACATACTGCAGTGACAACGCTAGGTCGTAGCTGTAACTGGGACCACATACTGAGTGACAAGCTAGGTCGTAGCTGTAACTGGGACCACATACTCAGTGACAACGCTAGGTCGTAGCTGTAACTGGGACCACATACTCAGTGACAACGCTAGGTCGTAGCTGTAACTGGGACCACATACTCCAGTGACAACGCTAGGTCGTAGCTGTAACTGGGACCACATACTGTAGTGACAACGCTAGGTCGTAGCTGTAACTGGGACCACATACTGTAGTGACAACGCTAGGTCGTAGCTGTAACTGGGACCACATACTGCAGTGACAACGCTAGGTCGTAGCTGTAACTGGGACCACATACTGTAGTGACAACCCTAGGTCGTAGCTGTAACTGGGACCACATACTTAGTGACAACGCTAGGTCGTAGCTGTAACTGGGACCACATACTCAGTGACAACGCTAGGTCGTAGCTGTAACTGGGACCACATACTGCAGTGACAACGCTAGGTCGTAGCTGTAACTGGGACCACATACTGTAGTGACAACGCTAGGTCATAGCTGTAACTGGGACCACATACTGTAGTGACAACGCTAGGTCGTAGCTGTAACTGGGACCACATACTCCAGTGACAACGCTAGGTCGTAGCTGTAACTGGGACCACATACTGTAGTGACAACGCTAGGTCGTAGCTGTAACTGGGACCACATACTCCAGTGACAACGCTAGGTCGTAGCTGTAACTGGGACCACATACTCCAGTGACAACGCTAGGTCGTAGCTGTAACTGGGACCACATACTGTAGTGACAACGCTAGGTCGTAGCTGTAACTGGGACCACATACTGCAGTGACAACGCTAGGTCGTAGCTGTAACTGGGACCACATACTGCAGTGACAACGCTAGGTCGTAGCTGTAACTGGGACCACATACTGCAGTGACAACGCTAGGTCGTAGCTGTAACTGGGAGACTTCAGTAGGGCGATGAGGGTGTCGTCAAGCATTTCGCAAGAATTCAACAAGTGGGTGGGTGGGAATAGTCGGTTTAGAGAAAGACCTGCATATTTTGGGACAGTAGTCCTACTTGTGTTCCTCCATTCTTATGTTCTTATTCCTCTAAGGGTTCAGCGACAACAGCAATATTGCTCTGTGAATTCGTTAAGAACAACGGTATTTCACTTTGTTTTCAGTAACAATATCAGCATTCCACTATAGGTTTAGTAACTACAACATCAAAGGTTTCGTTCCAGCGGGGCTGGAATTACTATTACTTGATAATTACCGATATACACACAGGGGAAAGATAATTTATAATTTCATCGCCATCACGGAGAGTTTTTTTTTTATTAAATGATAGATTCTAAAAGGAGGGAGACTCATGGATGGATGAAGGAAGGAAAGAAGGAAGGGGGTGGGTGATAGAGGACAGGACGAAACGAAAATATTTCTAATATCAAAATGACGGAAAGCCCTGGTCAATATAATTGTAGTATTTCAGGCAGGTCAGGAAACCAGAGCAGGGAGAGAGGCACGGGGAAGGGGGAGAAGGGGAAAGAGATACGGGGTGAAGGAGAGAGACACGGGAAAAAGGTGAAAGACACGGGAAGGAGAGAGACACAGGAAGGAAGAAACACTAGGTGAGGGGAGAAAGACACCAGGGGGAAGGGGCTGAAGCTGCAGCTACGAAACTTAGCATTCTGCTGGCAGTTTTGCTCCCAGCTGGTCATTATTTAGTATACTTTACTTACTTACTAATAGCCACGTTTAGGCTAGGTATAAGAATGAACAGCTGGCTTTCTTCATTACAAAGTGAATTTTTGCTATCCTTATGTCACCAAAGTTGTGACAACTAGATTCCTTAATCATTACTACTGCTGTGTCATTACTGAGTGGAATAACACTCACATAACGGCTCTAGCAACATGCTCATTGGAGAAGACAGATTACCTGGAGAGGGTTTCGGTGGTCAACGCCCCCGCGGCTCGATCTGAGACCAGGCCTCGTGGTGGATCATGGTCTAATCAACCAGGCTGTTACTGCTGGCCGCACGCAAACTGACGTACGAATCAGCCCGGCTGGTCAGGTACTGACTTTAGGTGCCTGTCCAGTGCTTTCTTGAAGACAGCCAGGGGTCTATTGGTAATCCCCCTTATGTATGCTGGGAGGCAGTTGAACAGTCTTGGGCCCCGGACACTTACCGTGTGTCTCAGTGTACTCGTGGCGCCCCTGGTTTTCATTGGGGGAATGCTGCATCTCCTGCTGAGTCTTTTGCTTTCATATGGAGTGATTTTCGTGTGCACGTTTGGTACCAATCCCTCTAGGATTTTCCAAGTGTATATTATCATGTATTTCTCTCGCCTGCGTTCCAGGGAATACAAATTAAGGGACTTCAACCATTCCCAGTAATTTAGGTGCCTTATCGTACTTATGTGTGTTAGTTTAATATCTTTATTATGCACCCCATACCCATCCTGTGGGCGATAGTCAAAAGATTACAGAGGTATATAATGGGTCCAGGGACTGGGCCCCAAAGTTTTGATAGCTAAACAAGGTACAAAGGTAATGAATCATGTAAGTATGTAAATTTACTTACTTACGTTTATACATAGTTGCAATCATGAACAAATTATAAAGTAATGAGCAATTTACTAGTCTACACCCGGTCACAACTGTAATGAGTTATTGGTGCAAATACAAATATTAATTGTTGGGTCACACACACACACACATACATACACATACACACACATACACACACACATATACACACACATACACATACACACACACATATACACACAGGGGCCAGGAGCTATGTCTCGACCCCTGCAACCACAACTAGGTGAGTACAGGGAGCGTGACCCAGTAGCGGCCAGTGAAGAGGCGGGGCCAGGAGCTATGACTCGACCCCTGCAACCACAACTAGGTGAGTACATACACACACATACACACACTCATACACACATTCACACATATATACACACACACTCATACACACATTTACACATATACACACACATACACACACATATACACACATACACACACATATACACACACATATACACACACACATACACACACACAACAACACACACATACACACACACATACACACATGTGTGTGGTAATGGTTTATTTACAGGGAGCAAAGTCAGGGTATTTTTCCAGAATGGTCTGTAATATACCACTGTGGATAAAATACTTTGACATATCTTGAACATTTCTGAGTGAGTTGTCTCTGAATTCATTAATTTTATTGCACTCCAGTACATAATGACGCAGGGTGTGACAATAATCCAACTGGTAAAGTTTACATTTTGTTTGGTCTACATCTGGTGGTGCTGTCTTCAAGCAGGTACTGGACAGGCACCTAAAGTCGGTACCTGACCAGCCAGGCTGTGGTTCGTACGTTGGACTGCGTGCGGCCAGCAGTAACAGCCTGGTTGATCAGGCTCTGGTCCAACATGAGGCCTTTTCACAGACCGGGCCGCAGGGCTTTGACCCCTGGAATTCTCTCCAGGTAAACTCCAGGTGATTTAACCTGCCAAAGATACTTGTAACCCAGCCGGAGGCGGGCGGTAGTGTCGTGAAAGTTCTTTGTACACTCTCCAGGTCAGCAATTTCACCTGCCTTGAAGGGGGCCGTTAGTGTACAGCATTATTCCAGCCTAGAGAGAACAAGCGATATTAGTTATTAAAAAAAATCGGAGAGAAAGTACTGTAACTAATGTACAATTCTATTGAATTCCATCACATTAAAATACACCTACATGATAAGATGACAAATCAGTCAAAGACTTCAAGCATTAGAAATAATATTAAGTGAGAAGTAAATAAGTGGTCTAAATCTCATATGAATAGATGCTTAATGCACTAGGATAACTTGAACGTAGATAAGCACATTAACGGAGCTCTGGAGGTCTGGTGGCTAAAGCTATCGCTTCACACGGCGAGGGCCTGGGTTCGATTCCCAGCCAGGGCAGAAACATTGGGCGTTTTTTTTTACACCTGTTGTCTATGTTCCCCATCAGTAAAATGGGTACCTGGGTGTTAGTCGACTGGTGTGAGTCGCATCCTAGGACACTGACCTAATCTGCCCGAAATGCTCAGCATAACAAGGGACTTTATATATAGTAGTATGTCATTGATGTCAGCTAGGCCTGTATACCATGTACATGTACTTGTAGTAAATAAAGATATTATTATTAAACAGACTGACTGGTGTTGTAATATCTAGGTTTATCTTGGTTACCAGTACCGCTGACACACAGACGATTGTCAAACTAGAACACAATGTATTTGATTGTCCACTTACTGAAGAATATAGTGGCCGTATACTTTGTGATATATCAATATATCTTACTAAATTTACTTGTAACAGATGAAATATGAATTTTAAATACATATTCACTTGTACTTCCGTTAACCCGTTCTGGACATGTTTCCTAGGCCTTTTGTGTATTTGTATGTTCTTCGTTATTTTATGCGTCAGGAAACAGGACAAGTGCCCGCTGAC
Organism: Cherax destructor; assembly: GCA_009830355.1. Lineage (NCBI taxonomy): Eukaryota > Metazoa > Arthropoda > Malacostraca > Decapoda > Parastacidae > Cherax > Cherax destructor. Next base: position 134,472 of record WNWK01000665.1, on the reverse strand, counting down.
TTGGGTCTTAATTTTAGATAATCCTTTACGTTCTTGTTCTAACCCTTCACTGGTGGGATGTCGGGACGTACAATGAACTTGCCGCTTCATCGGAAAAAATCTAATCTAATGACTAATTTGCTTCTCTTTTTTCCCTCTGCTAATGTGATTTCAAACACTTTATATTTATGAGATAGATAAAGAAAGGAAGAGAGAAAGAGTATATACGGGGAACGGGCGGAGGTAGATGGCCCAGTGAATGAAGACGTTAATTCAATTGCTAAATGGAGCAGACGGAAGAGAGTGGGCCTTGGTGGGAAGTGAAATCCTAGTAAAGAGAATAACAGAAAGTATATTAGAAAGACAGAGAAAGGAACACCACTGGCTCGTTACAACGACACTTTCTTCAGGAGAAAAACTAAACGACTGTCTGTGGTATTGCTACGTAGGAGGCTCACAATGGTGCCATGAAGACTGATATATCGCCATGCCATATTGAGAAACGTGTTTAAAAATTTAACAATAAAGAATATATGTCAAACATAATTTTACTCTCACTATTAGTGTCTGACAACAATTTAATCTGGGTGACATTTAGCTATATTATATTACATACATACAATATACAAGGAACCTGATAAGCATAGTCAAAACGGGGACAAGTGAACATGAAGTTCACCGTGTCTGGTTACGAAGGGCACCAGCGGGCTAGTCTCCGTGTCAGGCAGGGAAGGGTACTGACGGGCTAGTACTAGCCAAAGACGGAATAGATGGACATGTAGCCGGACGTGTCCAGTGCGCAGACTTGTTAATATCATACCCATTAGCAGGTAGCACCGGGTCGTGCCATGCACCTGGCTGAGAAATACGTTTGCAGTTATTTTATTTATCAGGGGAAAGTTATCTGACGTGGGTCTCAATTATATGATCGCCGCTCACTGACTCAGTAAGAGTATCTTGAAAACAGTGTCAGGTTAAAGAGCTGTGTCAAGGTCACAGACTCTGTCCATGGCAGAGCAACTGGGTTTCTTCGTGCCACAGTGATTACCCTCTATTAAATGAGCTACCTGGTTAGGCGAGGGTAATGCCTAAAATATCAAATTTGACGTTCCATACAGTATGTATTTATACAAGTACATGTACAAGGTATACAGGCCTAGCTGACATCAATGACATACTACTATACCTGGAGAGAGTCTCGAGGGTCAACGCCCCTGCGGCCCGGTCTGTGATCAGACCTCATGGTGGATCAGAGCCTGATCAACCAGGCTGTTACTGTTGGCCGCACACAACCCGACGTACGAACCACAACCCGGCTAGTCAGGTACTGACGTTAGATGCTTGTCCAGCGCCTTCTTGAAGATAACCAGGGTATATAGAAAGCCGCTTGTTATGCAGAGCATTTCAGGCAAATTAGGTCAGTTTTGTCCTAGGATGCGACCCACACCAGTCGACTAACACCCAGGTACCCATTTTACTGATGAGGAACGTATACAACCAGTGTAAAGAAACACGCTCAATGTTTTTACCCTCGCCGGGAATCGAACCCGGACACTCGCCGTGTGAAGTGAGAGCTTTAGCCACCAGGCCACAGGGCACGGGGCCACGGGGCACGTATCCAAAAAGGTCTCCAAAACAGTAGGCATCCTCTCCAAGATACGTTATTGTGTACCTCAAACAGCACACTTACATTATACCACCCTCTAATCTACCCTTAACTCACCTATGGTATTTGTGCTTGGGGATCTACTACACCGAAAAACCTAAAACCATTAATAACCCAACAAAAAGCCGCTGTGCGGATTATCACCCATTCCAGTGACAGACAACACACTCCTCCACTCTTCAAAAGCTTTAACTTATTTAATATGCAAAATATTCACTCATGCCACGAGTACATTGAGAGACAACACAATAAGTGTCCGGGGCCCAAGACTGTTCAACTGCCTCCCAGCATACATATGGGGGATTACCAATAGACCCCTGGTTGTCTTCAAGAAGGCACTGGACAGGCACCTAAAGTCAGTACCTGACCAACCGGGCTGTGGTTCGTACGTCAGTTTGCGTGCGGCCAGCAGTAACAGCCTGGTTGATCAGACCTTGATCCATCATGAGGCCTGGTCTCAGACCGATCCGCGGGGTCGTTGACCCCCCGAAACCCTCTCCAGGTAATACTACTGTGCCTCCTACATATATAGAGCAATCACATCCAATATAAACTCTTCTCTGAAACTTTTCACAGGTATAACACAAGACACAAGACACGCTGACATCCCCCGTGTCCGAGTCAACCTATGCAAAAACTCAATGCGCATAAAAGGCCCTAAGTCCTGAAATTCATGAAACATCTAAAGGTCCCCTGTTTCCCAATCGGTTCAGAGCTATTGTTAAACAGCACCTCATCTTAACGTAACTTAAACAGCAATACGCTGTCAAATAAAGCCAGCTCATCCAACTATGTCCCTTCTTCTAGTATTCCTTCAACCCCCATAGAAAATTTGTTACACATCTTTTACCATTATATTTCTGCTTTTAAGTAACTTCCTGTATCTTCAGCATCTCTATTCAGTCACTCCACTAAACTGAAGATAATTGAATCAATTCGAAATAATAAGTCATACTTTTGAAATTGTACCATTTGTTCATTAGCCACATTTCTTATTGTATATATGATTATAGTTAACTGTATAAGAAATCCTACTTAATAATTTATATCTAAATCTCATTAGGATTAGTTTGCAAAAAATGCATTGCATCTGGTGGCTTTCTTTTGTGCCTACCAATGTTTTATCACATGTGAACAAATTTATTTTGTTTACATGTGATAAAAATAAGAATTTGTATTTGTATTTGTGAAGTTTTAATTAATATCTTTATAAGGCACCCCATTCCCATCCTGTGGGCGGGAGTCAAAACCAATTTGTTTGCCCAAAATGCTCTGCATACAAGGGGCTTTTGACATGTACACTCAACTATTATATTCCTTTGTACAACCATGTATCATGTCAAAATAAATTTGTTATTGTTATTGTTAATTATGACTAAAAAAATAATAAGTGGAGGCAGTGCGCATGTTGAGGTTCAGGTGTTGTGTTACCTTATAGTAAACAAACGTTGGTGGCACCGAGGCTGCCGTGCTGCTATACTACTGCTTCTCTGCTTCTCTTTTGATACTCTCCAGTCAAGATGCCTCGTGTCATGATTAAGGGAGGTGTTTGGAGGAACACGGAAGTAAGTGACAGATGTAACTGTATGTAAAATACAGTGTTTATCATGGGAAACATCACTGCTCTTCTTATTTTCAAGCTTGCATATAAATTTAATCATGGTTTTATCCCAGTACTTTTTATATTTTTCAGTTGCTTGTTTAGCAGTATTCGGTACATTCTAAACCTCCTGGCAATAAAAGTTTGGAAATGGGGTTTATATTAAACTAAAATGTACCACATTGTGACTACCCTGATTTGTAAAACATTTTTACAGAAGTAGAGAAAACTAATTACTTACCTTACACAACCATCGTACAGGATGGTTTTACTGTCATACTCCAAACAAAATGGATTTTCACTTAAGGTAATGAAGACTATTAACCTGAGCTGGACGACTTCAGTATGGTGATAGGGATATCATCAAGCATTATGTACTATCATCTTGTCTAGTTTTAAGTAGTTACTATGTATTAGGATTAGTCTGCCCAAAATGCCCCGGCATGATAGTGGCTTTCTTTCTACTTAGCAAACCAAAATTGTAATTACATATTGTAATCTTTACAAAGAAATAAACCTTTATTTTACTTCTACTATGGGTTAGGTTGCAATTGGAGCTGTGATCTTATATAGTGTGAAATTAAAGTTGTTTGCAAACTTATTGCCATAGTTTTCACTAAAAGTATCACAGGCCTCTATGATACTTGAAGTCTGTGAGTGATCCTGTGATCCTGTGAGTGACTTGTGTTTTTTAATATAAATTCTCCAATATTAAGTGGCTTATTAACACATCTTATCCCATTGTATTTCTGTTGTAACTAAGTAACTTGCTGTATCTTCACCATCTCTGTTCAATCACTCCACAAAACTGAAGATCATTGAATCAGTTTGAAATAATAAGTCATTCTTTTGAAACTGTACCATTTGTTCATTAGCTACCTTTCTTATTGTACATATGATTGTAATTAAGTGCATAAGAACTCCTTAATAATCTATGTCTAAATCTTAAGTAACTTTTAAGCATTAGGATTTGCCCAAAATGCATTGCATATTAGTGGCTTTCTTTTGTGCCTCCCAATGTTTTTTTTATATGTAACCTACATTATTTGTACCATATAATGAAATTAAAATTGTATTGTATTGTAATTACTACATTATGATTATGCAAAATCTGTAAAACTTGTCTAAACCTACCATCATGGTTAGCTTCATCTGAACTACAAATATCATCATCTAAGTAGGAGGCAGCACCCTCCATCTTAGCAGACAATTGGGAAGTGAATCTTGGAAAAATACCAGGAAGAGGAAATCCCAAATGGTAACCTATTAAACTTTAAAAACCTTTTAAGGGTACTGATCATCAAAATCTCTTGGTTTTACCTCAGTGATCAGTATTTGCAAATAAGCATTCTTCCAGTCAATTTTGGAAAATATTTTACCACTACCCACTACAGACAATAACTCTTCAATTCTGGGTAGTGTATATCTTCACAGATATTTTAAATTCCCACAGATCATCATAATTTTTTAATCAGGCTTTAGAACTGGCACAATATGGAAGATAGATTCAATAATTCCCCAGTTAATAATTTGTCTAAAGGTACTTCAGTCATTTCCATCTGATAAAAAGGAACTGGTCTAGCTTTAACAAATTTGGGAATAGCATTACTCATTAAGTGAATCATTGCTATGATGCTTCAGATAGGTTTACTGGAATCTACAAAAAAAAATTCAAACAGTTCCTCAGCACTGTCCAGTTTATTAATTTTAGAAGATTCCTCTAGTCTAGATAGACAGATACCTACTTTGTTCACAAGATCTTTACTACCAAATTTCTGTTAGTATCCACTACATAAAATAGTTGTGACACTTCTACATCACTGTAGCATACTGACACCACAACCTTACCCAGCACTAATCTGCAGATTGTCATATGCACTCATATTCTTAGCACATAGTTCATTGTACACATTTAATAATTTTGCTCACTCTTGGACTGTCAGTCTCAAAGGGGACCTCTTTCTTGTCAAATGGCTACAAAATTATATTAAGCATTCACAGAAAATATTTTGTATTTAACCCTTTCATTGTCCAAACCACCGAAATTAATATTGCTTTCAGCATCTCGAAGGAGATTGTTGAGCTGTTAAAGGGTTCTGTCCTCACCTGTGGAAGCACCATCATGCTTGCTCAGAACACCTGCCCTAGCAGAAAAAACTGTTCTGCCACAAACGTCTTTATTAAGACCTCTCGATCTTCAGCTAGCCATTCCACTCCAAATACTGCATAGTACAGTGGTACCCCGACTTACGATATTTTTTTATTCCAGAATGCTGTTCAAGTGCCATTACCAAACGAATTTATCTCCATAAGAAATGATGTAAAATAGACTAGTCATTTTAGACCCCCAAAATTACACTTACAAAAGCATTTAAAAAAATAAACTTACATAAAAGGGTGTGTTTGGGGACCATCGTAAGTCGGGGTCCCACTGTACTTGGTCTAGAATCCCGTAATTGTTGCCGCTGGTTGAAGGAGAATTAAAAGACTAAAAAAAAAAAATGCAGATGATCTCCCAACAAAAACAGAACAATACATGCCACAAACCACAAAAGTATAAATTATTTTTTTATTATTTACTATTAACACATCGGCAAGCCAGGGTGACCCAAAAAAGAAGAAACATTTTTATCATCATTCACTCCACTGTCTTGCCAGAGACGAGCCTACACTACAGTTAAAAAATTGCGACATATCAACACCCCTCCTTCAGAGAACAGGCACTATACTTCCCACCTCCAGGATTCTAAGGCTAGCTTGCATTTTCATGAATCCCTTCACAAATGTTACTTTGCTCATATTCCAACAGCACGTCAAGTCATAAAAACCATTTGTCTCCATTCCTATCTAACACACTCACGCACGCTTGCTGGAAGTCCAAGCCCCTTGCACACAAAACTTCCTTTACCCCTCCCTCCAACCTTTCCTAGGCCGACCCTACCCCGTCTTCCTTCCACTACACATTTATATGCTCTCCCAAGTTGTTCAATTTTCTTCAATCCTCTCTAAATATCCAAACCACCTCAACAACCCCTCCTTAGTCCTCTGGATAATACTTTTAGTAACCCCACACCTCCTAATTTCCAAACTATGGATTCTCTGCATTATATTCACACCACATGTTGCCCACCACATGTTGCCCTCAGACACTACATCTCCACTACCTCCAACCTTCTCCTTGTTGCAGCATTCACCACCCATATTAGAGCTTTGGTATAATTATACTCTCATACATTCCACTCTGCTTCCTTGGATAACATTCTTTGTCTCCACAGGCTCCTCAGTGCACCACTCATCTTTTTCCCTCATCAGTTCTTTTATTCCCATTGTCTTTCATAGGCCCATCTGCTGACAAGTCCACTCCCAAATATCTGAATACATTCATTTCCTCCATACCCCCTCCCTCCAATCTAATATCCAATCTTTCATTACCTAAATTATTTGTTATCCTCATCATTTTACTCTTTCCTACATTCACTTTTAATTTCCTTTTACATACCCTATCAAACTCGTCCACCAACCTCTGCAACTTTTCGTCAGAATCTCCCAAAAGTACAGTGTCATCAGCAAAAAAGTAACTGTGACAACTCCCACTTTATGCTAGATTCTTGAACTTTTAATCCCACACCTCTTCAATCCTGTGTTACAGGATTACATTCACTGCTATCTCTTCTAAATACTCCAGAAAATGATATTCTTATTTTGCTTTTTTATCACCTAAATAAACAATTTCCATACAGTACAGTAGATAACAGGGTTGTTATTTATAATATAAAATAATAAAGGATTTCTGTCCCTGGAAAAATGTACATAATGACCAGATTTAGTTTAAGTCAGGGTAGGTCATGTTATGTTATGTTACATTATACAGTGGTACCTCTACTTATGAGCAGCTCCCAACTCGAACAATTATGTAAGTGTATTTTTGTAGGTGCTTTTGTAAGTGTATTTTTGGGGGTCTGAAATGTTTTGCTAAATTTACTTATGGGACTGAGGAAAGCTCATCAAATTTCATTTTCAATAATGAATTTGTTTTCAAATTAATAAGTTCCAGTTTTATGTAGTTTATTAGGCATCTTGAGGGTTTCTGTTCACTAAGTAAGAATGTGAGTATGCAGTCCTCTTCTTTAGCAAAATCATTAAAATGGCTTTCGAAGACTTGCAATATTCTGATTTTTTCAGTATATTCTGTAAAATTGCCATTATCTTCAGCACATTCACTATTCTTTTAAATGTGGAAACTGGCTCAAATTCTCATTTTCTAAATGAGAGGTAAACAGTTTTAACTTCATCTTAAATGCACTTATATCATTTACTAAGCTAGGAAACAGTTTGTTCTTGCCCTGCAGTTTCAGATTTAGATCATTGAGATGGCTGGTAACATCAATTAAAAATTCTAAACCTTTTATTTGATAACAAACAGCCATTTGTTATCACATAAAAGGGCTCTTTCCTCAGGCAGCTTATTCTTCTCTTCTAGAAAAGTATGAGTATTATTTTTCAGTTTCCTGTCAGAACCTGTCCTAGAAAGCCAGCACACCTCACAATGAAGGATGAGATCACCATATTCCAAATCAAACAATTCACAATGTTCTCTGAATTGTCTTCTGTGTAATCCTCTTGCTCTAATTTTATTCATGCATTTCAGAACTGGTAGCATAACATACTGCAAATTTAAAGTTTTTCCACACAGTTAATCTTGGTGTGTATAATGCAGTGATATTTTAGTAGAGGACAACCTAAAAAGATTTCAAGCAAAGTTGCAGTTCCAACTGCTACTTTTCTTTCAGTAATATTACCAAGACATCTTACAAATATTTGGAGACAAGGCTTAACAATTTCTTCTCCATCAGAGAAAGGCTTCTGTTTTTTAGCTAACGCAAAGACAATTTTGTAGGATGTTTCCGTCATCGCCACTGAATGTTTTTTTAACTGAAAGCAGATTAATGTGAAAGAAGATGACATTTGCTAAAAGATGTGCACAAAATAATAAAATCACTAAAAATGATTTCTAAATTTTAGATTTATTGTCAGTAAAACTCATTTCTAACTGTAAGTTACTTGAATTTCTGGTTTAAATTTTTTCTACAAATCAGTTATTGGTTAATACTTTTTGTATGACTGCGCTTTCTGTTTTATTATCACTGGGGTGCAATGCTCCACTTCTAATCACGAAGTGCACCACTTTTAGTGCATGCACCATAGGTTGGCCATCTTTGCTCTGTACTGTACACCTCAACATATCACTTAAGTCCTCAACCTTCGCTGATGTTTTTCCAACAGCCAGAAAACTCCAGTCATTAGTATTATAGACCATTATTAAATCTCTATGCCAGTACTAAGGGTTTTCAAAGTAATAGAAAATTTTCACTTTTTTTTTGTCAGATTGCCAGAAAAATAGGCACCAGAAGAAAAACAGTCAAATTTTGTTATGGTAATTTTTCTTGAGCATTTTTATTTTTTTGCACCAACACTAACCAAACAACAAAATCTAACCATGGTAAAATTTATGTAATGTAATACAGTAGACCCTCATAGTATACGGTAGTAACATTCCTGAAAATCCTGTGTTAGATAAATCCGTGTTATACAAACTGAAGAACTTATGGGGAAACTAGGGTTACATTCCTCTCCCCCCCCCTCCAAAAGCCAAACCACTTTTTTTTTTTTTTTAGACATCCAGATCTTACAAAAATAAAAATGATAATGTTGTTTTTGTTGTTTAAGACTACAAATGCAACAGAAATAATATTATTTACCTTAAATTGTGAGTGCTGGTGTATGTCAGTGATTGTGAAGAGAGTGGAGATGCATGGTGTGGCCCTACTGGGCTGAGGTGGATGGTTGTTGGTTGTCAGCAGAAATGGATCGTTGAGGTTCTGATACTAAAGTCGATGGTTGTATTGGAGTGTGCATAAATTCTGTAATGGATCTCTGGCTTCTTTTACCCTTCAGTACATTATACCTTATTCCAGAAGCTTGGTACTGCCAGGTTGGAGTCAGAGTCCATTGATGCAGCTAGTTTTATCACCACTTTTCTTGTGTAGTTACACTTGAATGACTTAATAACTCGCCGATCCAGTGGTTGTATTAAAGATATTGTATTTGGAGGTAAAAATAACTTTTACATGTGGGGTTACATCCAGCAAAGCTTCTGGATGAGTATGGGAATTATCAAGAATGAAGAGAGCCTTGAATGCTGTGCAGGTAAAACTTGACTTCAGGAATAAAGTGATGTTTAAACCAGTCAATAAATATTTCCTCTGTCACCCATGTTGACTGGTTTGACCTCCAAATTACTGGTAAGGTGTTTTTATCTACACCTTTCAAAGCATGAGGATTCTTAGAGCGGTAAATAACCATGAGCTTACACTTGAAATCACCTGACGCATTACCGCAAAGGAGCAAAGTGAAGTGATCTTTTACTTCCTTGAAGCCTGGTGCAGCTCCGTGGAGACAGTGGTCTCACCCACAGCTAGGCGGCGGCCTGAGCTAGGGAAACATCCTGCAGGCGATGCTCCAAATTCTTTCCCCTCTTGCAAACCGAACCGTGTTAATTTTACGAAGTGTTGTATAAAATTATGCTGCAATTTTTCAATAGTGCAATAGCCAAAATGTGCCAAATAAATCTGTATAATATGAGGGTCTACTGTATAAATATATTCACATGTTAATCAGATCCATTTTTTTTTTTTTGTAAAATAATTATTTAGGTGAATTTGAGTAGGGTTCATATTTTTTTTAGGTGGATAAATTATGGCATTAAAAATTACTTTCAAGAGCGAGTTTGATGCTACTGTATTTCTTTTAAAACTTTTCAGGATGAAATCCTCAAAGCAGCTGTTATGAAATATGGCAAGAATCAGTGGTCACGTATTGCCTCACTACTTCACCGTAAGTCTGCTAAGCAGTGCAAGGCACGATGGTTTGAGTGGCTGGATCCAAGCATTAAAAAGACAGAATGGAGCCGTGAGGAAGATGAGAAGTTGTTGCACTTGGCAAAGCTTATGCCAACACAGTGGAGAACAATTGCACCCATCATTGGTCGTACAGCTGCTCAGTGTCTTGAACGTTATGAGTATTTACTGTAAGTATAACATCACAGTAATTAACAATATCATGAAGAATGTTTTGAACGCTTTTTAAGAACTGCTTTAATTTATTATTGTTTTTAAAACTTGTTACTTTTCACTCTTCAGTTAAAAAGTACACTAGATGTTAAAATTGTGTTAATTTTAAAAATGCCTTTATAACTTTTTGAGGGTATAGTGCAGTGAAAACTCCATAAAAACAAACTAATAGGCTGGAAGGGGTGGTCTTTGCTTTAGCAAAATCCACTACAGTAAAACCTCTCATTAACAGATTTCTGCAATTTTGGACAAAATTGGCTGGACAAATGCTCTAATTATTGAATGCAATGGACAAAAGTCTGTAATTTTGTCCATCACAATAGTATCTGGTTGTCTTCTGAATTATCAGACCAAGCCTGATGATTCCGACATTTGTCCAGAGTGGCCATGTCCAGGATTTGTCTGTTTTCATATTTCACTGAGCCGTAGGCCACCTTGCTTGGCCTGCTGGACAATACAGGCAGACCAATCAGGCAGGCATGCAGCCTGGCTGGTGGGCTGGTTGGCTGGCCGGCTGCCTGACCACCTGCCTGCCTGCTTGTCCTGTCTGCTTGTCTTGCCTGCCTTGCCCTCCTGTGATCATTGAAGCTAAAATGTTGGATAACTTGAAAAACAGGCTGGACAAATTTATGTGCGAGAAAGACTGGATTTCAATAGGACTTGCCTAGCATAGGCCAGAAGACCTACTGTAGTGCTCTAATGTAATGTAATGAGTAGAACCTACCTAGCATGAGCAAGTACAGCAGGTCTGCTGAAATGCTTCCATAGTTTTATGTTAATAAAGTGTTAGTTTTTATCATTTCCCTCCTCAAGTTTTGAATAAAATAGCACTAGTACTACAAATTACAATAGAATAGCATTAGTACTACATGTTAAAATAGAATACAGCCTCTCCTCACTTAAAGATGGAGTTCCGTTCCTAAGACCACGTTGGTAAACGAATTCATCGCTAAGTGAGGAGCATACTGTAATACAGTGGAACCTCGGTTTTCGTGATTAATTCGTTCCAGAGAGTCTGACGAAAACTGAATTGTACGAAAACTGAAGCAATGTTTCCCATAAGAAATAATGTAAATCCAATTAATCCGTTCCAGACACCCAAAAATATTAACAAAAAATACATTTTATGGAGAATAACTATAGTTTTACATACAGAAAACAATGAGAAATAAATATAAATGACTAATGAAATGGATAAATGAACATTTAACATCACTTTTACCTTTATTGAAGACTTGTTGGTGTATGGAAGATGGCGAGGAGGGGAGTGGGAGGAGGAGAGGTTATTGGTTGGAAGGGAAATCCCCCTCCATAAGGACTTAAGGTATCAAGGCACTATCAGGGGTTACTTCCCTTCTTTGTCTTTTACTGGCACTGGACCCCTGTCGCACAAAAAATCTGTCCAAAGATGTCTGTTTCTGGCGTCTCTTTAAGATTTGCCTAAAATGGGACAAGGCATTGTCATTGAACATGTTGCAGACACTGTTTGCAACAGCTTTGTTAGGGTGATATTTCTCAACAAAACTTTGCAACTCACTTCACTTTGCACACATGTCCTTAATCACTGAAGAAGGCACATTCTCCCCTCTCTCTCTTCCTCCTCCTCTGAAGCAATTTCCTCAGCTGTGATCTGTTGTTGTGATCTGTTGCTGTTCCAGTTGAAGGTCTTGCAGCTCTTCAGTGGTTAGCTCTTCCCAGTGGTTGTCCACCAACTCTTCCACATCCTGGCCACTCACATCCAACCCCATGGACTTCCCCAAAGCCACAATAGATTCCACACCAACAACAACAACAACTCAGCATCTTCGATTGTTTGCGATCTCTGTTTCATTAGCACATTACCCCTTTAGCAACATCAACTTCCTTGATTTCTTTTTTCTTCACCAGGATGGAACTGATCGTTGATGCGGATTTCCTGTACATCCTGGCAAGATCGGCCACCTGTACGTCACTTTCGTACTTAGCTACGACTTTTTTTTTTTAATTCTATCCTGTTTCTCGTCCTCTTTATCACAGGGCTGGCACTCGGAACTTTCTTTGGCCACATGGTGGCTTATTTAGCAGTCGCACTCCTGTCCTGTCTAAGGGCAATGTGTGGTGTAAATATTGTGCAGAGAATTCGGAGTGTGGAAATTAGGAGGAGATGTGGAGTTACTAAAAGTATTAGTCAGAGGGCTGAAGAGGGGTTGTTGAGGTGGTTTGGTTATTTAGAGAGAATGGATCAAAGTAGAATGACTTGGAGAGCGTATAAATCTGTAGGGGAAGGAAGGCGGGGTTGGGGTCTTCCTCGAAAAGGTTGGAGGGAAGGGGTAAAGGAGGTTTTGTGGGCGAGGGGCTTGGACTTTCAGCAAGCGTGCGTGAGCATGTTAGATAGAAGTGAACGGAGACAAATGGTTTTTGGGACCTGACAAGCTGTTGGAGTGTGAGCAGGGTAATATTTAGTGAAGGGATTCAGGGAAACCGGTTAGCCAGACTTGAGTCCTGGAAATGGGAAGTACAATGCCTGCACTTTAAAGGAGGGGTTTGGGATATTGACAGTTTGGAGGGACTCTAAACTGTCGTATCTGAGCGCCTCTGCAAAGACAGTGATTATGCATGAGTGTGGTGAAAGTGTTGAATGATGATGAAAGTATTTTCTTTTGGGGATTTTCTTTCTTTTTCAATACAATTTTGGAGACACAGTGATGACAGTATGTGAGTGCATGCACAGACAAAAAAATTGACATAGACTAAATCTCTGGCCCTGCTGTCCAGGAACAATGAAACTGAACACCTCCAGAACGAAGCCTGAATTGACAAACTCGTTCATTTTAAAACTTTTTTTTTTTTTTTATAGAGTTAATAAATGATTACCAGGATGATTGAAAATTCTTGAATGGGCAGACTGAAGTTATATGATATCCTGTAAAGTACAGTCTATGTTTTTCAGTAACCGTAAACTCTTGGCTTAGCTTGGCTTATGATGTAAAGTATTAGGCTACCACAGGATGTGGCCTACCACAGTCATCTAACACTCGGGTATCTTTACTGCAAGGTGAATGTGGTTGCAAGCGTAAAGAAACTTGCCTACATGTCTTGCTCTGTGTGGAATTTGAACTGAATACCATTTGGTGAGTCGGCTAACACTGGCTACTTTGATAGTGTTTGAAAATTTAATTGTCATTACATTTTTTACTAATTTGAATATGGCTTTATTGGTGGAAAAAAGACATATCAAAATGAGATTGTTTATTGTTATGACATTTTGCTATTAGAGGCTTTATAGGTGAAATGTTGTGATAATAAAAAATTCTCCTTTTCCCATACAGTGGACCCCCGAGTTACGAGCATAATTCATTCCAGAAGGCTGCTCAAGTGCCATTACCGAACAAATTTTCTCTCTTAAGGAATAATGTCAAGTAGGTTAGTCCATTTCAGACCCCCAAAAATACACTTACAAAAGCACTTACAATATTACACTTACATAATTGTACGATTTCCGAGGTGCTCGTAACTCGGGGGTCCACTGTACATGTCTTTTTCCACCACTTGTCAGCTCACAGCCATACTGCTATTATAATGTTGTTAATATCATGCAATCATTTTAGAGACCAAGCTCAGAAAGGGGAAGATGATGAAAGTGTTGATGACCCTAGGAAGCTCAAACCTGGAGAAATTGACCCAAATCCAGAAACAAAGCCTGCTCGTCCTGACCCAAAAGATATGGATGAAGATGAGTTAGAAATGTTGTCTGAAGCCCGTGCACGTCTGGCCAACACCCAGGGCAAAAAAGCCAAGAGGAAGGTAAAACTTGCTCTTTTTATTAAGTGTAGTTGATGCTGTTCTTCAAATTTAGAAAAATGGAATATGGGATGCCTCTTAAACGATTAAAACAACATTATTCAAATATTTTTATGTCCCTGTCAGCCATTTTTTCTATGCAATACAGCACCTTGTCTCTCAGGAAAGGATGGGCTGAAAACTATTATTATAAGTAATTCTTCTCATTTTATCATACAATATTTTAAAATACAGTGGACCCCCGGCTAACGAACACCCCGGAAATCGTACAATTATGTAAGTATAATATTGTAAGTGCTTGTGGAAGTGTATTTTTGGGGGTCTGAAATAGACTAACCTACGTGACATTATTTCTTAAGGAAGTAAATTCGTTCGGTAATGGCACTTGAGCAGGCTTCTGGAATGAATTTTGTTCGTTAGCCCGGGGTCCACTGTATACTGTAGTAGCTAAATCTTAAAACAGCCTTAAAAAAAAATTTGAGCTGTAGTGTCGGCACACTTCTGGCAAGAAGGTGATGGAGTGAGTAAAGGTGAAAATGTTTCTTCTTTTTTTGGGGTCACCCAACCTCGATGGGAGAAGGTCGGTGTGTTAAAAAAAATTCTAGCTATAGTGTCTTTCTGAAAAAGAATTTCAGGACAGTTCTGTTTACATCTTCAGAAAATGCAGATAGACAGTATAACTTTCTAAGAAGTTAGCTAATGAAACTTAAAGAAAATTATTCTTGTATTTTCTCTCTCCCTAATGGTTCTCCTATAAGACTTCAATATCCAGATAAGTCTATTAATACAGTATAATTAAGGAACTATTATAGGCCAAACTTGCATTAATAATTTCATTGAATTTTTTTTCTTTAGGCTCGTGAAAAGCAACTTGAAGAGGCAAGAAGATTAGCTGCTTTGCAGAAACGTAGGGAGCTCAGAGCTGCTGGCATTGATCTACCTCAGAAACGAAAAAAGCGAAAAGGAGTTGATTACAATGAAGAAATTCCGTTTGAGAAAAAACCAGCACCAGGCTTTTATGATACTTCACAAGAAACTTATGACCCTATGCAGCCCAACTTTAAACGCCTTCGACAACAGCACCTTGATGGTGATCTGCGGTCTGAAAAAGAGGATCGGGAGAGGAAAAAGGATAAACAAAAATTAAAGGATCGAAAAGAACAAGGTGTTCCCAACTCTGTGTTTGAGAATGGAGAGGCAAAAACCAAGAGGAGTAAACTAGTATTGTCTTCACCACAGATATCTGAAGAAGAATTAGAACAGGTGAGAAAGTGGTCTTTTTTTTTTAATACCTTTCACATATGTATACAGCATATTAACTAATAAGATAGTATAGTATACTGGTTGGTGGGCAGCAACCATCCAGTAAGGTACTATTGTTTTGTATGAGTGTGAAATGAAAGGTTGTTAAATGTTTTCCACTCTTGCAAAATTGTTTTTTTTTCTGTTTCATGTAAAAATGATATGTAAACCTTAAATTTCACTTACATTCAGTATGCACATGCCTTTCTTTCCTGTATTTATGTTATTAGTTCTTAATTCTGAAATATTTCTGTTTCAACTTATGATGTCTGATCTGAGACTGTTAGTGGGAGATGATTCCAAATCAGTAATGGATAAAACACTTCTTTGTTTTTGGCATGTGTATATGCTTTCCACAGCTGATGTTGCCTTGCCTATGAAGTAAGCTTTTCATATTTTCAGCTACCATTTTGCTTCTGGTCTTCCATATATTACGTTCACTTTTCTTTTTTATTGAATCTCTTAGCTTTTTATCTCATTGCATTCTGGACTACGATTTAAACTAGTCATTGTAAAAATCATGAAACTTTAGCTTTAAGTTTGTATTGGCTATTTTCCACCAAGGAAGGGTGTTTTAAAGAATAAAGCAGGGACATATGAAAAGGAAGAACTTTAGCATGCAAAATCACCAGACATGAGCCTTTGTTAAATGAATGCCCATTTGAAAGTGGTAGACCTATGGTAGGGGTGCTTTAAAATTAATTATGTGGTGCTAGGAATGGTGATGTTTAAGGACACAAATATGAAAGTGGGGCATGGGTATAAAGACAGAATATGCAGAACAATCTTTGATTGGGACATTTTGCTCAGGGTGGAGCTACCCTGAGTAAAATGTTGTAAAATCCTTGATTTGTGTATAGTGTCTTCATTCCATAAACTGTCGGCATTCTTTCTTCTTTCAACAAACCAGCTGTATCCCACCAAGGCAGGGTGACCTAAAGAGAAAAACAAAAGTTTTTCTTTTTAAATTTAGTAATTTATACAGGAGAAGGGGTTACTAGCCCCTTGCTCCCAGCATTTTAGTCGCCTCTTACGACACACATGGTTTATGGAGGAAGAATTCTTTTCCATTTCCCCATGGAGAACCTGTTGGCATTATGCATGTGAATTCATGAAAGTGGGGTAGCCATTAGCCCTATGGTGAACCAAAGTAGCAGCAGTTACTTGCTTCTTGATGCTCTATTTGGTGGTCTGGGTGAAAAATGTGACAGTCATGCCTCATGTTGAAATTATAGTGTATATTGAATGTAAATTTTCATGTAGTAACCTTTAATTTATCTGTAAACTTCTGAATAAATATCATATGCTGTAATTTCAGTATGATAATACACTACTGTATTATTACATGTTATTCCTTCATTTTTATAAATCTTGAAAGTAATGATTATTCTTGCTATATCACAATTATTTTTTCTTACATAGGACTGAAAGTCTATCCTCTTTCTAACCAAGAATTGTGCTGATCAGCTGAAAACTGAAGTATTACATTATTCAGATGAAAAAAATTAAGTTTTATGAATTTTTTCTAGGTTGTAAAATTGGGAAAGGCTTCAGAAGCTGCAAGAGAACTGGCAGAAGAAGTTGGAGGAAGTGGTGCATCTCAGGCTTTATTAGCTGAATACAATGTGACTCCTGGTCAGGCCATTCGGACTCCTCGCACACCAGCTGACATGGATCGTGTAATGCAGGGAGCACATGACATAATGGCTTTGACTCATGTTGATACACCACTGAAAGGGGGTATAAATACTCCCCTTAACCAGCAAGACTTTGGTGGTGTTGAGCCCAGCAAAGCTGCAATTCAAACTCCCAATATAGTTTTAGGTACTCCATTCCGAACACCCTCAGGCACTCAGATAACTACCCCAGGCCGCACACCTGGAGCACTCACACCAAGAGGTCAGCCATTACCCCCAGGATCAACTCCAGGTGCAACACCCATTAGAGATAAGCTAAATATAAATGAGGAAGGTGCCCTAGTACCCATAGATGATCGCCAAGCTCTTAAAGCATACCAACGTAATATGAGAGAAGCACTCCAGTCAGGCCTCAAATCCCTTCCTGCACCCAAGAATGATTTTGAGATCGTTGTACCTGATCAGGAAGATGGTCAGCCAGGAGATGAAGACAAGGAACGAGGAGAGCCTGTGGTGGAAGACCAAGCGGATTTGGATGCAAGGTAACTTGCGTGAAAGTTAAGGTTAATGGTATTATGAATGAAAAATTAGCTATTAAACTGAAGGTGTTTTATTTGACTAAAGCATCAGAAGGTTTGGTATAATTATGAAAAATTTCAAGGATTCATAAAAATCATGATATTGAGAGTAAAAGCAATCAAGCGAAAGATACTGTACATGTGCTGTAAAAGTGTAATATTTGTCTAGATAAAGAAATATTGATAGCTGAGAATTATGTTTAATAAGGATGTTAATGGAAAGTTCAAAAGCATAGTGAAATAACAAAGCATGTTGGGTGCTTTGAGAACCCTTGTGAATGTAAAGTGTTTGAGTCTTAAGTGTTCAAGAAGCCAATGTGGATACCAGTATCACCTATATGTGTGGTTGTGAATTATTATTATTAATAAATTAATTGATAAGTTCTAAATTTATAATTATTATACAAAGCTTGGAGAATGGAAACAATTAGGTTTGATCTGAGGAAGGGTAGGATAACTTTAATTTCTCAGATCAAGAGCCCTTTGCCAGCACCAAGGCATCCCCCTAAAAGGGATATGAGGTTGTGAAAAAGTTTTTTAGTCTTAAATAATTATTATTTTTTATTATTATTTTTCTGATTATTATCACAAAAAAGTACTGAACCCTTGTGGGTCATTCAGTGAAGCAAGGAAAGGTTAGCATGTTTAAAAAGAAAGGTGAAGGGTCAAAGGTGAGTACACAGGCATGAACAGTAAATCAGTGTTATTCAAAGAGAGAATAAACATTGAAGTTGGGAGGTTACAGAGAGGAAAGGTGTTAAACATTCCTGGGCTTTAAAAGAGAAATTGAAAAGGAAGGCAGTCTTTCAAAAGATATTGGACTATTAATACAACAATTCTCTCAGTGGCACTGGAAGCCTCTCCATGAGATGGCCCCTCTGTGAATCTGGTGTGACCAGTATGTTGTGCCAAGAATACTGTTTCCAACAGTTTACAGCAACAAAGAAAGCACTGCCAGATTGCCATGAGTAATAATAGTACGTACATCAAAAGCATTAATTACTATGGATATTTAAGGCAAAATGAAGGGTATGTGGTGGAATAAACTCTCTTAATGCCAATAGCCAAACTAATGGAGGGACAGATAATTCCTGATCTCCAATTCCCACCCAAGTCTTTTGTTAACCTTACTTTCCAGCAGTTTGCAAGTGGAATTGTTAAAATTGTTGTCTATAATGGGACATCCCCATCCTTTCAGCTGATGTTCTTCCTGCTAAGCAACTAGGCATGTACAGATAGTGTGCTTGTCATGCACTTACCATATGGAGGGTCAAGCCTTTATCTCTTCATCCACTTAATGGTCCATATGGGTTTAGCTCTTCACATAAAATTAATAATAATTATAATGATGCCCTTCCCTCATCACCTCCATTTTTCATTCCCTGCCATATCCCCCAGTATCTCTTTTTGCTTCTGTAATGCAACACTGTATGACCCTCATAGCCTTCCATGAAAGTACCAGTACTATTGCAGTCTTCCACGAAATAAGTAACATTCCTTCAAAGCAGATTTAATTGAAGAGGCACTGGAAAAAAGCTAGCAGATGTTAAGTATTGCTGTAGGGTCTTAACTCTTAAAGATAGAAAGATAGTGTATTAGTGAATGAGTTTTCATTGTGCTTGGTTCTTTTAAGGTCTGTATTGGAATAAAGGAGCCATTTGATAAAGAAAATAATGAATGCTATTAAAATGATGGTGGTCATATTTAAAAATTCTTCTTTCAACACGTCGGCCATTTCCCACCGAGGCAGGGTGGCCCGAAAGGAAAAACGAAAGTTTCTCCTTTTACATTTAGTAATATATACAGGAGAAGGGGTTACTAGTTAAAAATTCTTATGAACATAAATTATTGTTCATCTATATAGTATTAGCCTTAGTCGACATTAAATAAGTATATTTTCAAATTGTATCATATATTCCATTTTTAAAAAAATCCTGACAGTACATTATAAAATTAGGTTTATTACTAAGAGATATACTGTGACACTTATTGCATTTTAGGGCTGTAGCTGATGCAGCTGCTCGCCGAGATGCTGAAATGAAAAAGCGTTCACAGGCAGTACAAAGAAACTTGCCACGGCCTCAAGAAGTGAACTCATCAGTGTTAAGGCCCATGCATGCTGATATTCACCTCTCAGATCAGCAGAAAGCAGAGGAATTAATTAAACGGGAAATGGTGACCATGCTCCATTATGATGCCTTACACACCCCAGCTGGTCTTCCAAGTCGCAAAGGTTAGATACTGACCATTGCCCACCAAGGTAGGGTGACCTGAAAAAGAAGAAACACTTTCACCGTCATTCACTCCCAGAGGCAGGATGATACTACAATTCAGATGCCTCTCCAAACTGCAAATATCCCCACCCCTCCTTCAGAGTGCAGGCATTGTGCTTCCCACTTCCAGGACTCAAGTCTGGCTAACCGGTTTCACTGTCTTGCTTACACTCCAACAGCTTGTCCAATCCAAAAACCATTTGCATTCACTTAGTCTTATCTAACGTGCTTACACACATCTGTTGGATGTATACGCCCTTCACACACAAAACATACATATATGAATATAACTCGCAGAGCACCACACCAGGCAAATGTGCATGTGTACACTCACTTGCACGCTCATTCACTCATATGCATGCACATGTACATGCGAGCGCACGCTCACGTGCATGCATTCACGGGTTGAACCTCACTAGTACGGCAAGCTTCGAACCAGAGAGGTGCTGGACTAGCAGATTTTTAAAACCAGTGAAGCTTAGGGTAAAAAAAATAAAGGCAAAATAATGTATGTACAGTGGACCCTCGGTTAACGAATACCCCGGAAATCGTGCAATTATGTAAGTATAATTTTGTAAGTTCTTGTGGAAGTGTAGTTTTGGGGGTCTGAAATAGACTAACCTACATGACATTATTTCTTAAGGACGTAAATTCGTTCGGTAATGGCACTTGAGCAGGCTTCTGCAATGAATTTTTTTCGTTAACCGAGGGTCCACTGTACTGTACTGTATTACTGTAAATCCACTTCCAAAATATATTTATGTTTCTATATGCAATATAAATTAAAGTTGAGTAATGTCTGGAAGGTCTACATCTGGGGCATCTGGGTTATCTTGCTGGACATGTGGGTCATCATCTGTAATATCTGGAGCTGAGGTGCTGGGAAGTGGATTCTAGTTGCTGCTACTGTGCTTCTTGTTAGTAATCCTCTGAAACATACCTTGTGGTGTTAGTTGCTTCATATATTTAAGCCTTTCTTTGACAAGAGCATCTCTTATTGTATACATACTCATCACTTGTTGCTCAGGTATAAAATTTCTTTACGCAAGCAATGCAGTTAAGGGTAAAATTTCAGTAATCCAAGGTAATATAGGAGCCTCAGTCACTGTAAAAGTGCTGTGGCAGACGTAAACAATATAGGGTGGAAGTGGTGCCACAGTTGGCTAAGTGGCAGTCGTGCAAACTAATGACTACAAGATTCAAATCACTCTCCCGAACCATTGAAGCTGCCAAACTAGTGAGGTTCAACCTGGAGACCTGGAGAGGGTTTCGGGGGTCAACCCCCACGCGGCTCGGTCTGAGACCAGGCCTCATGGTGGATCAGGGTCTGATCAACCAGGCTGTTACTGCTGGCCACATGCAAACTGACGTAAGAACCACAGCCTGGTTGGTCAGGTACTGACTTTAGGTGCCTGTCCAGTGCCTTCTTGAAGACAGCCAGGGGTCTATTGGTAATCCCCCTTATGGATGCTGGGAGGCAGTTGAACAGTCTTGGGCCCCGGACACTTATTGTGTTGTCTCTCAATGTACTCGAGGCGCCCCTGCTTTTCATTGGGGGAATGTTGCATCTCCTGCTGAGTCTCTTGCTTTCATAGGGAGTGATTTTCGTGTGCAAGTTTGGTACTAATCCCTCTAGGATTTTCCAAGTGTATATTATCATGTATCTCTCTCGCCTGCCTGTATTTATTTACTGTATATGTGTTCCATAATGCCTGATTAGATCAAGATATTTAAAAACAAAGTTAAGTTTGAATTCATTTGACAGAAACTTTTTTATTTTTATAGACAATGCATTTTGTTTAATATTATACAGTACAGCCTCTCCTCACATAGCGACATACTCGTTTACCGGCAACTCAGACTTACGACGGGCTCTCTGACCAGTATGCATACCTAAATAATGTATATTAGAGCTGATTTCCTCTATTCTGTTTATTACAGTATACAGTACACTATTCTATAAACATTTAAAAATATACCAGAAAGTTATAAATGGTGCAAAGGTGACATTAAAACAATATCAAAGATGGTTGACACAAACCCACTACCATTATAGTATGCTCCTCATTTAGCGACGAATTCGTTTAGCGACATGGTCTTAGGAATGGAACTCCATTGTTAAGTGAGGAGAGGCTGTATACTACTGTATAAACATTTAAAAATATACCAGAAATGTTATAAATGGTGCAAAGGTGACATTAAAACAATATCAAGATGGTTGACACAAACCCACTACCATTATAGTATGCTCCTCACTTAGCGACAAATTCGTTTACTGATGTGGTCTCAGGAACGGAACTCCGTCGTTAAGTGAGGAGAGGCTGTACTTCAAAAACTAGTATATTGTACTTGTATTTGCTGACTGAATTATTTTAATTCAAATTATACCATGTTATTCTGCTATAAAAATGCCTTGTGGTAACTTAATGGCAGTTGGTGAAATAATGGAAAAATATTTTGCAGGTAGCGTAGCTGCGGAGGCACAGCACCGTGATCACCTTGAAAGACATCCATATAAACGTTACAGTGAAAGTGAAATAGAAGAGTCTAGGGAAATGCTCAAGATGGAAATGAATGTTGTTAAGCAAGGAATGGGTCATGGTGATCTTACACTTGATGCATATTCTCAGGTATGAATATTGTTGAATTGGTGATACATATATGGTAAGCTGACAGACTTTACTAAATTTGTAACTTTTATGAATGATTGAGAAATCTTTAATAGAGTTGGTTATCTTCATTTTTCCTGTTTGTGTGTTTCTTACAAGAGCTTCAACTGTTAAAAACTTACATATATATACAGTACAGTAGACCGTTGATTAACACGTGTTCCTTTGCAACGTTTTCTCCATTATACTAGTATTGCAAAATTGCGGCATATTTTCGACTAACATTTCATAAAATTCAACTAACACAGTGTTACTTTTTTGGAAAAAATTTGGAGCTGCGAGCTGGACTGTGGGATTTTTCCCCTCCATCTAGTGGGCTCATGGGCAGCCTGCCTGTGGATCAGTCCATTGTTTTTGCGAGGGAGAACTTCCTTTCTTCCCCATCCCACCTCTCATTGGTTCATACATACATATCCCACATGACTCTCAGATCTGCATTTGTGATTAAATTATAGTTGATTCCTGCATACCAGTCAATACATGCAGTGTTTTCATATCAATAAGTCACTTTGTCTAACCTCTTTGGGTTTTTTTTTTTTCAACAAGTCGGCCGTCTCCCACCGAGGCAGGGTGACCCAAAAAGAAAGAAAATCCCCAAAAAGAAAATACTTTCATCATCATTCAACACTTTCACCACACTCATACATAATCACTGTCTTTGCAGAGGAGCTCAGATACAACAGCTGAGAATAGTCCCTCCCAGCTGTCACTATCTCAGACCCCTCCTTTAAAGTGCAGGCATTGTACTTCCCATTTCCAGGACTCAAGTCCAACTAAATCAATTAACTGGTTTCCTGAATCCCTTCACAAAATGTTACCCTGCTCACACTCCAACAGATCGTCATGTCCCAAAACCATTCGTCTCCATTCACTCCTATCTAACACGCTCACACATGCTTGCTGGAAGTCCAAGCCCTCGCCCACAAAACCTCCTTTACCCCTTCCCTCCAACCTTTTCTAGGACGACCCCTACCCCGCCTTCCTTCCCCTACAGATTTATACGCTCTCCATGTCATTCTACTTTGATCCATTGTCTCTAAATGACCAAACCACCTCAACAGCCCCTCTTCAGCCCTCTGACAAATACTTTTAGTAACTCCATACCTCCTCCTAATTTCCACATTCCGAATTTTCTGCATAATATTTACACCACACATTGCCCTTAGACAGGACATCTCCACTGCCTCCAGCCTCCTCCTAGCTGCAGCATTTGCAACCCATGCTTCACACCCATATAAGAGTGTTGGTACCACTATACTTTCGTACATTCCCTTCTTTGCCTCCATGGATAACATATGGGTTATCCTAGGTAATTTACACTATGATAATTATACTTATGTATATTATTTTTTTATTTGTTAACACATCGGCCGTTTCCCACCAAGGCAGGGTGGCCCGAAAAAGAAAAACTTTCATCATCATTCACTCCATCACTGTCTTGCCAGAGGCGTGGTTACTACTTATTGCTTAGAATAAACCGAAGTTGCAGTTTGTTTTTGTTTCTGCAGGCAGCATACAGTTCCTGCATAACTTTGATTGCACGTTCAGCACACTGATTACTTCTTGGTACAGTGGACCCCCGAGTTTCGTAAAAACTTCATTCCAGAAGCCTGCTCAAGTGCCATTACCGAACGAATTTACGTCCTTAAGAAATAATGTCACGTAGGTTAGTCTATTTCAGACCCCCAAAAATACACTTAAAAAAGCACTTACAATATTATACTTACATAAAAGCACGATTTCCGGGGTTTACGAAACTCGGGGGTCCACTGTATATTGAGTGTGGACGGCTCCTGCTTCCAGTGATTTTTCAATAAGTTCAGTGCTTTTTTGTAAGGTTTCAATATTTCTGACAAATTCTTGAAGTCATTTTCATTGTACATCTGACCAGTAAACCAATAATCTGCCCAGGTGTATGAAATGAATCTGCAAATCTTCTCCAATGTCTTCCGTCTTGTAGGTATAAGAATGAATGCAAGAATAGCTAGAATGGCTATTGAATTCCACCTCACATTACTGATGTTTGGAATTTTCTGAAAGTTAATCAAAGGAAAGTACCCTTTTTCTTCAAAGAATCTAAACACTCATGTTAGATGGTACAAAAACTTCATATTATCTCCATCCTGATTTATGGAGGATCTCTTCTGTTCTATTAACAAACTGTCCTTTAGTTCCTCATAATTCTTCACCAGTTGGGATACAAATGGATACTCAATGTTTGGAGAACTGGTTTTAGCACCAAGATTTTCATTCATTATCAAATGGAGAATCCTGTCCAGAATGTGATGCTGACAACTGATAAATTGTAGTTTGCTAATTCCCTTCTTTGAGAACATTTGTTGCAGTTTGACAACAGCTCCACTCTTTTTCCCTGTGTTAACATTTGTTGTATCAGCAATGATCATCTTTATTGCATTCCATAAGTTGTATTCATCAATAACTTTTGCCATTCCTTCAGCAATAGTTTCAGCCTTGCCATCTTAAATATACAGTGCATCCAGTTTTACTTTGGTTCTTTCATTTTTAGGTACTAATACCTGATACTCAATGACATGAATGTCAAATATTGACCAAACCCACACTGTTAGGCTGTACAGTGGAACCTCTGCTTATGAGTTTAATCTGTTCCGTGACCTAGCTCGTAACCCGATCTGCTCGTATGCCGAGTCAATTTTCCTCATTTAAATTAATTGAAATGCCATTAATCCGTTCCAGTGGAATTCCTGCTCTCAGGAGGCAGGACAAAAATGCTTTAATATGATGCAAATATCAACTCTATGGCTTATTTATCTATCACAATTCATCTAATATGACATAATAAACAATATAATTAACATAGAAACATGATATATACTCTAGAATGAATAAAATAGGCCATAATATGGCGAGTGGTGGCTGCGGCGTCCATTCCCTCTCACGCTGACTATATCTTCCCATGCTTTTATTATAGAGTTGCCAATTAGTAATTTTCTGAGTTGCTACTTATGAGTAGTAATGCAGATATGTATATGGTGATTCATAGTTTTTATTTAGGGGTGACATTTTTTTATTTAAACAAAAGTTCATCGATTTATGACACAGGAAAAAGGTAAAAAAGTTATAACCCTAGTGCTTACATTACAGTTATAAAACTGCAACATTAACACCCCTCCTTCAGAGTGCAGGCACTGTACTTCCCATCTCCAGGAGTCAAGTCCGGCCTGCCAGTTTCCCTGAATCTCTTCATAAATGTTACCTTGCTCACACTCCAACAGCATGTCAAGTCCTAAAAACCATTTGTCTCCATTCGCTCCTATCTAACAAGCTCATGCATGCTTGCTGGAAGTCCAAGATCCTCCCACACAAACCTCCTTTACCCCCTCCCTCCAACCTTTCCTAGGCCGACTCCTACCCCGCCTTCCCTCCACTACAGGTTTATACACTTGAAGTCATTCTATTTTGTTTCATTCTCTCTACATGTCCGAACCACCTCAACAACCCCTCCTCAGTTCTCTGGATAATAGTTATGTGTACTTGTGCCTAAATAAACTTATTGTGCTCGAAGGTGAGCTTGCTGGAGACATTGTTTATATACAAATTGAGAGGGCAGACATGAACTGCACCTGTCCATGTGAGGGACCTTCCCAGTGTTTATATACCCCTCTGTTTATCTTCCTTTGCATAATGAAGGTTAAAAGATGAAAAGAACCTGGATGTAATGTGTATACAGTACCTGCTTCATTTATATTTGTGCATCAGTTTAGCTGGTACACTCGTACGTATTTTTTTTTTTTTAACAAGTCGGCCGTCTCCCACCGAGGCAGGGTGACCCAAAAAGAAAGAAAATCACCAAAAAGAAAATACTTTCATCATCATTCAACACTTTCACCTCACTCATACATAATCAGTCTTTGCAGAGGCGCTCAGATACGACAGCTGAGAATAAGTCCCTCCCAATTGTCACTATCCCAGACTCCCCCTTTAAAGTGCAGGCATTGTACTTCCCATTTCCAGGACTCAAGTCCAACTAAATTAATTAACTGGTTTCCCTGAATCCCTTCACAAAATATTACCCTGCTCACACTCCAACAGCTCGTCAGGTCCCAAAAACCATTCGTCTCCAATCACTCCTATCTAACATGCTCACACATGCTTGCTGGAAGTCCAAGCCCCTCGCCCACAAAACCTCCTTTACCCCCTCCCTCCAACCTTTTCGAGGACGACCCCTACCCGCCTCCTTCCCCTACAGATTTATACGCTCTCCAAGTCATTCTACTTTGATCCATTCTCTCTAAATGACCAAACCACCTCAACAACCCCTCTTCAGCCCTCTGACAAATACCTTTAGTAACTCCACACCTCCTAATTTCCACACTCCAAATTTTCTGCATAATATTTACACCACACATTGCTCTCAGACAGGACATCTCCACTGCCTCCAGCCGCCTCCTCGCTGCAGCATTTGCAACCCATGCTTCACACCCATATAAGAGTGTTGGTACCACTATACTTTCATACATTCCCTTCTTTGCCTCCATGGATAACGTTTTTTTGTTTCCACAGATACCTCAACGCACCACTCACCTTTTTTCCTTCATCAATTCTATGGTTAACCTCATCCTTCATAAACCCATCTGCTGACAAGTCAACTCCCAAATATCTGAAAACATTCACTTCTTCCATAATCCCTCTCTCCAATGTGATATCCAATTTTTCTTTATTTAAATCGTTTGATACCCTCATCACCTTACTCTTATCTATGTTCACTTTCAACTTTCTACCTTTACACACCCTCTCAAACTCGTCCACTAACTTTTGCAACTTTTCTTTAGAATCTCTCATAAGCACAGTATCATCAGCAAACAGTAACTGTGTCAACTCCCATTTTACATTTAATTCCCCATAATTTAATTCCACCCCTCTCCCCAACACCCTAGCATTTACTTCTTTTACAACACCATCTATAAATATATTAAACAACCATGGTGACATTACACATCCCTGTCTAAGACCTACTTTTACCGGGAAGTAATCTCCTCTCCTACTCACCCTAACCTGAGCCTCACTATCCTCATAAAAACTCTTTACAGCCTTCAGTAACTTACTACCTATTCCATACACTTGCAACATTTGCCACATTGCTCCCCTATCCACTCTATCATATGCCTTTTATGTTTTAGGATGTCTGTGAGAGTTTGTTGTTGTTGTTGTTGGGGGTTAAGGGTTAATAGCCCATGAGCATAACACCCACCCACCCTTCCTTATACTGATATTTTTATTATTGAAAATACAAGGAAAATGATAATTTTAATATATTCCTTTATTGTAATAAATTTATTAATATGTAATAAATAGAAGTAAATGCTAGGGTGTTTGGGAGAGGGGTGGGATTAAAGAGTAAGGTGATGAGGGTATCAGACGAGTTAGGTAAAGAAAAAGGGGATATCATTGGAGAGAGGGAACATGGAAGAAGTGAATGTGTTCAGATATTTGGGAGTAGATTTGTCAGCAGATGGGTTTATGAAGGACGAGGTTAACCATAGAACTGATGAAGAAAAAGAGGCGAGTGGTGTATTGAAGTATCTGTGAAGACAAAAAAAATATTATCCATGGAGGCAAAGAAGGGAATGTATGAGAGTATAGTGGTACCAACACTCTTATATGGGTATGAAGCATGGGTTGTGAATGCTGCAGTGAGAAGGAGGCTGGAGGCAGTGGAGATGTTGTGTCTTAGGGCAATGTGTCGTGTAAATATTATGTAGAGAATTCATAGTGTGGAAATTAGAAGGAGGTGTGGGGGAGTCACTAAAAGTATTATTTAGTGGGCTGAAGAGGAGTTATTGAGGTGGTTTGGTCATTTAGAGAGGATGGAGCATAATAGGCTGACTTGGAGAGTGTATAAATCTGTAGTGGAGGGGAGGAGGGTTAGGGGTCATCCTTGGAAAGGATGGAGGGAGGGGGTACCTTTGAAGAGTTTCAAGAGTCTCACTATCACTACTCTCGGAGCCTGGCTGTGGGCTAGGGTAAAAGAGGTTTAGTGGGCAAGGGGCCTGAACATGCAGCAGGCATGTGTGAGCATGTTAGATAGGAGTGAATGGAGACTAATCGTTTTTAGGACCTGATGAGCTGTTGGAGTGTGAGCATGGTAATATTATGTGAAAAGATTCAGGGAAACCAGTTAGCTGGACTTGAGTCCTGGAGGTGGGAAATACAGTGCCTGCACTTTGAAGGAGGGGTTTAAGATATTGGCTGTTTGGCGTGACATCTGAACTGTCGTATCTGGGCACCTCTGCAAAGACAAGTGATTGTGTGAATGATGGTGAAGGTGTTGACTGATGGTGAAAGTGTTTCTTTTTTTTTGGGATCACCCTGTCTCGGTGGAAGATGGCTGACGTGTTAAAAAAAAAATAGTTTGTTTGTAAAAGCTTTCTGGTAGTTAATTTCACAGTGAGATACAACGGCCCTGCTGCCATCACAACCATCAGCCCAACAATAACAACAAGACATGCCGATAACCTTGAAAAGCTTTTCTCGTGATATTATTTTCATGTTTTCATGGATAACTTGCATTTATATTATGGTGTGTATTACTCTGGACACATTTATTTAGTAAAAAATCATGTCTTAACTGATAAAATATGGTATTTTTTACTGATATATGCAAGTGATAGCTGATAGCAAATGATAGCCTGTCATATTTTTGCACACGTATTGTATAGAATTTCTGACTACTCAAGTATGACTGTCAACTTTAGTGCCAAAGCCTCAATCATCCACCTCAGCAAACAATCCACAGCCTTCCACCACAGCCCAGTAGGGCCACAGCATCCCTCTCCACAGTTCATAATCATTGACATACACCAGCAACCACTATAAGGTAAGAAATATTATTTCTGTAACATTTGTAGCCTTAAGCAATGCATTAAACACAATACAACATGACAATGAACTACAATTACATTATCATTTTTATTTTTTTATGGTTTGGAGACCTAAACAAAGTTTGTTTGCAATTTTTGGAGGTTCAAGGAACATTACCCTATTTTTCTCATAAGTTCTTCAGTTTGTTTAATACGGTTTCGTCTTGCACTTTTTCAGGAACGTAACTACCGTCTTAATCAGCGGTCTACTGTATATGGGTCTTAATCACTGCCTGACAGGTCGAGTGAGGAAGTATTAGCCCAGAATGCAAATAACTATTTGGAAAGGAGTCTAAAACAAAGATAGTATTCAAACCTTCATATTTTCCTCCTTAATTTGTGGCATCACACAAACTTGAACTGTCTCACTTGCACAATATCCACAGCTATACTTCAGCTGTTGTGCCAGCTAGATGCAGAGTACTCCATGGGAGGTTTTACAAATGAGTTGCTTATTCATATTGCTTGCACTCCTTATACATTCCTTTCAAGAAGGGCCTGGGCCCCTTGTTGGCATCAGAAAGAATGCAGTTTTACTTTATAAAAATTTATGCCTATTTTGTTTTTACAGGTTTGGGAAGAGTGTTTAGCCCAAGTGTTGTTCCTGCCAAGTCAGAGCAAATACACTCGAGCAAGTTTAGCAAGTAAGAAGGACAGGATTGAATCTTTAGAAAAACGACTGGAACAGAATAGACAGCACATGGCCAAACAAGCTAAGTTAGCAGCTAAATTAGAAAAGAAACTCAAAATATTGATGGGTGGATATCAGGTAAAATTCTAGATTATTTATAAAATTTATAACAGGTATTATACCATGCTTTTTATCACACATTGTTTTCTACTCCACCTGTCTCGAAGCATTAAGTACTCTTTGTCTTTTAATTTTGTTACTTCTTTCTGTATTCAATACTTGCCTCACATTTTTTTGGTCCTTTAACAGCCCTTAACCCTTTCAGGGTCCGTGCCGTAGTTCTACGGCTTTGAGTTCTGGGTCCAAACCGTAGCTCTACGTCATGAGCTCAGCTCACTCAGATAAGCTTTGAGCGGTAAATTTGGGCCTAGATATGAGAGAATACATCAATGTGGTAAGTGTGCACCACATAAAACAAATCCTGCAGCACACAGTGCATAATGAGAGAAAAAACTGAAACCGTAATTTTCTATTTAAACAGTGACTTTGCAGTGTTGTTTTGGATACAGTGGACCCCTGGTTAACGGCCATAATTCGTTCCAGAATGCTGTTCGAGTGCTTTTATCGAACGAATTTATTCCCTTAAGGAATAATGTAAATTAGATTAGTCCTTTTAGACCCCCAAAAATACACTTACAAAAGCACTTACAAAAATACACTTACATAATGGGTCGAGTTTTGAGCAGTACGTTAACCGGGGGTCCACTGTACTTTTTATAGTTATATTTGCGATTTCTTGGTCTCATTTGATAGAATGGAAGATATATTACAGATATAGAGATGATTTTGATTGGTTTTATTACTGGAAATGGCTTGAAACTGAGCTCAAAGTAACAGGAAATGTTATATTTTTGCCGATGTTCACGAGTAAACAAATGACCTCACACGTCTAGTACGCGCCAGCTGGTGGGTCTAATATACGTTCACAAATGTGGTGATATTATTTGTACAATTATTATAATATTGCATAACAGTAAATCTTCCATTTTTTGGTTTGAATAAAAATTCATTGTGTGAATAAAAAAGAAAAATGGAATTCATTTGTAAAGACTGAAAACGTAACTAATGAACAGAGGAAATGTTAGTTTAGTGCCAGGAATGCCTGCATTGTTTATTCTGCACCCTATTTTGAAATTGGAATATTTTGAACTTTGAGTTAAATTGGCTAAATTACCAATTTCCAATCACTTTATTTTGGAGTTGAAACAGTTGACTGGGCGATTTCTTGTGCTCAATTGATAGAATAGAAGTAATACTAATGAAATAGCTAAGAATTTGGTCAACTGGAATAATGTAATTGGCCTAAAATGGGAGTCAAAGTCGGCAAAATCGCCGATGCGTAAATATCGCTGACACATAAAAATTCGCGAGAGCATAATTTCGTCAATTTTCAATCAAATTTCGTACTTTTTGTTTTATTACCTTCAGAAAAAGATTCTCTACCATTTCATAAGAAAAAATAAGATTTTTTTTTTTTTTTTTAAATTCTTGGACACTGGCACACCCCTTCCAAAAATGGCCTTGGACCCTGAAAGGGTTAAAAAAGCCTTATAATATATTTGTATTTTTTTGTTAAATTTAGAATTGCACACTTTTGTTTAACAGCTGTTTATTCAAACAGGCTGACTATACCTTGCAGCCTCTGGAGGGAGGTTCCTTTGATGCCAGTGAGGAGCTCTTGATCCAATGAATTGGACATGGCCCCTTCCCTCCCTTGATCAAACCTGATTGCCTCGCATTTCCTAGGCACTGTATGACCCCAGTGGATTTAGCATGTTCCCATGATTATTAGAATACTTAGAGAGTACATTTTTCTTTCTTCAGGCACGGGCTGCTTCATTAGCTGCAAGTCTCCAAGATTGTGTGGCTCAGGTGGAAACAGCTTTATTGGAACTTTCAACATTTACTTTCCTCAAGCAGATGGAAACTGTAGCTATACCTCGCAGGTTAGCTACCATCTCTGAGGATGTTGCACGACAGACAGAGAGGGAAAAAGAGCTTCAAAGGAGATATGATCAGTTACAATGTACTCTTCAAGATCTTAAAGGACCCACAGCAAAAACTGCTGGTGACAGTCAGTAGCCTAGAATAATTCATCATTGATAAAGAATGGCATAAGCTGACAGGTAGTGAGAAAGACTATGTTTGCATGGTGTCATAATAAAGATTTCCCCTGCAAACATAGTGTCTTCGTCACCATAATTCATTGTATTTTTGTAAAAATATCAAATGTTTTGTAATATCATTGGAAATATTAGACTTTTATAATTAATCTTATGACAGACTTTCCCTCTCAGTAAATACTGCTTTCTTTTGTAATTATCATAAAAAATTTTGCTCTTCATGTTTTTTGAAACTTTGTTGCTCATGTACTTGGTGAAGATTTCTTCATTCTTTCTACACATTCTTGTTTATCACTGACAACTATTTCATTTGTATAGAGGCCTAAGCAGCCATTGGAATTCTTTGGCATATTTTTTCATGTATTTTTCGGTCTTTAATATTTTAATGCATTTGGAATACAGTGGACCCTCACTATTCGAACACTCCAAAACTCTCTCTTTTATGTAAGTTTATTTTTTTAAGTGCTTTTATAAGTGTGTTTCTGGGGGTCTGAAATAGACTCATCTAATTTACATCATTCCTTATGGGAATAAATTCGTTTGGTAACAGCACTTGAACAGCATTCTGGAATGAGGGTGAGTTTTGGAGTGTTCGAATAGCGAGGATCCACTGTATGTAGAAAAAATTATACTTGAGGCAGCTGCCCTCGTAATAAGGAAAGGAAGTACCATAGTGAACAAGAAGTTAAGATACTTTATAAAAATGTGTTGACAAAAAGCAAATGGTTTGATTTGAAAGTACTGTATAGGAATTATGAAAGTGAAAACATAAATTTGATTAAGAGCTCTTACGTTTTTATGATGTAACCTGCTCAAAAAAATATGATTTTAAAAAAATTAAGTCACTGTAGGCATAGGTACATTTGCCTATGGATACATTTTAATAGGTTAAGTAAAGGGCACAATTTCCATTGATTGTTGTTTTCTTTGGCTGTACTCTTTGCATGTCTTAATTTTTTTTAATAACATTCCTCTCACTAAATATTGACATGGAATGTGAAAAAATGTAAATTAAGGATTTTTAAATAAACTAAAATAACATGTGGATGAAGTGTGATAAGTAGAGAGGAATATAAAGAACTAGGTACATGAAAGATGCAGAGTGGCATTGAAACATGGCATTCACTAGTATACTCTAGTGCAGGGGTGGGCAATTATTTTGGCTGGTGGGCCACATTACCAGCTTAGCCTGCTTAGGTATGCTTTGCAGAGTACATACGTTTATTGATGAAAAAATTTAAATGTTTAAAAACCTCAAAGAAAGTTCCTTGATGTCAGTGAGGGGTTTTTACTCTAAGGACTTAACCTGGGCTCCCCTTGGATCAAACCTGAATGCCTCTTATTGAATGTTCAGTACAGTCATAGCTCAATTCATGTCTTCTATTTGTACACAAAAGATATAAACTTCACAAATGATGTTGGGCCACTGCCAAACTGTAAAGAAATTTCTAGTAACAGGATAAGAAAACCCCAATTTCACTTTACTTTCTGGTTATGTTTCTATGTGATTTAATTTCCAGGTTTAGGCAGTATCATTAAGTTTTTAAAGTAAGAGTCCATATCTTGAATCCAGATCTTTTTATCTCCTCAGTCAAGTGTGGTACTGATGATGTTTTTTAGAATGTAGCCTTTCAAGTCATTCCAACAATTTTTCATGGAATTCAGGTCAGGGCTGTTTCCAAGTCACTGGATAACTTTGATGGAGCAGTGTGTGGCATATCTCAAAATAGGAAGAGACAAGGGCATAAGTATCTGGGATGAAGGAACCTGGGGGAAAGGCAGTATGCGAGTTGGATAGATTTTTGTAACTTACATTATTATTATAATCGGGTAGCAATAAACCTGCACAAGTCATGTAGACAACTATTACAGATACAGGAACAAGAGGTTGGTAAGAGTTTTGGTTACTGGTGATTATTATAATCATAACTAAGTGCTGAACCCATATGGGTCATACAGCACTTTAGTTATTAGTGAAGTTTTGGGTCTTTGAGGTTTTGAAGAGTGGAAGGTCTAGCTGGGTGAAGCTGTATGTGTAGAGAAACATGGAAAATGGAAGACAAAAAAAGTTGTATGGGAGAAGGCGAAGAGATAGGAACGGCAGAGGCGAGGATTTTGAAAGAATTGGACACAAGTAACTGTGGGAGAGGGTACAACAGAAC
Organism: Cherax destructor; assembly: GCA_009830355.1. Classification (NCBI taxonomy): domain Eukaryota; kingdom Metazoa; phylum Arthropoda; class Malacostraca; order Decapoda; family Parastacidae; genus Cherax; species Cherax destructor. The sequence goes on along the minus strand of WNWK01000665.1, from coordinate 99,983 downwards.
CTGTGGGTGCCAAGCAGCTCTAGAGTAGGAGTCATGGAAATCTTCCTTGGAGACATAATTAAGTCACTGTTATAGAATGTGATAGGCTCTCCTTTTCCTAGAGACCAAATTTCGATCTCTTAAAATTTAAAACTGGACAGTGGCAGGAATAGATAGGGCAAGTTTGCAGGATGAATCATGACCAGTTGTACTGCTGACTGGGCATTCTGCAGGCGATTTGCAATACAGTGGTACCTCGGTTAACGATGGTCCCCAAACTCGCCCTTTTATGTAAGTTTATTTTTTTAAATGCTTTTGTAAGTGTATTTTTGAGGGTCTAAAAGGACTAGTCTATTTTACATTATTCCGTATGGGGATAAATTCGTTTGGTAATGGCACTAGAACAGCATTCTGGAATGAAAAAATATCGTTAACTGAGGTACCACTGTATTTGGCCAGATACCCAAAGTACCAGCATTGTCTGCCTTGTTGAGGATTTTGATTCAGCTCCTATACCCTTTAAGCACTGACTCACAATATAAACAAAGTATGGAAGGTCCTGGTAATCAAAGGTCAATTTGGCATTACTACTTTTGTAAAGATTGGAGGGAGAGAGTATGGAGGAGGTGAATGTATTCAGATATTTGGGAGTGGACATGTCAGCAGATGGGTCTATGAAGGATGAGGTGAATCATAGAATTGATGAGGGAAAAAGGGTGAGTGGAGCACTTCGGAGTCTGTGGAGACAAAGAACCTTGTCCATGGAAGTAAAGAGGGGAATGTATGAGAGTATAGTTATACCAACGCTGTTATATGGGTGTGAAGCATGGGTGATGAATGTTGCAACGAGGAGAAGGCTGGAGGCAGTGGAGATGTCATGTCTGAGGTCAATGTGTGGTGTGAATATAATGCAGAGAATTCGGAGTTTGGAAATTAGGAGGAGGTGCGGGATTACCAAAACGATTGTCCAAAGAGCTGAGGAGAGGTTGTTGAGGTGGTTTGGACATGTAGAGAGAATGGAACGAGACAGAGTGACTTCGAGAGTGTATAAATCTGTAGTGGAGGGAAGGCGGGGTAGGGGTCGGCCTAGGAAAGGTTGGAGGGAGGGGGTAAAGGAAGTTTTGTGTGCGAGGGGCTTGGACTTCCAGCAAGCATGTGTGAGCGTATTTGATAGGAGTGAATGGAGGCATATGGTTTTTAATACTTGACGTGCTGTTGGAGTGTGAGCAAAGTAACATTTATGAAGGGATTCAGGGAAACCGGCAGGCCGGACTTGAGTTCTGGAGATGGGAAGTACAGTGCCGGCACTCTGAAGGAGGGGTGTTAATGTTGCAGTTTTATAACTGTAGTGTAAAGCACCCCTCTGGCAAGACAGTGATGGAGTGAATGATGATGAAAGTTTTTCTTTTTCGGGCCACCCTGCCTTGGTGGGAATCGGCCGATGTGTTAATATAACTTTTGTAAAGGGAGATACTGGAGTTCAAGTTGCTCCTGAATGTTCAGATCATAGAGAAAATTCTTTCTGAACTAGTGTGAAATGAAAACAGTACCATGGTTTCTATTGAGGAAGGACTGCTGTATGACCCTTGTAGGTTTAGCGCTTCTTTTTTATTATAATAATATTGAGGAAGGAATGTATCAATGGAGCTGATACGGGAAAGATTTTCAGCTTGTTCAGTACCCTTGACAGAGATGATACACATCCCACTGAAGGGCCTGGAAGGATATGCTTTGATCACAAGGCAATGATGGTTAGAGGGAAAGGCACTTTGTCCAAGATGTCTTTGGAATATGTTTGCGAGGGGAAAGGTTTCCAGGTAGCTCGTTTCTTATGATGTGAACAAGGAAGTGGAACAGTTCCAGTGAGAAAGCGTCTAATACATGTTGAGGGCATTTGGACAAAAGTGCTGAACCATTCTGTCCTACAACAAGCAAATAACCCAAAAATTGATGCTGCATCATGGGAGAAGCTGATTATTATTATTATAATCAAATAGAATGGGAGAAGCTGAGATTATGGTCAAAATAGTGTGAAGATCAGAGGTGTCAAAAAGATCATTGTGAACACCAGTATCAGTCAAGCAATGTGGTGTTTTCCACATGTTGCTAGGTTCAAAGGAAGGTCCGGGGGAATGCAAGGTCAGTTGATACCTCAGGGATAAAGGGCCCAGGAGGATGCAAAGCACGAATATTACTTTTCAAGATTGATTATTTTTTTTTTAATAAAGGAGAAAATGGACAGCACTGAGGAAAAAAAAAAAATGTATGCCTCTTTCCCCCCCAGTTCCAAGAATACCCTTGATGCGGCAGTGGTGATGTTGCATTGAAACCACCCTCTACCCTACATGGTATACCAGTACACCAGACTGGCACCTCCCAAATCAACCAAGCTAGGGTTAGAAAACAAGAGCTGGACAACCAGAAACACTAGGAGTCATACCCCTTTGGCTGCCAACTCCAGAAACCAACAGGCAGCCTTCAGGAATACTAGTCATCCAAGGACACGAGGCCACCCATTGGAGCCCTCTGGGCCATGTCCCCAAATAAGTAAATTCCCACAGCAAAAAAAATAGCACCACCACCTAGGTCCTCAATGGAATGGATGGCAATCCCTTTTGCCCTTTGCCTAGGATCTGAAATTCACAATGGGAAAATATCTCCAAATAAGGAAGCCAAATGGAGAGGAGGGGAGGGGTGGGAGTAATTACTTTTGATCCAAGGAAGGAAACTTCCTTGAAAGGGTTGAGATAGACTAAATACTGAGGATGGGGCACCACACACCAAGTTCTGCTGTTACTACAGAAATTGCATAATGGTTATTCAAAATATTTTAGTTAGTATGATGTGTATTGTATACAGTACAATACAGGCAGTGTATGAGATTCAACTGTAAACATCAACAGGCTTGACTGACCAAACCACGAACTAGATCTGATCAGAGACAAAGTTACTAAAGCAGCAACCTTTGCAAGGCAAGCTCATATAAAATTTGATCTTTTCTGTGTAGAAGGAAAATGATAGATTACAATGTTATATTAATTTAATAATCTTTATTAGAATATAAATAAAGTGCAAGTATGTTTGTTTCCATTACACACACTGTGTTACACAACTGTAGAAAAAACTAGAATCATAACTTTAGTGGGATAACCAATTTATAATAATTTACTTAAAATGCGACATATTTAACAAATTAATGCCAACACATCAAAGTACAGAGGAATGCCTCTCATTACTTTAGTAGATAACCAATGCATTATTAGATCACCAGTTGTGAATATATTTAACTTATAATCGGTATACAATAACTATTTGTAAGAGAAGAAGTGGATATGCATAAGTAGTTTTGTAAAGAAAGGCACTCACTACAATTTATTATAGCCAATTGTTGAATATATTTACAAGGAACCTGAGGAAACATTGCAAATTTCCTTGAAACTGTTTTAGCTTTACAGCTAAATTTTAATATGATAAAACTGCACAAGTCAACTGATAGGGACAAGATCAGTTATCAGGAATAATCTATATAATATATATAGAAAGCTTAAATACAAGTTTTTTCAAGCATTTTGTTATTTTGTACAGGGCAGTGAGATTATAAAACCAGCTTCACTGTTGGTGCTGATGGGATGAATGGTTCCCACTACTACTTGCAGTCTCTATCTTAACTGCTTGTTGTGGGGGTGCTGCTTGCACTATGACTTGACTGTGACTTATGTGTGTCTGATTTGCATCCACTGGCACAGATGAGTGAGTTACCACTATATTTCCTTGACTAACATTCTGATTCACCACATGTGACTGGGACACTACTACTTGACCATCCAAGGTTGCAACTTGTTCTATCTCATCAGTAATGCTATCAGCAAGAATAACTTGGTCAGCAGTTACCTGGGATATTACCTGGCCTGTGGTAGGATCAATAGTGACTATGTGAGCTCCTTGAAGGAGATCAGGTGAGACATCCTGTGACAGTACCACTTGTGTAACACCTTCAGGCAAGTTGATCTGACCTCCTAATACCCCAGCTACATGCTGCAGCACCATTTGACCATCACCAACATCTACAGCCTCTACTTGAGTCACCTGGCCAGCCTGGCTCACCTGTACATGTCCCTGAGCTGCCTGTTCCTGTGGCACAAAGTGGTGAGAAACTAGAGGCACTTGTTCATTCATTATATCATCCATCATTTCTTCAACACTCTTACCTGCTGTGTAAAACTCTTCCATTTGTTCCATGGTAACTTTCCATTCAATTAGCCGCCATAAGTTGTACTTGAGTACTTCATATTGTCCTTGACCATAGTCTTCAATCATCTTTACACCATAATGCTGTAAAACCCTACCCAGCACCACAGATACATGCTCCTCCAACAGCCCACAACTGAGAAGTAAATCGTGATCGAATAACTTTTCTAACAATCGTCGGCACTTCATGTCTAATGTGTCTGCCATGATAGTTTCTGGTTCTCTTGGATGTGCCTGTTCAATTACTGATAGAACTTTGTTGGTGCTCTCATTATTTAATCTATTTCCTTCATAATTTACTGGAATGGTTTTTCCAACCTGTGGAAGAAGTCCTGCTAGTTTATTCATATTAACCTTTACACCAGAGCTGTACACATCAGTAACAGTTGTGGTTACTGGTGCTATTTCTCTAGTAACTATAGTCATAATTGGATGAGGACCAGTATAGCTGATAATTGAAGCACTAGTACTGACTGCTGTTGGTTCCATATCATCATCATCATCATCATCCCATTCTGATCGTAATGCAGCAATTTCTGGATTTTCTGGCTCCAAACGTGGTGCATCCATAATTTGTGCCTGACTGGTACTGGGAACATGTTTGGTGGAACCGCGACCAGGCTTCACGTCTGGAGAAAAAATTGGTTTGTTTTGATGTACCGACTCTATGTGACGATGAAGCTTGCCTTCAAATCTAAATTCTCTGCTACACAATTTACAGGAATATGTGGGAATACAAAATGACATTAGTTCAACTGGTGGGGAAACTATATTACCAGAATTGCTAGTGGTCACAAAGTAATCTTCCTTCTTTGACTTATTCGTAAGTGGGTTGGCTGTAATATCAACAGGATAAGAACCAACCCGATTACCCACTTTCATTTTCACATCCTCCGATTTGTTTTCTATTCTCATTCTTTTAACACTGTGATCTTGATGTTTATCAGCATTGCTCATCATAGTGTGAGCTGCATTTGAGATACTCATTGGTCGCTTCTCTGGTTGTCTTGTAATGTCTTTTAAGATCTGCTTCACTGGTTCTTTAGAAGGATTTTGTACAAATGTTCTTACTGGTGATGCTATTTCAGGTTTCTCATGGAAGTCTTTCTCCTTCACCTTAACTTTAACTTTGGTTTGTGCTTTCATACCTGGCTTTGATAAGGAGAAGCATGTTTCACAGTTCTTCATGTTACACACGAAATCTTTTCCATGCTGCTTGTTTTTGGCAATACGCTTACCTCGCCCCTCTGTTTCACCTTCCTCTTGTGCAGTGACTGTATTTTTCCCATCATCTGTTCCAATGTTTGTTCTTGACTCTTCTGTCCCATTGGCATTTGAACCTTTTGCTTTTTCTGACTCTGCATTCAAAAGAGTTCTCATCATACTTTTTCTTATAGCACGCAATTCTGCAGCCCCTGACAGCCCAAAGAAAATTTTTTTCCTACCTCTACCTCTTGGCCTCTTTATAGGTATGCAAAAAGATACACCTCTGCCTTTAGGACCTGGTACATCTATTATCTGAGTTTTATTTTCAACATCTTGCTGTTCATTTTCTCTTTGTTTTTGTTTCGCTGAATATGATGGTGTTTCCTCCCTAGACTCCTCTTGAAGCTCTACTCTGTTACCTGTTTTGGACTCAAGAGAGGTATCTTGGGTAGTGCTACCTTGGTCTTCTTTTTCATTACTCTGAGCCTTCTCTACTGTATCATTTCCCTCTTCATGTCCTTTCAGCTCTATTCTTTCATCTTGCAATTTTGTACCTAAACCCTGTTTAGTTATAGAAGAAACCACCTGTTGTATTAGTGTATGTTCATCCTGTGTAACTTCTGCAACATGCTCTTGAGAGGGTTTTGAGTTTCCTTGCACAATTGCATCAAATGCTGCATCCTGTACTGGATCAGATGCCATTTCTGTTGATTCAGGCATAGCAAATACTTTACGATCTACCTGTTCCTCTCCCTCTTTTTGTTGATGCTGGTGCTGTTGCTGCTGCTCCTCCTCCTCTTCATCCGAGCTGTAATTGCGATCCATACCATCATCAAATATATCATTTTCATACATGTCATCATCTGTTGGACGTGGTGTAGGAGGAGCAGAAACCTGGGTGCTTGTGGACACCTGCCCTTGATATTGACGAGGAATAATGACACGACCACCTTCTTCATCAGTTTGAGTTGAAGTTGTGCACATTACCTTCCTAGTTCTCCTTTTTGATTTATTGTTCAGCGCATCTTTGGGAGCTTTAAATATTTGTGGGGCAAGGCCAGTCTGCCTGAGTTCCCCATCCAAAAGATTGCCAACTGTAGGCAGTTTATCAATAATACTACCTTCTGCTACAGCTCCATGATTCCATTGGACATGCCGTTCATAATCGCTTAAGCGGATGAATGAACGAGGACAATGCTCACACTTGAACATTCGAGGCCCCAATTTTTTGGTAAAATGTTCATCAATAACCTTTGTATGACGTTTAATGTGGGTAATGAGGTGATTTTTTTGAGTGAAACATTTACTGCAGAGATGACACTTGAAAGGCTTCTCACCTCTGTGAATACGAAGATGAATATTTAAAGCCCCAACTGTGAGAAAGGCCTTGTGACACACATCACAATATACACATTTACTTTTGTCGTGAAGACGCATGTGAACCTTAACACAATCTTGACGACTGAATCTTTGGTGACAAACAGGACACTCGAACTGTTTTTCAATTCCATGTATTACCAAATGTCCCTGAAGGTGTACTTTGCGGGCAAATGATTTTGGGCAATGTGGGCACTGGAATGGCTTCAAATCAGAATGTATGGCCATATGTTGTACAAGTGTCTTTCCTGTCATCATCATTTTACCACAGACTTCACAGGAAACAGGTAATTCCAAGGCTTGGCTGGAACCAAAGGAAGCAGGGATCCCTGGTTCTCGTTTGACAGAAGCCAAAGTACTACGTGCGCCTTTACCTTTGCCCCGGCTTGCAGGCTTGGTTGGTCGCATAAGGTCTTGTGGAGAAAAGATGATAGTGCCTGGTGGTGGTTCCATTCCTTCAAGAGTATGGAATTCACTTTCCATATTTGGGAAATCCTGGAAATAATTCAGAATTTTAAGTACATTTCACTACATAAATGAAGCCACAGTATTATATAAAATTACCATAAATTAATGTATTCAATCTATCATTACCTACATTAACAATAAATTCTTTACAACATAAATCAGTTTAATAAAGATGTTCTTATACAGCCTCTCCTCACTTAACGACGGAATTCCGTTCCTGAGACCACGTCGTTAAACGAATTCATCACTAAGTGAGGAGCATACTACATATAATGGTAATGAGTTTGTGTCAACCATCTTTGATATTGTTTTAATGTCACCGTTGTACCATTTATAACATTTCTGGTATATTTTTAAATGTTTATACAGTAGTGTACTGTATATTAAAATAAACAGAATAGAGGAAATCAGCTCTAATATACATTATTTAACCATTTGGGGGTCCAAGGGGTCTCTCTGAAACTCGTTCTCAGGGTCCACGAATTTAAAAAATAAAAACTTTTCTTATGAAATGATAGGGAATCTTTTTCTGATCATAACGCCACAAAAATTATGAAATTTGATCGAAAACTAATGGAATTATGCTTTCGCGAAGTTAGCGGTATCCATGACATTTAGGCATTGGTGATTTTGCCCACTTTGAGCCCTATTTTTGGCAAATTCCAATGTTTCAGTCTACTAAAATTATAGCTATTTCGCTAGAACTCCATTTCTTCTATCGATTGAGTACAAGAAACCGCCTATTTACCAATTTCAACTACCCAAAATAGTGGTCACAAAATGGCAATTTGGCCAATTTCACACAAATTTCAAACGATGCCAATTTCAAAATAGGGTCCATATAAACAAGGCAGACATTCCTGGCACTAAAATAACATCTTCTCTGTTTATTAGTCACGTCTCCAGGCCCCTCTTACATTACTTTTGCTTTCCATTTTGAATTTTTATTCTCACAAAAAATAGATTTACTGTTATGTATACAACTGCATCATTGTAAAAATGGTATAAATAATATCAGCGCACTTGTGCAAGAATATTAGACTCTTCAGTTGATGTGTATTGGACGCATGGTGTGATTTGTTTACTCTTGAACATCGGCCAAAATCGAACATTTTCGCTACTTTGCGCTCAGTTTCAAGGTACTTGTCATCGTGAAACCAGTCAAAATTATCTCTATTTCTGTAATATATCATCTATTCTATAAAATGAGACTAAGAAAACGAGAATACAAGCATATACAGTGGACCCCCGAGTTTCGTAAAAACTTCACTCCTGAAGTCTGCTCAAGTGCCATTACCGAACGAATTTACTCCCTTAAGGAAAAATTTCACGTAGGTTAGTCTATTTCAGACCCCCAAAAATACACTTCCACAAGAACTTACAAAATTATACTTACATAATTGCACGATTTCCGGGGTATTCGTTAACCGAGGGTCCACTGTATACCATACGAAAATAGACTGCAAAGTCGCTGTTTTAAACCAAAAACACGGTCAGTTTTTTCTCCTCATTATGCACTGTGTGGTGCAGGATTTTTTTTATACTGCACACACTGACCGCACAGACCCATTCTATCACATCTAGGCCTAACAGCCTGTTTCTGCTTGATTTGAGGGCGCTAGAATTTAGGTGTACTAGTACGTCAATAACCACAGTTCGTAAAACGTACTTGTACGACCATAACCCCGAAAGGGTTAAGTATGAATACTGGTCAGGGAGCCCGTCATGAGTACGTCGTTAAGTGAGGAGAGGCTGTATAACAGATTAAAATGTACCAGAATATGCCTACCTCATCCTGACCAGAGAGGGGTTGTGACTCGACTGCAGAAACCATATGTCCTTGTTCATTACTGGCAGTAATGATAGTATGCATTGGTCCTTCAATATCTCCTTCAGCTACGCTGTCATCCATCAGCATTACTTTCACTTCCCCACCACCCACGCCCATCACCTCGATAGAAGATGAAGCCATGGCCTGAAAGTCACACAAATTTATAGTGAAACTCATTGGTAGACTATACTGTACACAAAAATAATACATAAATAATTACAGTGGACCCCCGGTTAATGGCCATAATTCATTCCAGAATGCTGTTCAAGTGCCGTTACCGAACAAATTTATTAACATAAGGAATAATGTAAATTAGATTAGTCCTTTTAGACCCCCAAACATACACTTACAAAAATACACTTACATAATTGTTAGTGTTTGGAGCAGGCCGTTAACCGGGAGTCCACTGTATACAGTATTTCCAAACATTGCTACTATATGCTGTCAATAGTTTGGAGAGTACTGTATTACAATTACAATTTTGGCTAGGATAATACTGCCTTTGGAAAACCCATATTGTTTTGGACAGGTAAAACTTATACAGTACATTATTATACATGATTGAATTTTAGGAAAATTACTTATAAAAGTGTAGCTCCAGCAATCAACATAAACTAATTCAAGGTACAGTATTAGTCAAAGTTTATTTCTACGTAATACAATGTTTATACAGAAATGGGCGACACCTGAAAGCATGCAGAACGGCCATGGTTATGCAGATCAGGTAAGCTTAAGCCTATCTTAAGACTACAAAGGCATTAAACATTACATATATGTATTTAAGGTCATTAAATGTATACATATAAGAAAGTCCTAGGTAGTAGGTTGGTAGACAGCAACCACCCAGGGAGGTACTACCGTCTTGCCAAATGAGTGTAAAACGGAAGCCTGTAATTGTTTTACATGATGGTAGGATTGCTGGTGTCTTTTTTCTGTCTCATAAACATGCAAGATTTCAGGTACATCTTGCTACTTCTATTTACACTTAGGTCACACTACACATTCATGTACAAGCATATATATACACACCCCTCTGGGTTTTCTTCTATTTTCTTACTAGTTCTTGTTCTTATTTCCTCTTATCTCCATGGGGAAGTGGAACAGAATTCTTCCTCCGTAAGCCATGCGTGTCGTAAGAGGCGACTAAAATGCTGGGAGCAAGGGGCTAGTAACCCCTTCTCCTGTATATATTACTAAATGTAAAATGGGAAACTTTCGTTTTTCATTTTGGGCCACCCCGCTTCGGTGGGAAACGGCCGACGTGTTGAAAGAAAGAATATAAGAAAGTATTTGACGAGTGCCTCTGCAAAGACAGAGATTATGTATGAGTGATGGTGGAAGTGTTGAATGATGATGAAAGTTTTTTCTTTCTTTTTTGGTCACCCTGCCTCGGTGGGAAATGGCCAATGTGTTGAAAAAAAAAAATTAATGAACTGACCATATCCCATCAAGGCAGGGTGATCCAAAAAAGAAGAAATGAAAGTTTTTCTTCTTTTAACATTTAGTAATTTATACAGGAGAAGAGGTTACTAGCCCCTTGCTCCTGGCATTTTAGTTGCCTCTTATGACACTCATAGCTTACGGAGGAAGGATCCTTCTCCACTTGAGGCCTGGTCACAGACCGGGCCGCGGGGGCATTGACCCCTGGAATTCTCTCCAGGTAAACTTCCCCAATGTACATGATTACAGTAGGACCCCCGTATTCGTGGGTCCGATATCCGCAGTTTCAGTTATCTGCTGTTTACCATGGCCTGAAAATAACCCTTAATTTGCTTAATAACAGCCTCAAATGCAACTAGTGATGGCTGAAGTTCTTCCAAGCCTAAGAAGCCGTAAAGTGCTTCCCATCAGTGAAAAAGTGATAATTCTCCACTTGTGCATAATTTATTAATTAAACTTTATAATAGGTATGTTAGTATTTTTTATTTTTTTTTATTAACACATCGGCCGATTTCCACCAAGGCAGGGTGGCCCGAAAAAGAAAAACTTTCATCATCATTCACTCCATCACTGTCTTACCAAAGGCGTGCTTACACTACAGTTATAAAACTGCAACATTAACACCCCTCCTTCAGAGTGCAGACACTGTACTTCCCATCTCCAGGACTCAAGTCCGGCGTGCCGGTTTCCCTGAATCCCTTCATAAATGTTACTTTGCTCACACTCCAACAACACGTCAAGTATTAAAAACCATTTGTCTCCATTCACTCCTATCAAATATGCTTACGCATGCTGGAAGTCCAAGCCCCTTGCACACAAAACCTCCTTTACCCCCTCCCTCCAACTTTTCCTAGGCCGACCCCTACCTAGCCTTCCCTCCACTACAGATTTATACACTCTCGAAGACATTATTTCGTTCCATCCTCTACATTTCTGAACCACCTTAACCCCTCCTCAGCCCTCTGGATAATAGTTTTGGTAATTCCGCACCTCCTCCTAATTTCCAAACTACGAATTCTCTGCATTATATTCACACCACACATTGCCCTCAGACATGACATCTCCACTGCCTTCAGCCTTCTCCTTGTTGCACATTCACCACCCATGCTTTACACCCACATAAGAGAGTTGGTATAACTATACAGTGGAACCTCGGTTTTCGTATGCCCTAGTTTGTATGTAAAATTGTAGTAATTCTCTATAAAATGTATTTTTTGTTAATATTTCCCATAAGAAATAATGTAAATCCAATTAATCCATTCCAGACACCCAAAAATATTAAAAAAAAAAAAAATACATTTTATAGAGAATAACTAGTCTTACATACAAACTAGGGCATACAAAAACTGAGGTTCCACTGTACTCTCACACATTCCCCTCTTTGCTTCCACGGACAAAGTTCTTTGACTCCTAAGTGCACCACTCACCCTTTTCCCCTCATCAGTTCTATGATTCACCTCATCCTTCATAGACCCATCTGCTGACACGTCCACTCCTAAAAATCTGAATACATTCACCTCCTCCATACTCTCTCCCTCCAATCTGATATCCAATCTTTCATCACCTAATCTTTTTGTTATCCTCATCACCTTACTCTTTCCTATATTAACTTTCAATTTTCTTCTTTTACATTACCCTACCAAACTCATCCACCAACCTCTGCAACTTCTCTTCAGAATCTCCCAAAAGCACAGTGTCATAAGCAAAGAGCAACTGTGACAACTCCCACTTTGTGTTAGATTCTTTATCTTTTAACCCCACACCTCTTGCCAAGACCTGCACATTCACTTCTCTTACAACCCCATCTATAAATATATTGAACAACCATGGTGACATCACACATCCTTGTCTAAGGCCTACTTTTACTGGGAAATAATCTCCCTCTCTCCTACATACTCTAACCTGAGCCTCAATATCCTCATAAAAACTCTTCACTGCTTTCAGTAACCTACCTCCTATTCCATACACCTGCAACATCTGCCACTTTGCCCCCCTATTCACCCTGTCATGCCTTTTCCAAATCCATAAATGCCACAAAACCCTCTTTACCCTTATCTAAATACTGTTCACCTATATGTTTCACTGTAAACACTTGGTCTACACACCCCCTACCTTTCCTAAAGCCTCCTTGTTCATCTGCTATCCTACTCTCCGTCTTACTCTTAATTCTTTCAATAATAACTACCATACCCTTTACCAGGTATACTCAACAGAATTATTCCCCTATCATTTTTGCGCTCTCTTTTGTCCCCTTTGCCTTACCCTCTTCCATACATTTATTAAATAATAGCACCAACCACTCCAAAACTATATCCCCACCTGCTTTTAACATTTCTATCTTTATCCCATCAGTCCCAGCTGCCTTACCCCCTTTCATTCTACCCACTGCCTCACAAACTTTTCCTACACTCACAACTGGCTCTTCCTCACTCCTACAAGATGTTATTCCTCCTTGCCCTATACACGCAGTCACAGCTTCCCTATCTTCATCAACATTTAACAATTACTCAAAATATTCCCTCCATCTTCCCGATACCTCTAACTCTCCATTTAATAACTCTCCTCTCCTATTTTTAACTAACATATCCGTTCGTTCCCTAGGCTTTCTCAACTTATTAATCTCACTCCAAAACTTTTTCTTATTTTCAACTAAATTTGTTGTTAACATCTCACCCACTCTCTCATTTGCTCTCTTTTTACATTGCTTCATTACTCTCTTAACCTCTCTTTTTCTTTCCATATACTCTTCCCTCCTTGCATCACTTCTACTTTGTAAAAACCTCTCATATGCTAACTTTTTCTCCCTTACTACTCTCTTTACATCATTTCACCAATCGCTCTTCTTCCCTCCCGCACCCACTTTCCTGTAACCACAAACTTCTGCTGAACACTAACACTACATTCTTAAACCTACCCCATACCTCTTTGACCCCATTGCTTATACAGTGGTACCCCGAGTTCGTACATCTCCCAACTCGAACAATTATGTAAGTGTATTATTGTAAGTGCTTTTGTAAGTGTATTTTTGGGGGTCTGAAACGGACTACGTAATCTAATTTACATTATTCCTTATGGGAACAAATTCATTTGGTAACGGCACTTGAATAGCCTTCTGGAATGAATTATGGCCGAAACTCTGGGTACCACTGTACTCTCACTATCCCATCTATCCTCCAATAGTTGTTTATATCTTACCCTAACTGCCTCCTCTTTTAGTTTATAAGACTTATACATAGGGTTCACTACTATCCGCGGTTTCAATATTCGTGGCAGGTCCTTGAAACGTATCCCCCATGGATACAGGGGTCCTACTGCATAAGAAAAATTATTCGGGTTGTAGTCTAGTACAGTGTAAGTGGATATCTTACCCTAACTGCCTCCTCTTTTAGTTTATAAGACTTATACATAGGGTTCACTACTATCCGCGATTTCAATATTCGTGGCAGGTCCTTGAAACGTATTCGGGTTGTAGTCTAGTACAGTGTAAGTGGATATCTTACCCTAACTGCCTCCTCTTTTAGTTTATAAGACTTATACATAGGGTTCACTACTATCCGCGGTTTCAATATTCGTGGCAGGTCCTTGAAACGTATCCCCCATGGATACAGGGGTCCTACTGCATAAGAAAAATTATTCGGGTTGTAGTCTAGTACAGTGTAAGTGGATAGGTACATTTTTTACAATAGACGACATTAAATTCAAGAACTTGAATTCTTGAGGCGGTGACTATTCACAATAGCAGTTTCATACTTTAAGTTTCTAAAAATAAATTTAATCTGAAAAATAACTAAATCAAACAGGAAATGGGGGTTACTGAATTAGAGAAGCGTAGAGTTGATATGCGTTTTAGTGGTATTGCTTAATGACAAACAAAAACAAACAGACAGACTATCTCTTGAAAGCTAGATTGGAAACTGTAATAATGATGACAGAATTACCAACAATTATTTATATTTTTATTATATTAACACATCGGCCGATTCCCATCAAGGCAGGGTGGCCCGAAAAAGAAAAACTTTCATCATCATTCACTCTATCACTGTATTGCCAGTGGGGTGCTTTACACTACAGTTATAAAACTGCAACACTAACACCCCTCCTTCAGAGTGCAGACACTGTACTTCCCATCTCCAGGACTCAAGTCCGGCCTGCCGATTTCCCTGAATCCCTTCATAAATGTTACTTTGCTCACACTCCAACAGCACGTCAAGTATTAAAAACCATTTGTCTCCATTTACTCCTATCAAATACGCTCACACATGCTTGCTGGAAGTCCAAGCCCCTCGCACACAAAACTTCCTTTACCCCTCCCTCCAACCTTTCCTAGGCCGACCCCTACCCCGCCTTCCCTCCACTACAGATTTATACACTCTCGAAGTTATTCTGTCTCGTTCCATTCTCTCTACATGTCCGAACCACCTCAACAACCCCTCCTCAGCTCTCTGGATAATAGTTTTGGTAATCCCGCACCTCCTCCTAATTTCCAAACTCTGAATTCTCTGCATTATATTCACACCACACATTGACCTCAGACATGACATCTCCACTGCCTCCAGCCTTCTCCTTGTTGCAACATTCATCACCCATGCTTCACACCCATATAAGAGTGTTGGTATAACTATACTCTCATACATTCCCTTCTTTACTTCCATGGACAAAGTTCTTTGTCTCCACAGACTCCGAAGTGCTCCACTCACCCTTTTTCCCTCATCAATTCTATGATTCACCTCATCCTTCATAGACCCATCTGCTGACATGTCCACTCCCAAATATCTGAATACATTCACCTCCTCCATACTCTCTCCCTCCAATCTGATATCCAATCTTTCGTCACCTAATCTTTTTGTTATCCTCATCACCTTACCCTTTCCTATATTCACTTTCAATTTTCTTCTTTTACACACCCTACCAAATTCATCCACCAACCTCTGCACCTTCTCTTTAGAATCTCCCAAAAGCACAGTGTCATCAGCAAAAAGCAACTGTGACAACTCCCACTTTGTATTTGATTCTTTATATTTTAACCCCACACCTCTTGCCAAGACCCTCGCATTCACTTCTCTTACAACCCCATCTATAAATATATTGAACAACCATGGTGACATCACACATCCTTGTCTAAGGCCCACTTTTACTGGGAAATAGTCCCCCTCCCTCCTACACACTCTAAGTTGAGCCTCGCTATCCTCATAAAAACTCTTCACCAACAATATGTTAGGTAAAAGGACACATGTAACTAATGCAACACTTTATTGTGGCAACATTTCACTCTTCATGAGCTTTGTCAAGCCATTACAAACAATACAGGGACACAAGAAGGGTATATATAGACTATTAGAGTGAGATGTAAAAGCATAATACGTATAATTGTTGTAAGAATCATTATTAGATTGTTCCTAAGAGCATACCGAATTTGCAGTCCAAAGTTTCTTGATGTGGAGTGCGCATACATACACCAAACCTTCACTGCGCTACACTTTCCTTCCTTTTTCATCAAAGACTGAAAAAAAAACAAGACCTTCAGATCATCAATTCTCCATGCACTAACACCACTCTTAAAGGTATAATCCTTTCCTACAGCCAAGTTGCACTAGACGTCTCCAAAGTACTTATACAAGCTAACACTAGAGTCGTCATCACAACCAGCACCTCCATAAAAGATCTGACTAGGGCAAAACTGAAGAACCTTGAACCAGTCAATGAATGGGTTTGTGCTATTCCCTGTGGAGGCTGTAACAGAATATACATAGGTGAAACAGCTCGAAACCTTCGAAACACAGTCTCAATGAACACATTAATGCATGCAAGATCTCTGAAGTATTAGCAAGAATTCTCCTCAAAACAATAAATGCTGCCATCACATTGCTGCTGCTACTAGAAGTACCATTACTACTGCTACTATTACCTGGAGAGAGTTCTAGGGATCAACGCCCCCACGGCCCGGTCTGTGACCAGGCCTCATGGTGGATCAGGGCCTGATCAACCAGGCTGTTACTGCTGGCCGCACGCAGTCCAACATACGAACCACAGCCTGGCTGGTCAGGTACCAACTTTAGGTGCCTGTCCAGTGCCTGCTTGAAGACAGCCAGGGGTCTATTGGTAATCCCCCTTATTTAAGCTGGGAGGCAGTTGAACAGTCTTGGGCCCCTGACACTTATTGTGTTGTCTCTCAACGTGCTAGTGGCACCCCTGCTTTTCACTGGGGGGATGTTGCATCGTCTGCCGAGTCTTTTGCTTTCGTAGGGAGTGATTTTTGTGAGTAAGTTTGGTACTAATCCCTATTACTATTCTACTGCTACTAGAAGTACTATTACTACTGCTACTAGAAGTACTACTACTACTGCTACTAGCAGTACTACTACTACCATCACCACTACTATTACTACCTACAACAATTATATTATGCTCTTACATCTCACTCTAATACCTATATATACCCTCTGAGTTTCTGTATTGTTTGTAACAGCTTGACAAAGCTCTTGAAGAGCAAAATGTTGCTACAATAAAATGCTGCATTAGTTGCACATAGTATGTCATTTTACCTATCATAGATTGTGAATGCAAGTACATATATAAGAACAAGAATACATAGTTTTATACATATTTGAGGTTGAATTATCATTATAATTAAAACTAAGTGTTAAACCACCAGGGTCATACAGCGCTGCAGGGTAGAGATTGTAAGGCCAGTGAAGAGTGCTAAAGGCAGTATAATCAAAGGTTGTGTAACAAATCTGTTGCTGTCAAAAAGTCAAAGAGGGAGTCTGTGTCAAAGGTGGGGCTGTCAGTGAGAAGGGAAGATAAAACAAGGGTGTTGGAGCAGTGACGATGTAGAAAGTAAATTCTGCGTGCTCGCTGATAGACTGGACAGTCCAACAGAATATGGCAAACTGAAATTGGAACCAGACAATTCACACAGTGGAAATGGGTACCTCTCCATGAGATACCCATGAGTGAGATGTGTGTGCCAGATGCAAAGATGAGAAAGCATAGTCTCCTAACCACGACTTCAATGATCAGACCAGGATCCTAAACATGGCTTGATGGTGTATGTGGGTCAGCAGGCCACCAGCACCAAATCTAGTTGACCAGGAAAGCACCAGACGATCCTGGCCCAAGGCCAGGTTCTAGGAGTAGAAAAACGCTCAGAACTCATGAAAGGTGTATCAAAGATAAAAGTAAAGAACCATTCTCTCATGTCTAGGCCAAAATTTACTACTCACAGCACATTTGAGGGTGTCAATATTGTATGTCTAACATGACTTGATAGGCAACACTCTCGCCTCACACACAATGAGTGTCTGTGGTTCAATCCCCAGCCATGTGGAAATGTTGGGCATGTTTCCTTACAGCTGTTGTCCCTGGTCACCCAGCAGTAAGTAGGTACTTGGGTGTTAGTCGGCTGGTGTAGGTCGCATCCTGGGAGAAGATTTTGAAGGGCCCCAGTGGAAGTAAGACAGTCCTTGATCACACATTGACTTTCTTGGGTTATTCTGGTTGGCTAACCCTCCAGGTTAAAAATCTGAACAAATCTTATCTTATTTTAAGAGACAGTGAATGGGGTAGTCCCTATATTAGGGAATAAAGTATTCTTGCCTTGTGGTAAATTGGTTATTTTTTTTTTTTTTTTATTAACACATCGGCCGATTCCCACCAAGGCAGAGTGGCCCGAAAAAGAAAAACTTTCATCATCATTCACTCCATCACTGTCTTGCCAGAAGGGTGCTTTACACTACAGTTATAAAACTGCAACATTAACACCCTCCTTCAGAGTGCCGGGACTGTACTTCCCATCTCCAGAACTCAAGTCCGCCTGCCGGTTTCCTGAATCCCTTCATAAATGTTACTTTGCTCACACTCCAACAGCACGTCAAGTATTAAAACCATATGCCTCCATTCACTCCTATCAAATACGCTCACACATGCTTGCTGGAAGTCCAAGCCCTCGCACACAAAACTTCCTTTACCCTCTCCTCCAACCTTTCCTAGGCCGACCCTACCCCGCTTCCCTCCACTACAGATTTATACACTCAAGTCACTCTGTCACGTTCCATTCTCTCTACATGTCCAAACCACCTCAACAACCCTCCTCAGCTCTCTGGACAATCGTTTTGGTAATCCCGCACCTCCTCCTAATTTCCAAACTCCGAATTCTCTGCATTATATTCACACCACACATTGACCTCAGACATGACATCTCCACTGCCTCCAGCCTTCTCCTCGTTGCAACATTCATCACCCATGCTTCACACCCATATAAGAGCGTTGGTATAACTATACTCTCATACATTCCTCTTTACTTCCATGGACAAGGTTCTTTGTCTCCACAGACTCCGAAGTGCTCCACTCACCCTTTTCCCTCATCAATTCTATGATTCACCTCATCCTTCATAGACCCATCCGCCGACATGTCCACTCCCAAATATCTGAATACATTCACCTCCTCCATACTCTCTCCCTCCAATCTGATATCCAATCTTTCGTCACCTATTCTTTTGTTATCCTCATCACCTTACTCTTTCCTATATTCACTTTCAATTTTCTTCTTTACACACCCTACCAAATTCATCCACCAACCTCTGCAGCTTCTCTTCAGAATCTCCCAAAGCACAGTGTCATCAGCAAAAGCAACTGTGACAACTCCCACTTTGTATTTGCTTCTTTATCTTTTAGCCCAACACCTCTTGCCAAGACCCTCGCATTCACTTCTCTTACAACCCCATCTATAAATATATTGAACAACCACGGTGACATCACACATCCTTGTCTAAGGCCCACTTTTACTGGGAAATAGTCCCTTCCCTCCTACACACTCTAACCTGAGCCTCACTATCCTCATAAAAACTCTTCACTGCTTTCAGTAACCTTCCTCCTATTACATACACCTGCAACATCTGCCACATTGCCCCCTATCTACCCTATCATACGCCTTTTCCAAATCCATAAATGCCACAAAACATCTTTACCCTTATCCAAATACTGTTCACCTATATGTTTCACTGTAAACACTTGGTCTACACACCCCTACCTTTCCTAAAGCCCCTTGTTCATCTGCTATCCTGCTTTCTGTTTTACTCTTAATTCTTTCAATAATAACTCTACCATACACTTTACCAGGTACACTCAACAGACTTATTCCCCTATAATTTTTGCACTCTCTTTTGTCCCCTTTGCCTTTATACAAAGGAACAATACACGCTCTCTGCCAATCCCTAGGTACCTTACCCTCTTCCATACATTTATTAAATAATAGCACCAACCACTCCAAAATTATATCCCCACCTGCTTTTAACATTTCTATCTTTATCCCATCAATCCCAGCTGCCTTACCCCTTTCATTCTACCCACTGCCTCACGAACTTCCCTACACCCACAACTGGCTCTTCCACACTCCTACAAGATGTTATTCCTCCTTGCCCTACACACGAAATCACAGCTTCCTGTCTTCATCAACATTTAACAAATCCTCAAAATATTCTCTCCATCTTCCCGATACCTATAACTCTCCATTTAATAACTCTCCTCTCCTATTTTTAACTGTCAAATCCATTTGTTCTCTAGGCTTCCTCAACTTATTAATCTCATTCCAAAACTTTTTCTTATTTTCAACAAAATTTGCTGATAACATCTCACCCACTCTCTCTTCTGCTCTCTTTTACATTGCTTCACCACTCTTTTAACCTCTCTTTTCTCTCCATATACTCTTCCCTCCTTGCATCACTTCTACTTTGTAAAACCTCTCATATGCTAACTTTTCTCCCTTACTACTCTCTTTACATCATCATTCCACCAATCGCTCCTCTTCCCTCCCGCACCCACTCGCCTATAACCACAAACTTCTGCTGAACACTCTAACACTACATTTTTAAATCTACCCCATACATTTTCGACCCCATTGCCTACACTCTCACTAGCCCATCTATCCTCCAATAGTTGTTTATATCTTACCCTAACTGCCTCCTCTTTTAGTTTATAAACCTTCACCTCTCTTTTACTTACTGATTCTATTTTCCTTGTATCCCATCTACCTTTTACTCCCACTGTAGCTATAACTAAAAAGTGATCTGATATATCTGTAGCCCTCTATAAACATGTACATCCTGAAGTCTACTCAACAGTCTTTTATCTACCAATACATAGTCCAACAAACTACTGTCATTACGCCCTACATCATATCTTGTATACTTATTTATCCTCTTTTCTTAAAATATGTATTACCTATAACTAAACCCCTTTCTATACAAAGTTCAATCAAAGGGCTCCCATTATCATTTACACCTGGCACCCCAAACTTACCTACTACACCTCTCTGCATGTTTCTCCCACTTTAGCATTTAGGTCCCCTACCACAATTACTCTCTCATTTGGTTCAAAAGTTCCTATACATTCGCTTAACATCTCCCAAAATCCCCTCTCTCCTCTACACTCCTCTCTTCTCCAGGTGCATACACGCTTATTATGACCCACTTTTCGCATCCGACCCTTATTTTAATCCACATAATCCTTGAATTTACACATTTATATTCCCTCTTTTCCTTCCATAACTGATCCTTCAACATTATTGCTACCCTTCCTTAGCTCTAACTCTCTCAGATACTCCTGACTTAATCCCATTTATTTCTCCCCACTGAAACTCGCCTACCCCCTTCAGCTTTGTTTCGCTTAGGGCCAGGACATCCAACTTCTTTTCATTCATAACATCGGCAATCATCTCTTTCTTATCATCCGCACTACATCCACGCACATTCAGACAACCCAATTTTATAAAGTTTTTCTTCTTCTCGTTTTTAGTAGATTTGTACAGGAGAAGGGGTTACTAGCCCATTGCTCCCGGCATCTTAGTCGCCTCATACGACACGCATGGCTTACGGAGGAAAGATTCTTTTCCACTTCCCCATGGACAATAGAGAAAATAAATTGGTTATATGCACCCTTAATGACTTGTGTAGTCAGTACACTGTACACTCAATTAAACAGCCAAATAAATACTACAATAGTCTGTAAGCCTTATGACAAATGCTTAGGCACTGCTGCCTTGGCTTTAGATTTCTGCCTACCCTAACTCCTAACTCAAGTTCCATATACCAGTACACAATTTAGTTTATAGCTAACTGCTAGTTATATTCATTCCCAAGGATTAGGATCTGGCACTTTTCCATACTGCACTTGAGTGAGAAAGAAACTTGTCTTTCACATACATGTTGGCATTAATTGGCAAGTCTGATGCACATTGCACTTTATCTGCCACTTTTCTGACCACACCATCAACTTGTCTAAATCATTCTGAAGATCAATGGTACCTTCCTCTGCATTTATTTCTCAGCCTATTTTTGTGTTCTCAGCAAATTTACTCGTCTCACTTATTCATAACCACTTTTAATAAAATAAAATTCTTACAAATAACAAGAGGCCCAAAACTGATTCTTGTGGAATGTCACTTGTGATATCACCCTCTTTATACAAACTTTCTGCTATCTATTTTTCAGCCTGGCCTTGATCCATGAATGAATTCTCCTTCAATACTATGTGCTGTCACTTTTAAAGTCTTCTGTGTAAGACTCTTATGAAAACCTTACTGAAATCCAAGTAAAAGTATTCTTTATCATGGTCAATTGTCTTAAATGAAAGTACAGTACATAGTAAAAATAAGAAAATTTATTAGGCAAAAATGGCCCTTTGTGAATCAATGTTGAAGCACAATCAAATTATGCTCACCAACCTGGCTTCTAATTATATTCACTATGTGAGCCCTTCAATCTTCCCATATCTAAACTGAAAATTGTCACAACTGAACCTCGTGTTATTTTTATTGCCTACTGGAAGACCTTGCTGATATTTACTTAATGTTTCTGTATTTGCTGTGATTAGCACTTTTATCTGTCTGCTATAACAATAAGAAACGGTAAAGGTGCTAGGACAGTGCCTTGAGGTACTGAACTTTTTACTTTGCTGAAACTCTTGACATAACCTAGCCTTAAACAAACTTGAATAATGATATTGATAAAATTCTTACAAATAACAAGAGGCCCAAAACTGATTCTTGTGGAATGTCACTTGTGATATCACCCTCTTTATACAAACTTTCTGCTATCCATTTTTCAGCCTGGCCTTGATCCATGAATGAATTCTCCTTCAATACTATGTGCTGTCACTTTTAAAGTCTTCTGTGTAAGACTCTTATGAAAACCTTACTGAAATCCAAGTAAAAGTATTCTTTATCATGGTCAATTGTCTTAAATGAAAGTACAGTACATACTAAAAATAAGAAAATTTATTAGGCAAAAATGGCCCTTTGTGAATCAATGTTGAAGCACAATCAAATTATGCTCACCAACCTGGCTTCTAATTATATTCACTATGTGAGCCCTTCAATCTTCCCATATCTAAACTGAAAATTGTCACAACTGAACCTCGTGTTATTTTTATTGCCTACTGGAAGACCTTGCTGATATTTACTTAATGTTTCTGTATTTGCTGTGATTAGCACTTTTATCTGTCTGCTATAACAATAAGAAACGGTAAAGGTGCTAGGACAGTGCCTTGAGGTACTGAACTTTTTACTTTGCTGAAACTCTTGACATAACCTAGCCTTAAACAAACTTGAATAATGATATTGGATAACTCATGGTTATAGTTTAACGAGTCATAGAACCTGTTGTCTGGATAACACATTGACATTAGTCAAGTGAAAACACAGCAACTTGTCAGAAACAATATCCAAGGATAAGTCATAATATTTTACTACAATATGATACAAATACATGAATACAAATTGCTTATACGTGTATATGTGCTTATTATTAGTGATGAGGGAACACTAAACCTACAGGGGTCATACAGTGCTCTGGGAATGGGAAACAACTGTGCTAGATAAGATTTTGTTCATATTTTTAACCCAGAGGGTTAGCCACCCAGGATAACCCGAGAAAGTCGGTGCATCATTGAGGACTGTCTTATTTCCATTGGAGTCCCTCAATCTTGTCCCTCACGATGCGACCCACACCATTCGGGTAACACCTGGGTATCTACTTATTTGCTAGATGAATGGGGACAGCAGGTATAAGAAACACGCCCAATGTTTCCAACCTTGCTGGGGATCGAACCATGGACACTCAAGTGTGTGAGGCAAGTGTTGCCTACCAAGCCTCGAGGTCAGGTTCTAATTCTTGGATCAAGAACCCCTCACCAGCATCAAGGAATCTGTTTTGGGGGGCATATATGATACTAAACAAAAAAAGGATCAATAAAGAAAAACTGTAGGGCTCATAAACAAATGAAAATACTGTAAATCACACTAACTTAACTGAGTAATCTTAGGTTAAATCTACATGATGTACTATATATGTGGATATAACAATTGTCAGCCATCAGTACCACTGTAGAAAATAAAGCTAAGCATATAACAGAATACAGTTCCAGTGATCTCACTGACACTTCCAAGTCACTGATCAGTAAGAAGTCCACAATATTTTCATACAGCCAAAAAGTTCTCCCATATATAGATTTCATAAAATTATCAGCAACCACTGCCCTAATATAACATTACCTAACCTAAATTATGCTGTTGATAACTTGTGGCTACATTTTTTATCAAGTGACTAAGCCTGCTGGCTGGATAACTTGCTGACGTTGAAGACTTGGAAATTTGATGACTTCACCTGACACCAATATCTAATGAAAAACTAACTAGTTATAAAAAATGGTAGACAAGGCTATTTATTGACTGTGCCCCTTATGTACAGCTTAGCCTCAACCGAACTTTCCCCTTTCTCAAAGTATATACACGTATGTAGATTATGTCTAGGCTTCTGGCTGCATAAAATAAAGCTAAGGATATGATAAAAGATAAGGTATATATATATCAAGTGAACAAAAATATGAAACGCTAGCCAAACAAATAAATCTGCCACTCGACAGGTGGTTAAAAGTGTTATCATTTGCCTTGCACTTCATCCAGTGAAAATCATAACACAAAACACATAACAAATATAAAGAAAAATCCTTAAAATAAATCGGTTTAGGAAATAAACAGGGATTTTATTGTCCTAGCTATTGCTCATTAACGTACTGAAAGTACCGGCTTCAACTTTTAATAAAGAGTGCAAATTTGTAGGATTCAGCCTGGGTAATACCATTTTATTTACATTACCCGTAAATCATATCCTAGGGGGGAGGAGGTCGCCATTTTCTTTCTTATCCACCGTTCTCCCCAGCACAATATTTTATCGTCTGTTATCACTTAGTCTCTCCTTTTCTGGGCTTTTTTTGCATTTCTGCTTATAGCCTACGGTATATTAAAGCTTTTAGTTACCTGAAAGAGATCCTATACGACTATCACAACGTGAAAATGCAACATTTATTTTCTTAAAGTTCCCATTCTCGATCATTTGCTTAATGAAAGAAAAATTCACAACTTCGTTTCCCGTTCTCCTTAAATCCCAAATTAAAGTAAACAAACAGACATGTGAAAGCTACATTCACCTGCACACGTTATCTATACATCCTAAATTACCAGGATACCAATGTAACTAAGCCAAAACATGACCTAAAAGCTTGAAAATCAATAGACACACTGTAATGGACATTTTGGGCAGGCGTCGCCGTTGTCAGGAATCCCAGTCTCTCTCCCTTCAAAACATTTCCCATTTTCACACAAAAAATAGAGAGAACGGTTTCCAACATCCTCTTATTTTACTCGATACTTACGGGTTAATGCCCCTCGACGTCTTCCTAGCAGAGGAATCCACCTACGGAGGGTAAATCCGCTGAAAAGAGTAGAAATATTTCATCCCACAACGCACACAAACTAAAACTGGGCTGCCACTGATGTAGTCTCGCGCTGGGCGAGAAGCTGCGAGACTGACGTCACCAGGCGCCTACCATGGATTCAAAATTTGCATTTATTCATATAAACTTGCTCTGATACATTCAAATTACATTTTTTTGTTATATAGCATGGGTATATATTATAACGTATGTCCAGAGAGTTAACGTTATACAGTTAGAAATATTTTTTTTAAATGGGAACATGACATAAGTTGCAAAAAAACATCCATATTAACATTATCGATTGCGGGTAACTGAATATACTATAGACATAAATGGTAAACTAGTGACATACTCACAGACAACTGATTTGCAATTGAAAACTTAATATTATCTGAGACACAGAGTTCCTGGTTTGTTTGCATTAATATCTTTATTATGCAGTCCATTTCCACCAGTGTGTAATAAATGGCTTAGAAAACCAAGTTGGAGACTGAGACACTTATGCAACATATGGGAATCTTTATTGAAGAAACATTTCGTCACACAGTGGCTTCATCAGTCCAATGCAACGCAGAAAGGTGTAAGGAGAGGAGGAGTTTGAGGTAATCAGTCCCTCAGCCTGGAATCGATGTGTTCAGTTCATCACTTTTGTAGAAAGTACAGCATATGAGGTAAGCTTCGTCAGGAAACAGGACAAGTGTTTCCTGACGCAGGTCTTAGTTGATGACCCGCCGTTGGAGCTTTTGGTCATCTGACCGAGGCCTTCCGCTGGCTTACCGGTCCACCCCTTTAAAAATTATGGTCAGTTAAAACCATTTCTTAATTACTACGGAGAAGTGGCTTATATACTGTAGTGAGTGGAAGCAGGAGGAGGCGGGATCACAGTGGAACCATCCACTAGTGTAAGTAGGTCTTCGTCCATATACTGTACTTTCTACAAGATTGATGGACTGAACACATCGATTCCAGGCTGAGGGACTGATTACCTCAAACTCCTCCTCTCCTTACACCTTTCTGCTTTGTATTGGACTGATGAAGCCACTGTGTGGCGAAACGTTTCTTCAGTAAAGATCCCCATATGTTGCATAAGTGTCTCCATCCATGAGTGTCGGTAGTAGTCAAAAGATTGGAGGTACATAATAGGTCTAGGGACTGGGTCGAAAAGTTCTGATAGCTTAACCAGTTACAGTCGTAATGAACTATGTATTTACATGTTTATATCTGGTTACAATTGTAATGAGTTACATTAATCACGAGGATTAGTAATTATTTTTTATTATTAATTTAAAATAATATAATGACATAAGCCCCAAACGCTCATATATGCATAATAACAAATATGTAAGAAAATAAGGAAAGGTTACAACACATACGATCGTAATATACATTGGTTTTTTTCACATTATGACACAAACACAAATACACACACACGAGGGCATGTCCTACGAGGAGAGGTTAAGGGAAATCGACCTGACAACACTGGATGACAGGAGGGATAGGGGAGACATGATAACGACATATAAAATACTGAGAGGAATTGACAAGGTTGATAGGGACAGGATGTTCCAGAGATGGGACACAGCAGCAAGGGGTCACAACTGGAAGTTAAAGATGCAGATGAGTCACAAGGATGTTAGGAAGTTTTTCTTCAGTCATAGAGTTGTTAGGAAGTGGAATAGTGTGGCAAGTGATGTAGTGGAGGCATGATCCATACATAGGTTTAAGAAGGGGTATGATAAGGTTCATGGAGCAGGGAGAGAGTGGACCTAGTAGAGACCAATGAAGAGGCGGGGGCAGGAGCTATGAATCGACCCCTGCAATCACAATTAGGTGAGTACACACACAGAAGCAGGAAAAAAAGGGGTATGTAGACTGCATTTTCTTGGACTGTAAGAAGGCTTTCAACATAGTTCCGCACAAGAGATCATTGCAAAAGCTAAAGGAGCAGGCAGGAAAAACAGGAAGAGCACTGCAGTTGATCAGCGAATACATGACAGGAAGGAAACGAGTGATAGTACGGGACGAATAGTCAGAGTGGGCGCCTGTGACGAGCGGGGTTCCCCAAGGGTCAGTTCTAGAGTCAGTGCTATTTCTGGTATATGTGAATGACAAGACGGTAGGGATAGATTCAGGTGTCCCTGTTTGCAGACGACGTCAAGTTAATGCGGAGTATTCAAGTGGATGAGGATCAGTGAGAAATTATGAGGATGAATTTTTACAATTTTACAAGTACAATCTTAAATTAACTTTTCACGCACATAACTAGGAAGAACTCTGGCACATCTAATACAGATTATACTTATTGATATTGATGTACCTCGGAGAGATGTGGGACTTTAAGAACAATAGGTCTCTGATATTGTTCCTCCTTCAATGCCCACCGTCTCAGCCCCCCAACTCCCACTTCGGAACCTTAAATTATGAACATATAGGTCTTGAATATTGATTAATAAAGGAATTTCAAGCCAGTAAACCTAGCTTAGTTAATATAATTGTGGATTGTATACTTATTAAAAATTATGATAAACTATATAGAGTATATAAGGAATTATAGGTAATAAAGGTTTTCATGTGACAATACTTTTTAAAAAGTCGCACTAAAGATACACACCCATACAATCTCATATAAACATTATTATCCCCCATCAGTTCTTACACACAAATTACAGGAAAATTATCAAAATTTTCCACAATCAGGTAGAACTACAAAGGGATCTGGACAGGCTCTAATCCTGGTCCAACAACTGGTTCCTAGAGTTTAAAAGGCATATGACTACCTAAATATAAATACTGTAGCGATGTACATTTTTATTAACTTATCGCACCGTCTTTGTTTCTGTTGTGATAAAGCATATCACATTCTCTAAGCTATTAATATCTCTGAAAATGATGTTATAAAACAGACAAGCTGATAAAAAAAGGGCATGGAAAAAAAATTCTGCCATAGTATCGATACTAACATCTCTCTTAAAATTTATGAGGTTTTGTTAACATATGTATATATGTATATGAGCTATGTGTGAAAGGAAAACCCAAATGAAACAAAAACAAGATCTGAGGTCCTCTTCAGCAAATACAAAGGAATGATGTTACGCTAGGTTATATAAGATTCGACAGGAAACAATCAAAACTTTGGGGCCCAGTCCCTGGACCCATTATGTATCTCTGTAATCTTTTGACTACCACCCACAGGATGGGTATGGGGTGCATAATAGATATTAAACTAACTAAACTCTTGGATGTCACTACTGCCCGGCTTCGGTTGGGTTACCAGTACCTCTGGGAGGTTAATTAAATCACCACCACCAAACGTAAACCAAACGAATTGTAAACTTTGCCAGATGGACAATTGTTACACATTGCGTCAATATGTATTGGAATGTGAGTTTAGAGACAACTCACTTAGAAATGTTGGCAACGCTCTCGCCTCACACACTGAGTGTCCGTGGTTCAATCCCTAGCATGGTTGGAAACATTGGGCTTGTTTCCTTACACCTGCTCACTCTATTTACCTAGCAGTAAGTAGGTACCGGGGTGTTAGTCGAGTAATGTGGGTCGCATGCTGGACAAGATTGAAGGACCCTAATGAAAATAAGACAGACAGTCCCTGATGACGCATTGACTATCTTGAGTTGTCCTGGGTGGCTAACCCTCTGGATTAAAAATCCAAACAAATCTTATCTTATCTTAAGTACTTTATCCACAGTGGTATATTACCAACTGTTCTGAAAATATACCCTGACTTTGCTAACTGTAAATGACGCATTACCAATTTTTTCTGTGTGACCTTATTCATGTCTACATAAATAACTTAATACGATTGTAACCAGAAATAAACATGTAAATAGTTCATTACCACTGTAACTTGTTTAAATATCAGAACTTTGCGGTCCACTGCCTGGACCCATTATGTACCTTTGTAATCTTTGACTACTGCCCACAGGATGGGTATGGGGCACATTATAAAGATATTAAACTAAGTACTACCAAAGTTCTTGCTGCATCATAAATTTTGTACTCAATGTTTAACATATATGTTTCACAACTTTAAACGATGTGGATAAACACTTAGACATAAATATGTTAATACTTCATTACCACTGTAACTTGTTTAGCTATCAAAACTTTGCGGCCTTGGCCTCATTATGTGCCTGTTATATTTTTGACTACCGTGCACAGGATGGGTATGGGGTGCATAATAAAGATATTAAACTAATAAAACTACTTTTTAGACCTTTAAGCAGGGAATATCTGTTGATGTTTATAACATTATAGAAGGAATGACATTGCTTTAGAACTTGATACAGTGGAGGTGAGCAGGAGTTATGGCCTAGAACCTTAGACAGTGGAGCTGTAGGCAGTGATACTAGTGGAGATGTAAGCAAGAGTAATTAATAGTTTAGAATTTTAAGCAGTGGCATTGCTAATGACACTTATGATACGCATGGAGCTGTGTGGAGACACGTGGTTGTGGTGTGAGATGGGACTTGCCTTGGAAAGTCTGGGTCTCCTTATCTCAGATATGTGACGACGTTGTCTAGATAACAGCATCCTCTGCGCCCACACATACACACTGCCACACTCCGCCATAATCATAATCATATCTTTATTTACTACAAGTACATGTACAAGATATACAGACCTAACTGACATCAATGACATATACTACTATATAGAAAGCCGCTTGTAATGTTGAGCATTTCGGGCAAATTAGGTCAGTTTTGTCCCAGGATACGACCCACACCAGTCCACTAACACCCAGGTACCCATTTTAAACTGATGGGTCAACAGGGACAGGAACAGCAAGTGTCTTATGGAAAGACGTCCCTAATGTTTTCCAGCCGTACCGGAGGAGATTCGAACCCCGGACCTCAGTGTGTGAGCTGAGTGCTAGCAATCGAGCTACACATAATAACAGTGAAGCATCGCTATTAGTCCTGGCCTATGCTAAGCAGATCCAACTGTTCACATCCAACCAATCTCACTCTTGTATTTGTCCAAGCTATTTTAATGCCACCCAAAATACTTATTTCTATTATGTTGCTTGATAGTAACATATACAACTATTATTAAACAGTTTCCTTTATTCTTTCTAAATCTAAACTATCCCCGAGGGAATATTTGTTTTTTTTCTTCCTGGGGTATACCTGTAGGGTGTTCCGGGGGGTCAACGCACTCGCAGCCCGGTGCATGGCCAAGTCTAGCGATGGATCAAGGCTTGATCGACCAGGCTGTTACTGCCGGCCGCATGTAATCCAACGAATGAACCACAGCCCGGCTGGTCAAGTATTGACTTCAAGTGTCTGTCCAGCTCTATCATGAAGGCGGATAGGGGTCTATTGGCCATCCCTCTTATATATGTTGGGAGGCGCAGATGAACAGTCTTGGGCCCCTGACACTTATTATGTTATCTCATGGTTCTCTGTTTTTCATTAGGATGATGTTGTACCGCCTGGCGTGCAACATTGCCGTGTGCAGATTTAAGATTAGTCCTAGGTGTATATTATGATATATCTTTCTCGCCTGCTTTCCAAGGAGTACAGATCAAGGGACTTCAACCTTTCCCAGCAATTGAGGTGCTTTATCATACTTATATATGAAGCGAAAGGACCCCAAATGGACATAAGTCACTCTGGGTTATCTAGGTTTTTTACACATATACTGCTATGTATGATAATCAATGTAACTGTGTATATCTGTAAGTTCTCTGTATATTCTCCAGGTCTGCAATTTCTCCTGCTTTGAAAATGCTGGTGTAACATACTTAAATATTTAGCTGTTTACCCGCAGCAGAAATTTATGCTGCGTTTATTGAGGTTGACGGAACTGGGCATATAAGATACGGGAACATCTTTCATTCAGTTATCTAGTACATTCAGTTTATATAGTACATTCAGTTTATATAGTACATTCAGTTTATATAGTACATTCTGTTTATATAGTACATTCAGTTATCTAGTACATTCAGTTTATATAGTACATTCAGTTTATATAGTACATTCAGTTTATATAATACATTCAGTTTATATAGTACATTCAGTTTATATAGTACATTCTGTTTATATAGTACATTCAGTTTATATAGTACATTCAGTTTATATAGTACATTCAGTTTATATAGTACATTCAGTTTATATAGTACATTCAGTTATCTAGTACATTCAGTTTATATAGTACATTCTGTTTATATAGTACATTCAGTTATCTAGTACATTCAGTTTATATAGTACATTCAGTTTATATAGTACATTCAGTTTATATAGTACATTCAGTTTATATAGTACATTCAGTTTATATAGTACATTCAGTTTATATAATACATTCAGTTTATATAGTACATTAAGTTTATATAGTACATTCAGTTTATATAGTACATTCAGTTTATATAGTACATTCAGTTTATATAGTACATTCTGTTTATATAGTACATTCAGTTATCTAGTACATTCAGTTTATATAGTACATTCAGTTTATATAGTACATTCTGTTTATATAGTACATTCAGTTATCTAGTACATTCAGTTTATATAGTACATTCAGTTTATATAGTACATTCAGTTTATATAATACATTCAGTTTATATAGTACATTCAGTTTATATAATACATTCAGTTTATATAGTACATTCAGTTTATATAGTACATTCAGTTTATATAGTACATTCAGTTTATATAGTACATTCAGTTTATATAGTACATTCAGTTTATATAGTACATTCAGTTATCTAGTACATTCAGTTTATATAGTACATTCAGTTTATATAGTACATTCAGTTTATATAGTACATTCAGTTTATATAGTACATTCTGTTTATATAATACATTCAGTTTATATAGTACATTCAGATATCTAGTACATTCAGTTTATATAGTACATTCAGTTATATAGTACATTCAGTTTATATAGTACATTCTGTTTATATAATACATTCAGTTTATATAGTACATTCAGTTTATATAGTACATTCAGTTTATATAGTACATTCTGTTTATATAGTACATTCAGTTTATATAGTACATTCAGTTTATATAGTACATTCAGTTTATATAGTACATTCTGTTTATATAATACATTCAGTTTATATAGTACATTCAGTTTATATAGTACATTCTGTTTATATAGTACATTCAGTTTATATAGTACATTCAGTTTATATAGTACATTCTGTTTATATAGTACATGTACAAGACACAGGGTATCAGTACCAACAGACTGAGAGGTAAAGACACATACACAATACTTAGAATACTTATTAAGGGTCAAAAAAGCCCCAGTGAGCGAAACGTTTCCTTTATAAAATATTCTTAATTTACCTAGCTTAACCTATTGTTTCGAGTTCTCTCTTTGTTGACTACCTTCAGTATCTTATTTATATCCTCTTTATTTCACATTTTCGTTTGACTTTATTACATTTAGTGATCACTGTTAATTATAATAAAGATATTAAACTAAAGTGTTAATTCCAGTAGCAGTGGCCCCGCTCCTCTGAACCTGACCCCTCTATGTGACGGTGATAATGTCTTACATATCAGCTTAACTCAATGTCAGTTAGTGTAATATCTTTATTATGCACCCCATACCCATCCTGTGGGCGGTAGTCAAAGCATTACAGAGGTACTAATGGGTCCAGGGACTGGGCCCCAAAGTTTTGATAGCTGAACAAGGAACAAAGATAATGAACTCCAGGTAGATCTGGTCACAATCATGAACCAACCAGCGAACCGGGTGCTAAAGGTTTAACGATTATTAGGGTACCCGTCGTTAAATCAGTGCCTTGGTTCATTGACCAATCACAAGTGAGCCCGCCAAAAGCTGAGGCAATGTGGTTCACTTGGGGTCAACATTTGCCAGAGTTACAAAGGTAATGAATTCCAGGTAGATCTGGTCATATCTTCGTATATCTCATTTTTATTCCAGTCTCTGTATTAGAGTGATAAAACTTTTGTGAGAGAAACGTCTTAATAAATATTCTGGTACTATACATGAATCTAGATTATGTATTAGTATTTCCTTGATCGTCTGAGTTAAATCAGTCTATTCTCTTTAATTAGTTCAGTCACGAATTGTTTTAAAAAGAAGTCTGAACTACTTCTAGGAAGTCATAGGAATTTAGATTCCCAGTCATATATCTCTAGTCAATGTGACCGAAATTAAAATACACCTGATGATTACATTTTCATGTCTTGAAGTTTTCATTTTTTTTTCAAAATTAAGTTTCTCCATGACGCTTTTTTAGTCCACGGGTTGGTAAAGCACACCTAAGATCAACTTGTCCTGTCTTTCAGAAATTTGCAGCTGAAGAGATCATGCATGTTCTTCCAGACTTCATATTTTTTGAGGTAGAAGTTTAACACCTCCGCCAGATGATGTAGACCAAATTAAATGAAAATTTTGCCACATGGTCAGTTATCACACCTTGTCTCTATGTGCTGGAATGCATAGGTGACTCATTACGATTGTAACAAGATATAAATATGTAAACAGTTCATTACCACTGTAACTGGTTTAGCTATCTATCAAAACTTTTTTTTTAAGAAATTGTTATAACTGACCATAATTTTTAAAGGGGTGGACCGGTAAGCTAGAGGAAGGCCTCGGTCAGATGACCAAAAGCTCCAACGGCGGGTCATCATCTGACTAAGACCCGCGTCAGTAAACACCTGTCCTGTTTCCTGACGAACCTTACCTATCAAAACTTTGCGGTCCTGTCCCTTGACCCATTGTGTGCCTCTAATCTTTTGACTACTGCCCACACCATGGGAATGGGCTGCATAATAAAGATATTAAAGTTTCGATATCTCATTTAACACACTGATACCCTAACACTTGTTGCTCTCCAATTAGAAAGTCCCATCATCAGTGACGGCGCTAAGGAGGATGGGGAGAGGGAAAATAGGAGAGGCTAAGGCTCCCAATAAATTGCATCAAATTTTCCCTCCCCAGGGTCCAGTCCCTGGACCCATTATGTACCTCTGTAATCTTTTGACTACCGCCCACTAGATGGGTATGGGGTGCATAATAAAGATGACTAAACCACCAAAGCCCACGTACAATAATAATAATAATAACATCACCGCTTCAAGACAAGCTCTAACTCCTCTTCCCTCCTATATAAAACCTCTGGAGCCACCCCGCCTATCTTTAATAGAGAATAATCTTTACGATTTCGTTCAACTGAAGCTGACTTATTACACCAGACTTATAAACATAAATTCTTCAGAATTCGGAAGGGAAGTAGACAACATATATACGAAGAAGGAATAAGGTGCAAGAAAACATTTAGACCCTTATTTAAGGGGTTTTGTTACACTATTAATATCATCATGTTTATCAGCATATCACTTACATACTTATACCATCACCATCATGTCTATAAACATAATCACACTATATCATCACTCACTGTCATTACATTTACATAGTTAAAGAGTATCAACACAAGACGGTGGGATAATGTAGGCTATGGTAGCCTACCAGCGGATATCCTTTTTTTTTTTTGGCTGCAGGACGGAGGTCAGCGTCCACTCCTGCAGTCTAGTTACACTGTTGGTGCCCCGCACCCCAGTGCTCCTTCCTAGTGGGGACAAAAAAGTTAGTGGCTGGATAAAGTTAATGCAGTGAAAGCAGCCAGGAAGAAGTAACAGCAGTGAGAACAACCAAAGAGAGAGTTGACAGCAGTAGAGAGCAATATACCCACCATGGCGTTCAGGGTAAGAACTTGTAATACTTACTCGCCCTTTCAACAATAATTTATTTTATTTAAAACGTTACATACATATAACAGACAGTGGTTATTTTAAACATACAAAAAACGTGAAAAAATGATAGTTACATAATTGTATTTAGTACAGTAATGAAGAATGGTTGATTACTAGTAAATTATAATTGCAGATGCACATGTAATAAATAATTGTTAATGGCACGGACGATCCCACATGTAGGTAATGAAACAAACATAAAATGAGAACTGTATATATCGAGGCCTGGTCTCAGACCGGGCCGCGGGGGCGTTGACCCCCGAAACCCTCTCCAGGTATCGATCCTCTTCAGTAGACTAAATAGCTGACGTGTTAATTATTCGTCACAATAAAAATCACATGGCATGGATGTTTGTCATAACGTAAGGCGTTCAGTAGTATTGGTCTCTAGCTGGGGCATGATACAGCGGCGGTGTATAAAAGCAAACAAATAATAGGATAAGCGCGACAGAGGGACAAAGCAGCAGCGACCACTGGTTTACCAGGGCTAGACACGTGAATGAGTGTATACGATGGAAATAACAAAAACTTATAACTTTTTGAGGTAAAACGTATAGTGATTTTCTTAATATATATATATATATATATATATATATATATATATATATATATATATATATATATATATATATATATATATATATAGGGTAATGTGATATAATTATCCTGTTAGATGGAATTATATATTTCATGTTGTTTAGTATGTTTTTTTTTTTGTAGTAAGAGGCTAACACTTAAGTATCAGATTGCATAGTGTTGAGGTTTAAATACTCATCTCGTTTTCTATTTTAATATTTGCATGAGGGTTTGTGCAGTGGATCATTGTGCATAATTCACTGCAATTTTGTTAGTTACTTTTAGCAGTTAGTGATTAATGAAGGAAACTAATAAGGATTAGTGATTGTAAGCACAGTGATGTGTGAGTTTCTCTGTATTACACAGAGAACTACCCACTGTTTTTTTTATATATATAGACTATACATAATTTCAACATTTACAGTGATTTTGCATAATAATTTATGCAGAATGTGACCTAGAATAATCAGATAAAGTCAGGCAATTTGACCTGTTTCAACCGAGATATATTTGTGCTGGTTTATTCGTCAGGAAACAGGACAAGGAACTTTTGACAGGGGTTTCTGTCAAATGATGACCCGCAACTGGTCTAGCATCAGCTGACCTACCCGACCCTGGTATTGTCTTAAGATAATGATACCTTCATGGGTATCCGAAACCCACTAAGAGCTACCATCGTGCACCTGTTAAGAGTTAACCTTCGTAAACCTGTTACGAGCTAATCCCGGTAAACGTGTTAAAACGAGCTAACCTCCGTACGCCTGTTACGAGCTAACCCCCGTACACCTGTTAAGAGCTAATCCCCGTACACCTGTTAAGAGCTAATCCCCGTACACCTGTTAAGAGCTAGCCCCCGTACACCTGTTTGGAGATAACCCCCGTACACCAGTTAAGAGCTAACCCCTGTACATCTGATAAGAGCTAACCCCTGTACATCTGTTAGGAGCTAACCCCCGTACACTTGTTACGAGCTAACCCCCGTACATTACGAGCTAACCCCCGTACACCTGTTAAGAGCTAACCCCCGTTAAGAGCTAACCCCCGTACACTTGTTACGAGCTAACCCCCTTACACCTGTTACGAGCTAACCCCCGTACACCAGTTAAGAGCTAACCCCTGTACACCTGTTAAGAGCTAACCCCGTACACTTGTTACGAGCTAACCCCCGTACATTACGAGCTAACCCCCGTACACCTGTTAAGAGCTAACCCCCGTACACTTGTTACGAGCTAACCCCCTTACACCTGTTACGAGCTAACCCCCTTACACCTGCTAAGAGCTAACCCCCGTACACCTGCTAAGAGCTAATCCCCAAACAGAGTGGGCGTCTGGT
The DNA here is from genome assembly GCA_009830355.1 of Cherax destructor. Classification (NCBI taxonomy): domain Eukaryota; kingdom Metazoa; phylum Arthropoda; class Malacostraca; order Decapoda; family Parastacidae; genus Cherax; species Cherax destructor. Next base: position 62,998 of record WNWK01000665.1, on the reverse strand, counting down.
GTCCCGGGGAAGAAAAGGCAGCCTCCACGCTGGACCGACGCCAGAAGAACGACTCCAGAGACTCAACGACGCCATCAATGCTATCACCACCGACGATGTCCGCACCGTGAGTGGTCTATCTTGACTTTCTGGTCTGAATGGCCTGTGCCATATTTATGGTATGCTCTGTCTGCCTTTGTGGTCTGACTGGATTGTGTGGGCTGACTGGTCTGATTGTACTCTGGTTTGTAAGAGTTTGCTTGTTCGTGGTATAAATAACAGATTTTTTTTTTACTTCAGACCACTACCATAATTTAAAAACATGCAGTATATTAAGAAAATACATCGAATTAAAAAGTAGAAACATACAGCAGTGTATTTAGGAAAATAACAAAAACTTATAACTTTTTGAGGTACAACGTATAGTGATTTTCTTAAAATATATATATATATATATATATATATATATATATATATATATATATATATATATATACGTATATACAGGGTGATTATACAGAATGGACCCAATTTCAGTATATACTGCTTTGAAATTGGTCCATCTCTTTGAAACACTCTGTATGTATATATATATATATATATATATATATATATATATATATATATATATATATATATATATATATATATATATATGCAAAAAGATCACAGTAAACAGGTGATATCAAAATATGCAAGAAAACCACTATGAAAAATAGAAGAATTCCAAGCGCTTTCGTGACTACTCACATTATCAAGGAACTATGATAGTTCCTTGATAATGTGAGTATCACAACCTGAATTCTTCTATTTTTTCATAGTGTTTTCTATATATATATATATATATATATATATATATATATATATATATATATATATATATATATATAATACATACGTTGTACACATATATTAGCCCTGTCGGTGTCGCGACTACCGTAGGTGGTTTAACACTCTTACAGGTGATTTCACATTCCCTCAGGTTGTTAACACTCCCACAGGTGGTGTTGTGACTACCACAGGTGGTTTATTACTCCCCCAGGTGGTGTCGTGCATTCCAGGCAACATAGAGGTGGGTGCGGTTTACGACCTGGTGCTGGGTGCTGCCTCAAGTGGTAGTCCCAGGAGAGTGAGGGCCACACTGCTGCATGTGGCCCTGTACCACAGTGCTGCACACTGTGCCAAGCTCCTCCTCCACCTTGGAGCTCCAACTGAAGGTAAACTACTTGCTTGATCCTGGCAATATCATTATTGTTATTTACATCAGTATCACTATTACATTCATTAGCACCGTCATTATCATGATAAACTTCATTTAGCGTTAATATTCGTTTGCTGCTACAGACTGTCGGTAAGTAAGTAAGTTTATTCACGTATACACAAATACGTTAGTTAGTTAGTTCAGACTCTCAGGTAAGGACCCACTAGGGGCGAGGGGAAAGTGGGGACAGAAGAAGAATAGCCGGTGAGAGGAAGAGCTTAAGTAGAAGAGAAAGAGTCAGGACTAAACCCAACAGTCTAACTACCAGTGGTTACATGGGTATATACACAAATACAGTTACAGAGATTACCATACATAGCATATGCGTTGAAGATATTTTGCATGTTTTAGATATATAATGTTGATAAATTATTATTAAGATTTAACTCAGGATATCACAGCAAATGCTAAGAGTATGATATATTATTATTTTGTATAGCCCCTGAGAGCCAGCTTGGTGACCGGGCACTTCACTCAGCAATTAGGCTGGGCCATTATGACTTGGTGATGATGTTGCTGGAATATGGGGCCTCACCCACCTCCGTCAACGCCTCCCTCGACACCCCCCTCCACCTGGCCGCCGAGAAGGGCCTAGTGCATGTGGTCTGGACCTTGCTGGACGCTGGGGCTCCCCCTGCTGCTAGGAACAGGTTAGTACCCTCTGAGCTCGTCTGATATACGTGTAGCTTTATTTTGCAATCCATACTCATCCTGTGGGATCGTGGGTGATGGTAAGATTATTAATGGAGTTACATAATGGGTCCAGGAACTGGGCCCCAACATTTTTTGACAGCCATTCAAGTTCCAGTAGCACTGAGCTATTTACATCTAAGAGATGAGAGATTTTCAATCAGTTGAACTTTAGTATAATGCTAATGATTCGACCCAACACTCGAGGCGATTGGATCGTCTTATATTTGCTGGTCTTGTTCACCTAGCAGTAAATTAAATATCTGGTAGATACCTGGAGTATACCTGGAGAGGGTTTCGGGGGTCAACGCCCCCGCGGCTCGGTCTGAGACCAGGCCTCATGGGGGATCAGGGTCTGATCAACCAGGCTGTTACTGCTGGCCACACGCAAACTGACGTACGAACCACAGCCTGGTTGGTCAGGTACTGACTTTAGGTGACTGTCCAGTGCCTTCTTGAAGGCAGCCAGGGGTCTATTGGTAATCCCCCTTATGTATGCTGGGAGGCAGTTGAACAGTCTTGGGCCCCGGATAGCTAACAGTTGAGGGTCGCATCCTAGGAAAAAAAAGAACCTACAGGATTTCAACGGAAATAACCAGAAGTCTTCTGCATCTCTTTATACATAAAAATTTGTTTTACAAAAACAGGATTTTGTTCGGATTATTATCTCGGAGGGTAACTCAGGATAACCCAATAAAATAAGATTGTCATCGAAGGCTGTCTGGATTATTCCTATTGGAATCTATAATCTTATCTCCCAGAATACGACCAACACCAGTCTGCTAACACCCAGGTACCCACCTGTTGGGTAAATAGGGAGAACAAGTGTAAGGAAGCTTGTCCAGCGTTTCAGTTCGTGCCAGGAATCGAACCCTGGTCCTTCATTGTGAGAATTGAGGTGGTTGCCAACTGAGCCACAAGGCAGGGTAGAATTAATAGTTAATTTTTAGATGTAGGATTACTGACCGAAGAAGAAATTCAAGTGATCTAATTTTTGTTGTCACAACCTCTGTTAAGGAGAATTTTATATTTAATTTCTAAGAATTTATAAGAGACGATTTTAGCCAAATTGGGGAAAACGGACCTCCAGTTTTCTGGTCATGTGGGTAGCTACGGTAATACCAGTTGTTCATTGAGCACCAAGACATGACTGGTGTATCATGTCTCACTTTCCATTTTTTATCTTAATACTACGGTTCCTCTACGGCAGGTCAGTTAAAAGATGGTTACACATTTCAAAATTGTTTATTTACAGAAATTTAGAGCCTATTAAAGATCCCGAAGGAAATAAGCTATGTTATTTGACGTTAATTGGCTATACTATGCTAAATCTAGTGTTTGTACCATTGTTCTATACCTAAAACCTGTATGCCCTCAGAACCATTGTAGAAATTTATACTATAGTCTAAAATATTTGCAGAATTTCCTGAAAACTTAATTACATCTTTATTCTTTTGACACTTTTTAGTGCCCCCTCAAAATAAAAAAAGAAGTATTAGCTAAAGTTTCAATTTATGCTGTATCAATTAAAAGCGTTACAAACAATTAGTAATGCACAATTATAGACTTTTGAAATCATAGTGTCCTAGCAGACATGAATCCTTACATAATTCTTAAGAATATCTCTGTCTCCAGTTTTTGTAGTGCTTATTAATTGCAAAGAAAACAGTGAGAAAGTAGGAGATACTACTCTTAAATTACACCGTTGTGAAATTGCATCCATTATCCTATACGCCACTAACCTTAATATTATTTTTAACAAGAATCATCTCCCTAGTGAAAAGATAAGTTAGTATGTACAACTAGGCACAGATGTATTGAGGTTACAAAGTTGTGAAATGATATCCATAAGTCTAACTGTTTCGAAGTAGGCATTACAAAACTAACAGGATATATGCCCTGAGAGAAGTATTTCTCTCAGCATATATATCTAGTTAGTTTAATATCTTTATTATGCACCCCATACCCATCCTGTGGGCGGTAGTCAAAAGATTACAGAGGTACATAATGGGTCCAGGGACTGGACCCCAAAGTTATGATAGCTGAACTAGTTACAAAGGTAATGAACTCCAGATAGATCTGGTCACAATCATGGCAAGTTACAAAGGTAATGAACCATCTACACTCCTATACACGGTTACAATCATGAACAAATTACAAAGTAATGAGCCACTGACACGTCCACAGTTTCAGTTTGATATCTTTATTATGCACCCCATACCCATCCTGTGGGCGGTAGTCAAAAGATTACAGAGGTACATAATGGGTCCAGGGACTGGACCCCAAAGTTTTGATAGCTGAGCAAGTTACAAAGGTAATGAACTAACAAGCTACAAAGGTAATGAACTCACAAGCTACAAAGGTAATGAAGCATGTAAGTAAATTTACTTACTTTCAATTTCATTTATGGCTTTTAGTTCTTCCCGCGTTTCTTGATTCCTTTAGGATTCCTTTAGGTTCATAGTAATGCAGGATGTGAGAACAGTTTTTGGTTGCAAGATTTTGCATGTGGTTAGGTAAACATCAACTGGCAAAGTAAACTCCCAGAAGTTTGCCGGTGGTAATGTCTAAGAATCTAGTGATCCTGATGAATACTCCATTACCATTATATTCACGGAGAAACGATAAACCCATTAGGGGAATAGGAAGTAATCAGGTTCGTTCCAAAAAAATAAAGACACTTTACAGATCAAGATGTTATTGGGACGTTTAGCTCTGTTGTGAGCTTTTATCAAATCATATTTTTTAGCTGTGTAGATTTATCAAGTCACACTCTAACATCTGACTGATTAAGTTCTACACAGAGCGAAACATTGTCCAGTAAAAGTTGGCTGTGCAACGTGTTTTGCTAAGCATAATAGTAGGCAATCCGCCATTGGGATCCAGCTTGATCCGAGAAAAAGGACAGTAGAGTGTATTGCCATTTATTAATAAGAGTTTGTGTTGTGCAGGTACCAGGAGACACCTTGGGACGTGGCCACGCTGGCTGGATCTCCCTCATCCAACGTCTGTGCGGACCTCATACTTACCAGACACCTGCAGAACAGAGACCAACACAAACTGCCCGTCCTCTAAGTGCCTATTATATAAGTTAATGAAGAAGTGCTAAACCTGTAGGGGGTCATACAGCCCCTGGGAAATGGGATCAAGAGACCTTTACCAGCATCAAGAAAGTGGCGGTGAAGGTTGGGGAATTTAAACGCTTATTGCAGAGTGATTAGACTAGTTCCATTTCCTTAACATCCTTGATTCTACTGTTTTAATATTTTGAACTGGTGAGCTTTTCTGTCTCGCGAATATGCAAGATGACAGATCAATCTTACATTTTTTTACTTAATTTAGTATATACTTACCTGTTCTTTACTGTATGATGCTCAATAATAACTCACACATAGAGACAGAAACACAGGAGGCTGATTGATCTGTATATTTCGATCCCCTTCTGGTTGATATTTTGGGCATACTTTATAGAAAGTCCTTCGTTATGGAGAGTAGAACATAATTTTTTAAAGGGGCTGACGGGTAAACCAGGTGAAGGCCTCGGTCAGATGACCAAAAGCTCCAGCTGCGGGTCATCATATGACTTAAGACCCGTGTCGGAAAACAATTGTACTGTTTCCTGACGAATCTTATCTAACCTAACCTATGAAGAACATTTCGGGCAGCCTTAAGATTAACTTATAACTACCTATAACTCAAAACACTTTTGGAGCGGAGACACAGTCATTTGCCTCCACTACAGAACAACAGAAAGGTCAGCTGAACCTCGATTATCAACTTTTTTATTTGTTGACCGATTGTGCTCATTTTTGGTGTACTATTAGAAGCTTATATCAACCATGCTGTGACGAAGTTTCAATAAAATCGGCCAAAAAGCAAATGAACCACGCAAGATTTACTAAAAATTATTAAAAAATATACTTAGAAGTAAGCTCCTCCGAAGTGGAAGTTGGAAAAGTGGTTTTGACACTTTCTGCTGATAGAACACTTCTAAGTCCATCGTTCGGTATGTACTAATGCTGTAATAAAGCTTATCTTCATTCAAAAAAAAAAAAATACAGTTTGTAGGTTTCTTGACATTTAGCAAAATATCGGACTTTTACCCCACACAAATCTGAAAATATTTGGGATACTTCAAAAAGGTACATACGGATTGGTAAAGCAGTCATTCTTCTATGTTTATTGTGAAAATCACGTCAATTCGTTGTTCATTAATAATGATGGTACATGGCTAAATAGGCAAATAACTTACTTCCGAGATAATGGCCGAAGCGCGCGGCGGCCCAAGTATACTCGGAGAATTTTTTTTTTTTTCCCGAAAAAATGCTTGTTTTTTCCACTGTTTTCATTATCTAGGAGTGTCTACTACAGTTTACCATCGCTAGATCCGTTTTCTCTCATAACAGGATGTGAGAATTGGAAAAAATAACCCTTATGGGCGATCTTACCCTCCCAACCTGGCGATAGACCGTCATATTATGCCACATAATATTTATCCTGGTGTGTTTTTCATCTTTATATGCTATTAATATGTCGCCTTATGTCATAATAGATCAATTGTAGTAAGTAAATAAACATTATTATTGATATTAGCGTAAGAAAAGAACAATTTGTTGGCTGGTGTGTCTTGGCTGCCACATCGTAATTTATGGCCTAACAGCACTTCTTATCCGAGAAGGCCAGAGAAGGCTCTTGATTAGTTCTCAGGCCATATTAGCCCCGCCCACTCTCCTATGATCTCAAATGGTGAATTTGTATTATATTAGAAAAATATAAGAAATTGACAGAAAAAAAAACGGATTTTTTTTTCCGCGTCAGCGCGTATGTTATGACAGGCGCCGTCACCACACATGTTATAAATTACTATAACTCCTTGTAGAAACATCGTATAATGATGAGAATTATACGAGGGTGTTGCCAGAAAGATCAGCTATTTTTCGGTAAGAAAATCTCAATTTTCGTAATTTTTCATTTTTTTTTCTGAGCGCGCTCCATGTGTCAGCCCCCCTTAATGCCTCCAAACGAAGTCTCCCTACGTACCATCAATACGACGACATTTATATATATATATATATATATATATATATATATATATAAAGAAGATGGGGTGGTAGGGGAAGTGGAATATTCAAATGGCATCAGGAAGAAATCCAAATATTCTTCCTTGAAGCCTTTTTATCCACTTCTCCGAGGCTATGGGTCCCACAATTTGTACCAGAGGTGGACCCCATCTATTTATTATATATATATATATATATATATATATATATATATATATATATATATATATATATATATATATATATATATATATATATACGTATATTGTTAGCTACATATTTGTACTTTAGTGTTCGATATAAAATTTGAAAATCACAGTATACTTTAAAATTGCTTTGTATCGCAACTAGCGGCTTTTCAAGGTCTAGCATGTCATCATTATGAACCATAAAACATTATCTGTGAACCTATCTAAACTTATTTATCTTCAAGGTTAATAAAGGTTTAATTTTATATTATTATTATGGTTATACTTATATACCATACTGAAATGCAAAAATTTAATCAATTAAAGCAAAACATTATTATCGTGAAAAAATTAAAACGTTGATTTTGTGGCATCAGATGATAATGTAAATAAACAGTGGCATGTGCATGTGGGAGACTGCAGTGATACCAAGAGTGAGTCCTACCTGTGCTTGGTGTTACTAGTCAAGCCTTGAAATAAATGGTTATAACAATGACCATAATTTTTAAAGGGGTGGACCGGTAAGCCAGCGGAAGGCCTCGGTCAGATGACCAAAAGCTCCAGCTGCGGGCCATCATCTGACTAAGACCTGCGTCAGGACCCCAATGGATATAAGTCACTCTGACTTTTTTGAGTTATCCTAGGTTCTCTACACATTTGCTGCTATGTATGATAATCTATGTAATTGTATTTGTGTATACCTGAATAAACTTACTTACTTACTTACACTTGTCCTATTTCCTGACAAACCTTACCTAACCTAACCTAACCTAGTTAATAATAATAAATCTTTATTTTTACAAGTACATGTACAAGGTATATGGGCCTAGCTGACATCAATGACATACTACTACATAGAAAGCCGCTTATTATGCAGAGCATTTCGGGAAAATTTGGTTATTTTTGTCCCGGGGTACGACCCACACCAGTCGACTAACACCCAGGTACCCATTTTACTGATGGGCGAACATGGACAACCGGTGTAAGAAAACGCGTCCAATGTTTTAACCCTCGCCGGAAATCAAACCCAGACCTCGCCGTGTGAAGCGAGAACTTTAGCCTTAAGAGGCACGTGAGTTTCCCTGTCTCCTAATATAGTATATTTTTCCCCTTATAATCTACCTTGTCCATAATTACTATCGCATTTGCTTTGCTTTCGTAAGGTGAAGTCTAGGATCTTTCAGACCTCTGCATCATAATTGTCCTCAAAGATTTGTTAAGTTATAACATGAATTAAGGAAAGATCCTGGACTTCACCTTATGAAACAGACAAAACAAATGCGATAGTAATTATGGACAAGGCAGATTATAGGGGGAAAAATAATATATTATTAGAAGACAGGGGAACTGACGTGTCCCTTAAAGAACAAAAAAAAAAAGCACAATACCGTGACTGGAACAATACACAGATAACCTGCACATATGAAAGAAAAGCTTATGAGGACGTTTCGGTCCGACTTGGACTTTGTAAATGGTTCAAGTCGGACCGAAATGTCGTCTTAAGCTTCCGTCTCCTATATGTGGCTTATTTGTGTAGTGAAGCCTTATTGGTGGTGGTGGTGGTGCTGGTGCTGGAGGTGGTGGTGGAGGTGGTGGTGGTGGTGGTGCTGGCGAAGATCAAACATAATGTACTACTGCTTCTACCTTACCACCACAGGATGGGTATGGGGTGAATAATAAAGATGTTAGACTAAAACTTATACTACCACCACCACGACTTCTGTTATAACCATTTTGGGTTACCCTGGGTTCTCTTCACATATGCTGCTATGTATGATAATCTATGTAACTGTATTTGTGTATACCTGAATAAAATTACTTATTTAACCTTTTAAAATGTCTATGGATTAGGACAGCTAGACTACAATTTTACTATATTTGTTTCTGATACAAAGAGGTGATCACTGTTATATGTTAATGATGATCCCAATAGAAATAAGTTGCCCAGTCTGATTTTTTGGGGGGGTTATCGTAGGTAATTTACACTATGATAATTATATTTATGTGTACCTATACCTAAATAAACTTACTAAATATCTTTAGAGTGCGTATTGTGTAGCTACCCTAATCTATATTACATTTTATAACGTTAAGAACAAAAATAAACTGTTTAACAGACCCATCATGTAGAATGACCCGCAATATATTCCATCACATTGGACTGAATCTTATTACTAAAACTTTCCTTCCGCCTACAAACAGTTAGTTATACATCACAAATAACCCGCACATAGTTTTTAGTTAGTTTAATATCTTTATTATGCACCCCATACCCATCCTGTGGGCGGTAGTCAAAAGATTACAGAGGTACATAATGGGTCCAGGGACTGGGCCCCAAAGTTTTGATAGCTGAGCAAATTACAAAGGTAATGAACTCAGTCAGGTAGATCTGGTCACAATCATGACAAGTTACAAATGTATTTACAGATTACAGAGGTACATAATGGGTCCAGAGACTGGGTCCCAATGTTCTGATAGCAGAACAAGGTACAAAGGTAATGAACTCATAGGAGTGTGCCTTTGTGACTTTGTAAATGGTCCAAGTCGGACCTCCGAAACATCGTGGTAAGCTCCTCTCTCCTATATGTGGGTTATTTGTGTATTGTTCCAGTCACGGTATTGTGACTTTTTGTTGTTTATAGTTATACATGGTTGCCTTGATACTAGTTCATAGATTATATGTTATGTAAGCTCTTTTTCCAGAGTTAGCACTTTGATTCTTCTCTCATTAACGCTTCTACCAAAGCTCTCGCTTCACACGGCGAGGGCCTGGGTTCGATTCCCAGCCAGGGCAGAAACATTGGGCGTGTTTCTTTACACCTGTTGTCTATGTTCCCCATCAGTAAAATGGGTACCTGGGTGCTAGTCGACTGGTGTGAGTCGCATCCTAGGACACTGACCTAATCTGCCCGAAATGCTCAGCATAACAAGGGACTTTCTATATAGTAGTATGTCATTGATGTCAGCTAGGCCTGTATACCATGTACATGTACTTGTAGTAAATAAAGATATTATTATTAAGGTGGGTCACCTTAATTAACGTGGAGGTGTGGTTTGAGCGGCTTGGCGTGACTAAGAACTCGGCAAACTCCCTCCAAAATTTGGCTTAAATAGCATTGACTTTTCCAAAGGTTATTGATCCAAATAGTTGGGGATCGAGACTGATTGCTTCACATTCGCTTGTCTCTATGACTCTTATGGGTTGAGCGCTAACTCATGAATAAAATATATAAGACAAGAGAGACAGTTTAGATAAGACCCTTGTGGAGTGAGCTGGTAAGTGGGGATAGGGAAAGAGTAGATTGTTGAGAGTAAGTTTATTCAGGTATACACATATACAGCTACACAAATACAGCTACACAAATACAGCTACAACACACATTGTAATTTTTACAGAGAAATAAATAATCTTAATCTTAATCTAACCCCCCAGAAAAGTCAGTGACTTATTTCCATTGGGAAGGTTATGAGTGGAAGAGATAGTACCAGGGCTTAACCCAGTAGCTAAAACGATCGTGGTTCAGGAGACTGGTGTAGTGAGGAGGACTAAAAAGGCAAACGGATTGGGTGAGCGATAAAATACTGCATAACTCCAAGGAGAGTTTCCGGAGGGTGTCTTGCCACTGGGATCTGGTAGTACTGCATCCCTCTGTTAGACAACAATGGTGATGCTCTCCAGGTAACAACTTTTGTAGTCATCGGGACGAGGGGAAACCTTGAGGTTGGCTGCATGTCTCCTGAAAAAAAACGAAAAGAAAAACGTTTTCAAGTGTTGGTCAACATTAAATAAGCTTAAATCAAACTAGCTTAGAATGGTAAGTGAGCAGTACATTGCTATTTTAATTAAACAACCATCTGCTAGTGGTAGTTTATAATAATAAAATAATATATATTTCTACAAGTACGTGTACATGGTGAAAATAAATGGTATAAAATACCGACACAATGGAAAAATAAACACATAAGCAGTATAATGTGATCCTTTATTGACAACGTTTCGCCCACACAGTGGGCTTTATCGAGTCACAGACAGATCTACCTGGAAACAGAGTAACATGAGTATTTATAAGATTTAGTCAGGTGGAGAATGCTGCATGTGACAGTCTTCAAAGTAGTGTGATAGTTTAAAACCTTGTGTGACTTAAAGGATCTGCAGTGTTCCATTCTTGAGTTCTATGTGGGATAGCGATGAAGAAGTTTCTTGGCAATAGGTTGATTATTGTCACACCCTGCGTCATTATGTACTGGAGTGCGATAAAATTAATGAATTCAGAGACTACTCATTCAGAAATGTTCAAGATATGTCAAAGTATTTTATCCACAGTGGTATATTACAGACCATTCTGGAAAAATACCCTGACTTTGCTCCCTGTAAATAAAGCATTGACACGTGTGTGTGTGTGTGTGTGTGTATGTACATGTGTGTATGTGTATGTGTGTATGTATATACATGTATGCGTGTGTATGTGTATATGTGTGTGTGTGTGACCCAACAATTAAAATTTGCACCAATAACTCATTACAGTTGTGGCTGGGTGTAGACTAATAGATTGCTCATTGCTTTATAATTTGTTCATGAGTGCAACCATGTACAGACGTAAGTAAATTTACTTACATGATTCATTACCTTGTAACTAGTGAATTAATTACCATGTACCTTGTTCAGCTATCAAAACTTTGGGGCCCAGTCTCTGGACCCTATATATACCTCTGTAATCTGCAAATACCTTTGTAACTTGTCATGATTGTGACCATCTGAGTTCATTACCTTTGTAACTTGCTCAGCTATCAAACTTTGAGGTCCAGTCCCTGGACCCATTATGTACCTCTGTAATCTTTTGACTACCGCCCACAGGATGGGTATGGGGTGCATAATAAAGATATCAAACTAACTAAGCAATAGGTTCAGCTATGTTGTAGAAGCCGTTGTTCTGGTTGAAGTTGTTGGATATGCAGATAAGTGATGATTCCAGGATTCTTCGGTATTGAGTGTTGTCTTCTCTGGCGATGAGTCTTGCGTTTCTGTAGTTGATTAAATGGTTATGTGAATTTCGGTGTTGAACACAGGCATTCCTTGAGTCGTCAGATCTGCCTGCGTGTTCTGAAACCTGTCTGTTACTGGTAATGTCCTTGACGGTGGTGGATGTGGAGGTGGATACTCGGAATAAGGTATTGGAAAAAATGTTGGAAACGTGTTTGGAAATGGAGTTGGTGGGGAGGACTATGTATCTCTTCTCAGCAGTGTCTTCTCTGGGTGTGTTGAAGATGTTTAATGCCCGTCGTCTACAGTCTCTAATGAAGTGACGAGGATAGTGAAGTTTGGAAAAAACTTGTTCAATGAGGGAGCATTCTTCTTCAAGGAACTCACTGCTGCAGATTCTGAGTGAGCGCAGGAAAAAGCCTATAATTACACCACGTTTAGTTTTGGTGTCGTGGTGAGAGTAGAAGTGGAGAAGATCGTGTTGATTGGTAGGTTTTCGATAGACTTTAAAACGAAGTTCATGGTCAGCTTTGCAGAGAAGAACATCAAGGAAAGGAAGAGTGTTGTCGACTTCTTCTAGTGTAAACTGGATTGATGGCTCGACCTGGTTGAGCTTGTGTTGGAGAGCTTGAACGTTGAAGCGTCTGGGAGTTATGATGAGTATGTCGTCAACATAACGAACCAGGTGACGGAAGAGGGAATAATAGTGGAAAATCGCTCGGTACATGGTATACAGTAAGTTTATTCAGGTATACACAAATACAGTTACGTAGATTATCATACATAGCAGCATAGGGAAAAGGGGGGGTTGGCCTATATATCACAGAGTATTATGCAAATACATCACCTTTACCATTAATATATAAACTAATTGTTAAATTCTTAAACTAATTGTTAAATTCTTAAATGTTTGCATTTCAGTACCTCAATTTTGTAAACCTCAATTTTGTAAACCTCAATTTTGTAAACCTCAATTTTGTAAACCTCAATTTTGTAAACCTAGTTAATCACTACAATTACCTAACCTTAATATCAGTATAATCATTGTGTCACTATTGAGTAAGACCTATCATAAGACTGCCTGAAAAGCCTAGGCATACCTAGGCATATTATTGGCCATCTTGTAATATCTACTTCATAAAATGTATAAATAATATAAGTTCACCCCACTGTAATATTACCAGAAATATAAAGAATTTGAATTTGAATTCGAGTCACTTATATGTTCAGAACTACTAAATGCCTCAAATGATGTAGTTGAAGTATTAGCAATAAAGATCGAGAATCAAAACCTGGTCATCGTGGTTGTCTACAAGCCTCTGGATGCAACGTCCCAACAATTCCAGGAACAGCTTCTGAAAATTGACCACTGTCTGGAAAATCTTCCAGCTCCTGCCCCCAACATCTTGCTCCTGGGGGATTTCAACCTAAGGCACCTAAAATGGAGGAATATTGCAAACAATGTGGTAGCAGAGATAACACCAGGAGGCAGCTCAGATGAAAACTCGCACACACATGAACTTTTAAATCTCTGCACCAAATTCACCTTAAACCAGCAAATAGTAGAGCCTACAAGATTAGAGAATACGCTGGACCTCATCTTCACCAACAATGATGATCTGATACGAAATGTCATTATATCAAAAACAATATACTCAGATCACAACATAATAGAGGTCCAGACATGTATGCGGGTATCCCCAGATCGACAAAATGTGATAAGCTGTGAGGGAGCCTTCTCCAAATTCAACTTCAATAACAAAAACATAAGGTGGGACCAAGTAAACCAAGTCCTAAATGATATAAACTGGGAAGATAGCCTAAGCATCACGGATCCTAACCAATGTCTAGAACAAATTAACTCTGTGGCACTTGAGGTTTGCTCAAGGCAAATTCCCTTAAGGAAAAAGAGGAGAAGATGTAAACTAGAAAGAGAGAGGCGTTCCCTATACAGGCGAAGGCAAAGAATAATGCTGCGACTACAAGAGGCCAATATATCTGAAATACGTAGGGAGACACTGGTCAGAGAAATAGCAAAAATCGAATTAAAACTAAAGTAATCTTACAGGAATCAAGAAACGCGGGAAGAACTAAAAGCCATAAATGAAATTGAAAGAAACCCAAAGTATTTCTTTTCTTATGCCAAATCAAAGTCGAGAACAACATCCAGTATTGGGCCCCTACTTAAACGGGATGGGTCGTACACAGATGACAGCAAGGAAATGAGTGAGTTACTAAAGTCCCAGTATGACTCGGTTTTTAGCGAGCCACTAACCAGACTGAAAGTCGAAGACCTAGATGAATTTTTTATGAGAGTGCCACAGAACTTGGCAGACGCATGCCTATCTGACATTACTCTGACGCCAAATGACTTCGAAAAGGCAATAAATGACATGCCCATGCACTCCGCTCCAGGCCCAGACTCGTGGAACTCCGTGTTCATCAAGAACTGCAAGAAGCCCCTATCATGTGTTTTTAACATCCTATGGAGAGGGAGCATGGACATTGGGGTCGTCCCGCAGTTACTAAAAACAACAGACATAGCCCTACTCCACAAAGGGGGCAGTAAAGCAATAGCAAAGGACTACAGACCAATAGTGCTAACGTCCCATATCATAAAAATCTTTGAAAGGGTTCTAAGAAGCAAGATCGCCACTCGTCTAGATACCCATCAATTACACAACCCAGAGCAGCATGGGTTTAGAGCAGGTCGCTCCTGTCTGTCCCAACTACTGGACCACTACGACAAGGTTCTGGATGCTCTAGAAGACAAACAGAATGCAGATGTTATATACACAGACTTTGCAAAAGCCTTTGACAAGTGTGACCATGGTGTAATAGCACACAAAATGCGTGATAAAGGAATACGTAACAGGAAAAGTTGGTAGATGGATCTATAATTTCCTAACAAGTAGAACACAAAGAGTAGTAGTCAACAGAGTAAAGTCAGAGGCAGCTACAGTGAAAAACTCTGTTCCACAAGGCACAGTACTCACTCCCATCCTGTTCCTCATCCTCATATTGGACATAGACAGGGATATAAGCCACAGTGCCGTGTCTTCCTTTGCAGATGACACCCGAATCTGCATGACAGTGTCCACCGTTGAAGACACTGCAAGACTAAAAGCAGACATAAACCAAATCTTTAAATGGGCTGCAGAAAACAATATGAAGTTCAATGATGAGAAATTTCAAATACGTACTCAGATATGGAAAACGTGAGGAAATTATAATCTCATCGGAGTACAAAACAAATTCCAACCACTCAATAGAGCGAAAAACTAATGTCAAAGACCTGGGAGTGATCATGTCAGAGGATCTCACCTTCAAGGACCATAACACCGTAGAAATTGCATCTGCTAGAAAAATGACAGGATGGATAATGAGAACCTTCAAAACCAGGGATGCCAAGCCCACATTGACACTTTTCAGGTCGCTTGTTCTATCTAGGCTGGAATATTGCTGCACACTAACTGCACCTTTCAAGGCAGGTGAAATTGCTGACCTAGAAAATGTGCAGAGAACCTTCACGACACACATAACTGCGATAAACCACCTCAATTACTGGGAACGCTTGAAGTTCCTAAACCTGTATTCCCTAGAACGCAGGCGGGAGAGATACATTATTATATACACGTGGAAAATTCTTGAGGGATTAGTACCAAACTTGCACACGAGAGTCACTCCCTACGAAAGCAAAAGACTCGGCAGGCGATGTAACATCCCCCCAATGAAAAGCAGGGGTGCCACTAGCACGTTGAGAGACAACACAATAAGTGTCAGGGGCCCAAGACTGTTCAATTGCCTCCCAGCATACATCAGGGGGATTACCAACAAACCCCTGGCTGTCTTCAAACAGGCACTGGACAGGCACCTAAAGTCGGTACCTGACCAGCCAGGCTGTGGTTCGTACGTTGGACTGCGTGCAGCCAGCAGTAGCAGCCTGGTTGATCAGGCTCTGGTCCAACATGAGGCCTTGTCACAGACCGGGCCGCAGGGGCGTTGACCCCTGGAACTCTCTCCAGGTATACTCCAGGTATATGTGTAGAGAACCTAGGATAACCCAAAAAAGTCAGACAGAGTGACTTATTTCCATTGGGGTCCTAGCTAACATCAATGACATACTACTATATAGAAAGCAGCTTGTTATGCTGAGCATTTCAGGCAAATTAGGTCAGTTTTTTCCCAGGATGCGACCAGCCGGGCTGTGGTTCGTACGTTGGACTGCGTGCGGCCAGCAGTAACAGCCTGGTTGATCAGGCTCTGGTCCAACAGGAGGCCTGGTCACGGACCGGGCCGCGGGGGCGTTGGCCCCTGGAATTCTCTCAGGTAGACTCCAGGTAGACACCAATCGACTAACACCCAGATACCCATTTTATACTGATGGGTGAACATGGACAGCAGGTGTCTTATGGAAACACGTCCTAATGTTTTACAGCCGTACCGGAGATTCGAACTCCAGACCTTAGTTTGTGAGCTGAGTGCTCTAGCGATCGAGCTACTGAGCAGCCGTCTTATCATACGTGGAAGCACTGAACCATGTAGCGTTCATCAGAGGACGAGTACCTCCAGTTCCTTGGATCAAGAGCTATAACGTAGCAACAATGCATTCCCTTTAAAGGCTCTCCTATTATTAGAAATCTTCAGTATGAAGAAAGATTGAAGACCCTTAAACTACATTCACTTGTAAGACGAAGAATGAGGGGAGACATGATCGAAGTGTATAAGTGGAAGATGGGTATAAACAAAGGGGATATAAATAAAGTTTTGAGGATATCCCTCCAAGAGAGAACCCGCAATAATGAATTCAAATTAGACAAGTTTAGATTTAGGAAGGATATAGGACAAAATGTATGGTATGAATGCGTGGGTGGCGCTCAGTCGCTGGTAAACAATGGCACACTGACTCTCAATGGAGTGTCGGGCCCGCTCGAGCCACGCGTACGCGTCCGGGACGAATCACGAACTCCGAGTGAATCCACGAACACCGAACCAATATTTTTCTGAAAAAATATCACGAACTCCGAATTTTACGAACTTCGATGCCTACGAGCTCCGGGGGTCCACTGTACATGATACAACTACAGTGGTACCTCTACTTACGAGCAGCTCCCAACTCGAACAATTATGTAAGTGTATTTTTGTAGGTGCTTTTGTAAGTGTATTTTTGGGGGTCTGAAATGGATTAACCTAATTTTCATTATTTCTTATGGAAACAAATTCATTCGGTATCGGCACTTGAATAGCCGACTGGAACGAATTTTGCTCGTAAGTAGAGGTACCACTGTATTACAGACCTAGCTGACATCATTGCCATGCTCTATAGAAAACCGCTGGTCATGCAGAGCATTTCGGGTAACTTAAGGTGAATTGTGTTCCCCAGGATGTGACCCACATCATTTGCCTAACATCCAGGTATGTACCTACTATTATGTGACAGCAAGTACATAAGGAAACATGCCCGTTTCCCTGTGCCGGGGATTGATCCCGGACACACTCTTATTGCTAAACATAATGAGGGCAAATTCCTGGGCCTGCACCTGGACAGCAACATAACAAAAAAAGTATCCAAAACAGTTGGGATTCTCTCCAAGATACGTTACTACACCATCGTTAACCGAGGTACCACTGTATATGTTTTGTACTACCGCACTATTATAAATCTAATTAGTATGTACGTATGTACCTAATTATGTATGTACCTAATTATGTATGTATCTAATAATGTATGTTAAAATGTACTTCTCCATAACCTATATCAATATAGAGTAAGAATTAGTATTAGTCTTCCCAAAATGCCTAGACATGCTAGTGGCCTTCTTTGTAATTAATATTTTATAACATGTAAACCACACATTGTAAGTTTTGCAAATAAATAAACTTTTTCATTTTCATTTTCACTCAGTGTGTGAGCTGAAAGCTATCAATGAATCCACGAGCACCCAACACGTGTGATGGATTGTCAGGAAAACCATCATGTGTGATAGATTATGTCAAGAAAAAAGTGATGGAATATGACAGAAAAACCATGTGTGATGGAGTATAACAAGAAAACCATCATATATTTCTAAAACAAAAATCGCAAGATAAAATTTTTAACCCCCGAGGGTTACCCACCCAGGATAACCCAAGAAAGTCAGTGCGTCATTGAGGGACTCTGTCATATTTCCATTGGGGTCCTCCATCTTGTCCCCCAGGATGCGATCCACACCAGTTGACTAACACCCAGGTACCTACTTGCTTGCTAGGTGAACAGGGACAGCAGGTGTAAGGAAACATGTCCAATGTTTCCACCCGGCCAGGGATCGAACCATGGACACTCAGTGTGTGAGGCAAGAGGGTTGCCTACCAGGCCATGGGACACCATCTGTTTCCAGTTTTCTTTAACTAATCAGTATATGTAATTCTCTTGTGTCAGATCAAGGGAGCACGCAATGAGTGAATACTATATCATACGTGGAAATAAATAACAAGTGGAAGTCAATGGTTTTCTTTACCTTCCCATTCGCTTGACATTATTAAATTGTATGTAAAGTTTCCTTTCTACTGTAAGCGTGAAATTTTATTTTCATAATTTTAAATAGTTTTACCGATGTAAATTCTTATTTTTTTTTTTTCAGAAATGCCCATGCATGGTATCTTGAGGCAAGTACTGTATTGAGGGGGCTGCTCACTATTAATGTGTGACCAGAGTCTTTAAATACTGTACTTGTTCTATTCCTATTGGTGAACCTGATCGGTAAGGTAATTGTTTGTGTAATTTTTTTTATTTGGATAAAAATCACTGCAAATTATATAAATTTCATGCAGTGCTGTATGACCCTTATGGATTTAGTGCTTAGTTATGGTTATAATAATACAGTGGTACCCTGAGTTTCGGCCATAATTCGTTCCAGAAGGCTTTTCGAGTGCCGTTACCGAACGAATTTGTTCCCATGAGAAATAATATAATTTAGATTAGTTCGTTTCAGACCCCCAAAAAACACACTTACAAAAGCACCTACAATAATACAGTGGTACCTCTACTTACGAGCAAAATTCGTTCCAGTCGGCTATTCAAGTGCCGATACCGAAGGAATTTTTTCCCATAAGAAAATGAAAATTAGGTTAATCCATTTCAGACCCCCAAAAATACACTTACAAAAGCACATACAAAAATACACTTACATAATTGTTCGAGTTGGGAGCTGTACGAAACTCGGGGTACCACTGTAATATATAAATTTCAAATGGCCATATAATTTGAAGTACGTACAGTATGTAGTGTATATATATTAAATGAATGAGAAAATATGATAGTTGAAGCAAATTTTATAAATATTATTAGTAAAATTGTATATGTATTTATCAAATTATTGTATTCAAATTTGGGAACTACTTTTCTGAAAAGCATTATTGTAATTTTTTAAATGAATTTTATCACCATCAGTTGTACAATATGGCGAGTGAAAGAGATGACATTCCTATTCTCTCCGGGGACTCTGAAACTGAGCAGAACATAGAGAGTATAGACGCCATAGATATTGCCAGCTCTTCATATCTTGATGAGCGCATAATTGGAGTGGAAGAAAACAGGGAACAAGGATGCTGCATGAAAGTGAAGAATGCTTTGCGAGGAATCACAACAGAACCGATAATTTTTTTGAACATTCTTGGTTGGACAGTGCAGTCATCAATTACAACTAATTTGTTGCTGTTTAAGGTATGTAAGGACTTTTTTTTTTACTTCCAGTTTATCTTGCTTTTAAATAAATAGTATACAGTAAACTCTCTCATAACGTGCAGGTTGCACTCCTGAAAATCTAGGCTTATGTCAAAGGGTGTTATTCAAAGTGATGAACCAATGGGTAAAATAAGGTTATATTCCAGACATAAAAATTTGCCAGTTTTTTTTTTTAACTATTGTACTAGGAAAAATTGCTAGTCATTCATTATTTGAAGTACAGTGGTACCCCGAGTTTCGGCCATAATTCGATCCAGAAGGCTGTTCAAGTGCCGTTATCGAACGAATTTGTTCCTATAAGAAATAAATGTAAATTAGATTAGTCCGTTTCAGACCCCCAAAAATACACTTACAAAAGCACTTACAATAATACACTTGCATAATTGTTCGAGTTGGGAGGTGGCCGAAACTCGGGGTACCACTATATTTGAAAAGTGTAGGGAAGTTAAACCTGGACTTGCTGGTCCGAGTTGGATGTAGCTGAAGTTGGTCAGCTAACACTCATTACATGTGAACTTTGTCATAATGAGAGCCACATTTTCTTACCAAATTTAACCAAACAAATAGGAGCTTAACATACCTATACCAAAAATAAATGCATTTGATAAAGTCAGCATAGAAAAATATTAATAAACAGTGGAGTGTGTGTGTGTGTGTGTGTGCACACATACACATGTACATACGTACATGTGTACATATGTACACATACACATACCAGGAGGCTGATAACTTCATATCTAGAAGATGAAGGGAAAAATGGCAAAAGCAAAGAGAGCCTGTGTTTTAAGAAACAGAGAAAAAAATCAAGAGCATGGAAAACTAAAGAAAGCGAAGTATAGACAAGAACAGAAAAGTGGACGGAAGAGAAATATTCAAGAGTGAGGAGAGAGGCTAAGCATCACTTAGAGAATGACACAGCAACAAAAGTTAAGTCTGAACCAAAGCTGCTTCACAGTCACATCGGAAGAAGAAAGGCAGTCAAGGTTACTCAAAAGGTCATGGATTCTGCAACAGGGAGCACTGAACCACTAATATCTGCAACAAGTCACTGGATATGAGACAGTTGCCAGAAAAGAAATGGCCAGGAAGTGTTGAACTATAGTATTACTGACATACCCTGTAAGGTAATGGAGAAGATAATCAAGAGAGTGGTAGAGTAATGGTTTCATGAACAATAGCCAGTATAGGTTTAGGGACGGCAATTTTGTTTCACAAACCTGTTTGAGTTCTGTGACAAAATAATAGAACTGAGACAGGAGAGAGAGCGAGAGAGAGAGGGTCTTGACAAACTGGAAGATTGGTCAGATGAGTGCGTAGTTACCTAATTTCATCTCTAGCAAATGCAGTGTTTAGAAAATTGGAGAAAGGGTGAGAAGACTGGAAACTTGAGCATGAACTTGGGACAGAAAGCACAGACTTCACTTAAGGAGAAAGCCCTAGGGGTGATCATGGTGCCAAGCATATTGCTGGAGGCATGCATCAACTGAATAACCTATGCAGCTAATGTTTGTTTGGCAAATCTAAAGGTAGCCTTTAGGAATCTCAACACTGACATTGATGAAATATAATCAGTTGACCAGATGAAATTGCTGGCCCACAGATGGCTCCACTTTCATCCTATTCACTATCTGTATGTCTCATAACTATGAAAAGGCTTTCAAATGAGCTGAGGTAAGTAACAGCCCTTAACTTTTAAATACAAGTAGGAACTCTTAACCTAACCCTGTAAAACCATTGTGCAAATAAAAAAAAATTGATGGCCCATTATACAACATATAAGATGAGATAAGTTAAAATAAGATTTGATTTGGATTTTTAACCCTAGTGGGGTAACAACCTAGGATAAGTCATTCGTCAGTGCATCACCGAGGACTGTCTGTGTTATTTCCATTAGGTTCTTTAATCTTCTTTTTGGGATATGACTCATAGTAGTTGACTAACACCTAGGTATCTACTTAGTATTAAATGAACATAGGTGGCAGGTATGAGGAAACAGGCCTAACGTCTTTCCTATGGTGGGGAACCATCCCTGTGACCCCTGCAAACAGAAATTAGAAAGTGCAAATCAGTGAGGGGACACGCATGCACGCATACTGCGTGCACATGCGCACACACACACACTGTGTATGTGAGGCCCATATTCGAGACTGCAACACCAGCATGAAACCCACACCTGGTCAAGCATGTCAAGAAATTAGAGAAAGTGCAAATGTTTGCAACAAGACTAGTCCCAGAGCTAAGGGGTATGTCATATGAGAAGAGGTTAAGGGAAATCAACCTGAGGACACTGGAGGACAGGAGGAATAGGGAACACATGATAACAACATATAAAATACTGAAAGGAATTGACCCAGTGGATAGAGACAGAATGTTTCAGAGATGGAACATAGTAACAGAGGGTCACAACTGGAAGTTGAAAACTCAAATGAGACAGTGATGTTAGGAAGTATTTCTTCAGTCATAGAGTTGTCAGGAAGTGGAACAATCTGGAGAGTGATGTAGTGGAGACAGGATCCATACATAGCTTTAAGAAGAGGTACGATAAAGCTCTTAGAGCAGGGAGAGAGTGGATCTAGTAGCAACCAGCGCAGAGGCCTTCCCAGGAGCTGTGAATTCACTCCTGCAACCACAGATAGGCGAGTACACACACAACCCACACATAGCTAATTTTAAGAAGAGGTACGATAAAGCTCTTGGAGCAGGGAAGAGTGGACCTAATAGTGACCAGCGGAGAGTTGGGCCTAGGAACTGTGACTCTACCTGTGCAACCACAAATAGGGGAGTACACATGCACACACTCTTTCTTTACATACATACATACATACGTATATACATACACACTGGCAAATGGTAACCTACACAACAGACTAGGTCTGTTGATAAGTGTCTTCATCATTTGGTAACTAACTGTGGTGATTAAAACACTTGGCTGCTGCTCCCCAAGCTATTTTGCTCATTAAACTTATCTGAAATAGTACAAAAGCAAATATAAACTGAAAGAAACAACATAGAATAATGTAATGTACAATGAACATACTACACTGTGGCTTTATACCCTAATAAATAAAGCATTTCACCCAATTATTACACTTCTTTGTACAAACAAGTATCATGCTAAAATAAAATTATTATTATTATTGTTATTATTCTTTACATAAAATGTGCATGGCTGTGACAAATCCAGTGCTCCCCTGATCACAGTGTGCACGAACTACAGTAATCCTTAAGGATAGGTACAAAATGATATCCAGGTACCAATATTGCATTCTCCTCTCCTGGAAACTAACAGTAACAGTACAAATACAGTGCAGTACAGTGAATACAGTATTATCATCATGTTAGGTGCTCATTTCAATATATGAACTCAGTCCCAGACATAGCGATCAGGAGGCTTCCATACACAAACAGACCTTGTTACTGGAGAAAGCGGAACGACTTGACTGGATATTTCACTAAGCAAATCACAGTTCTGACTACAATTACAAATACAGTGGACCCTCACTATTCGAACACTTCAAAACTCTCCCTTTTATGTAAGTTTATTATTGTAAGTGCTTGTATAAGTGTATTTTTGGGGGTCTGAAATGGACTAATCTAATTTACATCATTCCTTATGGGAATAAATTCATTTGGTAACAGGACTTGAACAGCATTCTGGAATGAGGTGAGTTTTGGAGTGTTCGAATAGCGAGGGTCCACTGTATTTCTTTGTGTGGTACAAAATACAGTGGACCCCCGGTTAACGGCCATAATTCGTTCCAGAATGCTCTTCAAGTGCCGTTACAGAACGAATTTAGTAACAAGGAATAATGTAAATTAGATTAGTCCTTTTGGACCCCCAAACATACACTTACAAAAGCACTTACAAAAATACACTTACATAATTGTTAGTGTTTGGAGCAGGCCGTTAACCGGGGGTCCACTGTAATGTAGTTTACACTTAATAAAACATTGGTAGGCACAAAAGAAAGCCACTAGTATGCATTGCCTTTCTGTCAAACATCATTGGCTTGGCATCCCTAGTTTTGAATGTTTTCATTATCCATCCTGTCATTTTCCTAGCAGATGTTGTGATCTTTGAAAGTGAGATTATCTGATATTACCACTCCCAGGTCCTTCACATTAGTTTTTCGCTCTGTTGTGTGCTTGGAATTTGTTTTATACTCTAATATACGTACATTATTTATTTCCTCAAGTTTTCCATAGTGGAGTAATTAAAACTTGTCTTCACTGAACTTCATATTATTTTCTGACACCCATTTAAAGACTTGGTTAATGTGTGCATGGACAGTAAATATGGTTGCTAAATTGTTGTAATTTGTAATACAGTGGAACTCCAGATTTTGCATGCACTGGATATTGGACTTTCGGATTTCAGACACTTTTTTGTGTGATATTTTGCTTTGAATTTCGGACCTCATCCCGGGAATTGCACGTATCAGACACATCCACCCGCCAGGCGGGACGCCACCTCAGTCTGGCTCTGTCACTGGTTGAGTGAGCATTCATCCGAAACATTTCGCAATTTTTGTGCTTGTTTATTGATTGCGACTGCAAAACAAGCCACCATGGGCCCAAAGAAAGTTCCTAGTGCCAGCCCTTTACCAAAGGGCTGAGAGAGAGGGGAGAATGTGCCTTCTTCAGTGATTCAGTGATTCTACGATATGTACAATACTAAAGCAGCAGGAGTCGGTAAAGGCTATAGCGCCAGCCAGCGATAAAGCGTAGCATTAACAGTGTAGCAAGTAAGTTAAGCAATTAAGAGATAGAGAAAGGGCAACACGAAACTAAATCCTCCAATGTTGTTGGAGGTATATAGGGCCACTGACAACATACTGCCGTCCTGCCTATCTTCCACCACCTTAAACCTCTGCCAGCATCTCCTCCAAGGTAAGTGTGTACTATATATAGTATACATACAATAACCACTTTATTTCTTTACATTCTCTATTATGTTTTTATACAATATTTCTTATTTATAAATTACGTACATTGTTTCAGTGTGACTAGTGGTGTTTCAGTGTGACTAGTGCTGGTGGCCGCTGCTGCCATCACCACTACCACTACGGCTTATGCTGTCAGTGGCCCTGATAAACCCAACAACAACAACACCACTAGTCACATATGTAATGATGTAATTTATTCATTATGGAGTATATATCATGTTTCTATGTTATTAATATTGTTTATTAGTATGTCATTTTAGATGAATTGTGATAGATAAATAAGCCATAGAGTTGTTATTAGTGTCATATTGAAGTTTGCCCTGTCTCCAAACAATAAACTCTCCTCCCTCTCGCCTCCTTGCTGTCTTCCAACAAGAGTCTTCAATAAAGGTAAAAGTGATGTTAAATGTTCATTTATCCACTTCATTAGTGCTTTATATTTATTTCTCATTGTTTTCTATATGTAAAACTATAGTTATTTTTTAAAAAATATATTTTTTGTTAATATTTTTGGGTGTCTGGAACGGATTAATTGTATTTACATTATTTCTTATGGGAAATATTACTTCTGTTTTTGTACTTTTCGGATTTAGAATGACCTTCTGGAACGAATTAAATACGAAATCTGGGATTCCACTGTATTATTGTTTCAGGCACGAAATGCTGTATACTACTTTGAAATGCTTTTGTTATTAATTTAATATCTTACTCCATAGGTATGCGTTGAACAACAGTACGACAACATAACCTGTGAAAACCTGACAGCGTACCCTGAAGAGGAGGAAGTGGTGCAAAAGATTGTCACGACAATAAATATGTACATAGACCTGGTGACCAATATTCCAGCTGTCTTCTTTGTGCTGTTCCTGGGATCCTGGAGTGATAAACATGGACGGAAAATGCCTCTCATTCTTCCTTTAATTGGAAGTTTTCTTAGCACAGTTATATACTTTGTGAGTTCTTAATAGATTTTCTGGTTATATTTTAGCTTACTGAATTATATGCCTCTAGTAGGTTTATATTTGGTGGGTTTGCCTGAATTCATGCACACGCATGCACGCGCACACACACACACACAAATGGATGAGGATCAGGCAGGACTACAAAGGGATCTGGACAGGCTGCAAGCCTGGTCCAACAACTGGCTTCTGGAGTTTAGCCCACCAAGTGCAAAGTCATGAAGACTGGGGAAGGCCAAAGAAGACCGCAGACAGAGTACAGGCTAGAGGGCCAAAGACTGCAAACCTCACCCAAGAAAAAAGATCCTGGGAATCCTGGGACGAATATAATACCGAACACATCTCCTGAGGCACGCATCAACCAAATAACTACGGCAACATATGGGTTCCTGGGTAAGGAATTGCTCAAGACTGTGTACACCATGCCTCCCACACAC
Source organism: Cherax destructor (assembly GCA_009830355.1). NCBI lineage: Eukaryota > Metazoa > Arthropoda > Malacostraca > Decapoda > Parastacidae > Cherax > Cherax destructor. Next base: position 36,774 of record WNWK01000665.1, on the reverse strand, counting down.
ATTCTCAGGCAGTGTCGTTTTGTTTCTCACTGAGTGAACATATCCTGCGAGGTCATACGAAACATTTCGTAATAATCTGTTGTTTTTGGCAATTGTTTATTGTGTGTGACTGCTAAATAAGCCACCATGGGCCCAAAGAAAGCTGCTAGTGCCAGTCCTTTGGTAAAGAAAGTGAGAAACACATGGAATTTAAGAAAGAGTGTAGCAGGCATGCAGGGAGTGTAGCAGGCATGCAGGGAGTGTAGCAGGCATGCAGGGAGTGTAGCAGGCATGCAGGGAGTGTAGCAGGCATGCAGGGAGTGTAGCAGGCATGCAGGGAGTGTAGCAGGCATGCAGGGAGTGTAGCAGGCATGCAGGGAGTGTAGCAGGCATGCAGGGAGTGTAGCAGGCATGCAGGGAGTGTAGCAGGCATGCAGGGAGTGTAGCAGGCATGCAGGGAGTGTAGCAGGCAGAGGGAGTGTAGCAGGCAGGGAGGGAGTGTAGCAGGCAGGGAGGGAGTGTAGCAGGCAGGGAGGGAGTGTAGCAAGCAAGGAGGGAGTGTAGCAGGCAGGGAGGGAGTGTAGCAGGCAGGGAGGGAGTGTAGCAGGCATGGAGGGAGTGTAGCAGGCATGGAGGGAGTGTAGCAGGCATGGAGGGAGTGTAGCAGGCATGGAGGGAGTGTAGCAGGCATGCAGGGAGTGTAGCAGGCATGCAGGGAGTGTAGCAGGCATGCAGGGAGTGTAGCAGGCAGGGAGGGAGTGTAGCAGGCAGGGAGGGAGTGTAGCAGGCATGCAGGGAAGTGACCCCGGATAAGGACTTGGTACCTAAAGTCCTTATGGAAGGGGATTCCCCTTCCAAACAATACTCTCTCTTCCCTCTCCCCTCCTCCCTGTCTTCTATCCAGCAACAACAGTCTACAATAAAGGTAAGTTTCATGTTGAATGTTCATTCTTTTGTGCATATAAATCTATCTTTAAGGTAAAAAATTTTTTTTTTTAATACTTCTGGGTGTCTGGAACGGATTAATTGAATTTACATTATTTCTTATGAGGAAAATGGTTTCAGTCTTCGCCGATTTCAGTTTTAGCCAATCTCTGGAACGGATTAAACACGAAAACCGAGGGTCCACTCTAATCTTAAAATATTTAGGAATTTTTGAGTTGTTGGTGGAGATACTATATAGTGTTTGTGTGGTTAATTTTGGGAGATGAGGTGATTTCTAAGCAGAGCCTTGAATTGGAGTGCATGCAATGAATTCCAGATCTTAGGGCTCTATGTGCATAGCATTTTTGCATAGGGAGAGCTGGACACGAGGGATATCAAAGAGTGTTTTGAGTCTTGTGTTATGCAAGTGCGTTCTGTTGTAGTTCTCAAGAAGGAGTTTGAGAGGAGGGTTAATGTTGGAGAATAATGTTCTGTGTATGTAGTAGGCACAATAACATGAGTGAGTATTTTGTATGTTAAGCAGGTTCGAGCTCTTAAATAGTGGTGGAGTGTGTTGCCTGGTGCAGGAGTTTGTAATCAATCTCACAGCAGCTTTTTGTGAGATTATTAAAGGTTTAAGGTGATTTGCTGTGGTTGAACTACCCTCTTCCAAGACAAGCATCATCAACTACATTGTAAGGTTGGTTTTTTTTGGGAGATCTGTGGAATGTAACCCATTTTTTCATTTGGTCTTCAGATTAGCTAGCACTATACGTATTAGAAAACAGGCAGATTTTCAGGAATGTAGCTATGTTAATTGATGATTTGCTATAATAGTTTTTATTAGCCTTTCAGTAGTACAGTGGTACCTCGAGTTACGATGGTCCCCAAAATCGCCCTTTTATGTAAGTTTATTTTTTTAAATGCTTTTGTAAGTATATTTTTGGGGGTGTAAAAGGACTAGTCTATTTTACATTATTCCTTATGGGGATAAATTCGTTTGGTAATGCCACTTGAACAGCATTCTCGAACGAAAAAATATCGTAACTCGAGGTACCACTGTACCTGCTTATTCATATTTATTCAGTCCTTTGTGTTTTCCTCATAAATTGTATGTGGTGATATTATTATCACATTTGAATAAGGTTTTTGAGTTAGGTTTAAATGGAAAATTGATCAGTATCTCTAAGTTACATTGTACATATTACAGATGAATGCATATCGGGTGGAACTTCCTGCTATGTATGTCTTACTTGCTGCTGTTCCACGAGCCATAACTGGTGGCTTCATTACCCTGCTAATGGCATCATATTCATATATGGCTGACATAACTAAAGTTCGAGCAAGAACTACACGTGTTGCATTTTTGGACTTAAGCTTTGGCTTAGGAGCTCCAATTGGACTGTTACTTAGTGAATTTCTTTTTTATAGACTTGGATATATGGGAATTTATGGAGTCAGTGGAATAATTTTTTTTAGTGCAGTAGTGTATACTGTTATATGTATTGAAGACACACGTGGACCTTTCTCAAGACATCATCTTGAAGCTTCTGAACTGTCTCACAAACCAAGTATTATGTGCAGGGATCTCTTTGATATAAAAAATGTCAAGGACACATTTGCTGTTGTCAAGAAACCACGACCAAACAAAGGACAAGCAAGAATCCTTTTGCTGATGGGTGCCATGTGCAGTATGTTGCTTGCTTTTGGTAAGATTTTTTTTATCTTTTTGCTATTTATAATTCCCTGTCATTTTTAATTCGATATACCCTTTGTTCATTCGACACTTTCTAAGATTTGTACCACCCAAGGGCTTGTCAGCTAGCTGAGACACCAGTTGGTCATTAAGCCTTGGTAGGCTCTGCAAGGGTCATCAAGGCTTTACACAACAATACACTTGCTTCAAAACTATGTATTCTGCATTTGGGCTTTGATGACTCACTAGGAACTGCACCACCAGTTCCCCAAATTACAGGTTAGCTTGCTGTAAATTGGAGGCAGAGAGCTTAAGTACCCTGACACTGAGACTGGAACACAGCCTGTAAGTTAAGTGCTTTCAACCAAATCTTGTGATCATGTCTACCCTGGATTTGACTGCAGATGCTCTTTAATTGTGAGCTGTGAGAAAAGTTCCAAATGTGTAAATAGGGGCTGGCTGACACTGCCACCCTGCTATGCAAGTAGATCCTGATTTTTTTTTCATTGCATACAGTAATCAAGGATCAGGCAAGCAACCCTGCTTAGGTCTGTACAAAGTCCTCCCTTTTCCCAGGCACACAATGGAGTACCACGAATGGCAGGATCTAAAGTTCACTGTGATCCAGACTATGAAAACACACTTTCAGGTCATATAAACATGGTACTCCTTTTTTTTATTTATACTGACAGAATATACCATGCTCTTGATTAAGACACAGCGCCCAGAAGGAAGTTAGGGTGAGATATAAGGAACTATTGGCAGAAAGGTGGGCTAGTGCAAGTGTGGGTAGTGGGGGAAGGGGGGGTTGAAGAGGGATGGGATAGTTTTAAAAAAACAGTATTAGAATGTGAGGCAGAAGTTTGTGGCCAATGTATTCAACTTTAAGTTTATAGTTCCAGTCATGCTGTGTTAGATGCCCTGAGAATAAGTGAACTTTATGGGAGCTTGGCGAATGCTTTCTGAAGTCAAAGTCACCTTGAGGAACACCTGATTACAAAAAGAATCAGAAACTTACAAGAGGACATAGACCACATTGAGCTATGTCGTTGTCCTGGGAAGGAAACACGTGGGACTAAAAATTCAGTTGTGTGTAGTATTAAGCAAGGGTCAACTTACTTATCAGCTGTATGCTTGCCAAAATAAGCTATGGTGGACTGGGCTGCCAAAGCCAGTGAGCCTGAAATGCCTCTGGTGTCATGGGTACAGGCAAAGAGAGGACTCCTGACCTGATGATACATGCAAAGGAAATGAAATGTTAAACCCACATTGAAAGTAGCCATAGTATAGCTGGTAAGCAGGGTTACAGAAGTGGCTGGCCTATCTTGTGTCTTTCAGATATCTCTCCAGCAGATAAGCACTCTTTAATGCCCCCACATTACATAGTTTGGAGCCTCCAGGCAGTGCCTGAATCATAGTATCTGGGCAGCAGTGAGTGTTATGATCTCCTGTTCTTGATAAGGATGTCCAGTCTAGAAAAAAAGGAAATGCTAGGCCCCATCTTTTCAATGGGGCCTAGCATTATCTGTACAAATCTCTGGGACCTCAGGAGAGCATGTAAAGTACCTACACAAGTGTTGGAAGCTACAGAATTGGGTGGGAATGGTTGGTTTTGAGAAGGACCTGACTAGTATGACCCAGTAGGCCTTCTTAGTGGTCCAGTTGAAACTTGAACAGTAGACTAGAAGTGATACACCTACCATCCGACTTACGACCGAGCTTAGTTCCGACTATAACTGGTGGTAAGTCAAAATGGACGTAAGTCGAACCTTACTACTGAATATCAGCATCCATTCTAAAACTATGTGGATAAGGATATTTCAGAAATATCACTTTAATATGTTATTTATCAAGTTAGACTGTAGGAAAAGGTCCAATTGATTCAAGATTTCTCAAAAGTTCACTCATAAAGTCAATCATTACGAACTTCTTACCAGCCTGAAACATCTAGGTAATGAACTTAACTACCACAGGGAAGAAAAGCTCTAAATTGTACTGACAAGTAAAAGCCTGATGATAAACAAAGATGCCAGGCCTCCTCTAGGGTCAGGCCAGCTCTATGAATTGATCAATGGTGTAGCCACAGGGAAGTAAAGAGGTGGCTATTGGGGCTAAAGCCTCCCCAGATGCAATTGGTGGATAGGGAACCTTTAGAAACTTCAGGTAGGGAGTTCCAGATTTTAGTCTTTTATGCGCATTGAGTTTTTACACAGGTTGAATCAGATACGGGAGATATCAAAGAGATTTTTGTGTCTTGTGTTTTGCCTGTGAGTTCTGTTGTAACTATCAAGAAAGAGTTTTTTGAGCAGAGTTTTTTGAGATTATCCATATATATATATATATATATATATATAATATATATATATATTATATATATATATATATATATGATATATATATACATGGTACCCGGTTTCGATATTTTTCATTCAGAATGCTGTTCAAGTGCCATTACCAAACGAATTTATCTCCTTAAGAAAAGTTGTAAAATAGACTAGTCCTTTAGACCCCAAAATTACACTTAAAAGCATTTAAAAAATAAACTTACATAAAAGGGTGAGTTTGGGACCATCGTAAACCGGGTACCATGTTATATATATATATATATATATATATATATATATATATATATATATATATATATATATATATATATATATATATATATATATATATATATATATATATATATATATATATATATATATATATATATATATATATATATATATATATATATATATATATATATATATATATATATATATATATATATATATATATATATATATATATATATATATATATATATATATATATATATATATATATATATATATATATATATATATATATTATATATATATTTTATTATTATTTTTATTTTTTATTATTATTTTTATTTTTTTATTATATTTTATTTTTTTATTATTATTTATTTTTTTTATTATTATTTTTTTTTTTATTATTATTTTTATTTTTTTTATTATTATTTTTATTTTTTTTATTATTATTTTTATTTTTTTTATTATTATTTTTATTTTTTTTATTTTTATTTTTTTTTTTTTTTTTATTTTTTTTTTTTTTATTATTTTTATTTTTTTTATTATTTTTATTTTTTTTATTATTATTTTTATTTTTATTTTTATTTTTATTTTATTAACACATCGGCCGATTCCCACCAAGGCAGGGTGGCCCGAAAAAGAAAAACTTTCATCATCATTCACTCCATCACTGTCTTGCCAGAAGGGTGCTTTACACTACAGTTATAAAACTGCAACATTTACACCCCTCCTTCAGAGTGCCGGCACTGTACTTCTCAAGTCCGGCCTGCCGGTTTCCCTGAATCCCTTCATAAATGTTACTTTGCTCACACTCCAACAGCACGTCAAGTATTAAAACCATATGCCTCCATTCACTCCTATCAAATACGTCACACATGCTTGCTGGAAATCCAAGCCCTCGCACACAAAACTTCCTTTACCCCTCCCTCCAACCTTTCCTAGGCCGACCCTACCCCGCCTTCCCTCCACTACAGATTTATACACCTCGAAGTCACTCTGTCTCGTTCCATTCTCTCTACATGTCCAAACCACCTCAACAACCCCTCCTCAGCTCTCTGGACAATCGTTTTGGTAATCCCGCACCTCCTCCTAATTTCCAAACTCCGAATTCTCTGCATTATATTCACACCACACATTGACCTCAGACATGACATCTCCACTGCCTCCAGCCTTCTCCTCGTTGCAACATTCATCACCCATGCTTCACACCCATATAAGAGCGTTGGTATAACTATACTCTCATACATTCCCCTCTTTACTTCCATGGACAAGGTTCTTTGTCTCCACAGACTCCGAAGTGCTCCACTCACCCTTTTCCCCTCATCAATTCTATGATTCACCTCATCCTTCATAGACCCATCCGCCGACATGTCCACTCCCAAATATCTGAATACATTCACCTCCTCCATACTCTCTCCCTCCAATCTGATATCCAATCTTTCGTCACCTATGCCGGGAGCAATGGGCTAGTAACCCCTTCTCCTGTACAAATCTACTAAAAACGAGAAGAAGAAAAACTTTATAAAATTGGGTTGTCTGAATGTGCGTGGATGTAGTGCGGATGATAAGAAAGAGATGATTGCCGATGTTATGAATGAAAAGAAGTTGGATGTCCTGGCCCTAAGCGAAACAAAGCTGAAGGGGGTATGCGAGTTTCAGTGGGGAGAAATAAATGGGATTAAGTCAGGAGTATCTGAGAGAGTTAGAGCTAAGGAAGGGGTAGCAATAATGTTGAAGGATCAGTTATGGAAGGAAAAGAGGGAATATAAATGTGTAAATTCAAGGATTATGTGGATTAAAATAAGGGTCGGATGCGAAAAGTGGGTCATAATAAGCGTGTATGCACCTGGAGAAGAGAGGAGTGTAGAGGAGAGAGAGAGATTTTGGGAGATGTTAAGCGAATGTATAGGAACTTTTGAACCAAATGAGAGAGTAATTGTGGTAGGGGACCTAAATGCTAAAGTGGGAGAAACATGCAGAGAGGGTGTAGTAGGTAAGTTTGGGGTGCCAGGTGTAAATGATAATGGGAGCCCTTTGATTGAACTTTGTATAGAAAGGGGTTTAGTTATAGGTAATACATATTTTAAGAAAAGAGGATAAATAAGTATACAAGATATGATGTAGGGCGTAATGACAGTAGTTTGTTGGACTATGTATTGGTAGATAAAAGACTGTTGAGTAGACTTCAGGATGTACATGTTTATAGAGGGGCTACAGATATATCAGATCACTTTTTAGTTATAGCTACAGTGGGAGTAAAAGGTAGATGGGATACAAGGAAAATAGAATCAGTAAGTAAAAGAGAGGTGAAGGTTTATAAACTAAAAGAGGAGGCAGTTAGGGTAAGATATAAACAACTATTGGAGGATAGATGGGCTAGTGAGAGTGTAGGCAATGGGGTCGAAAATGTATGGGGTAGATTTAAAAATGTAGTGTTAGAGTGTTCAGCAGAAGTTTGTGGTTACAGGCGAGTGGGTGCGGGAGGGAAGAGGAGCGATTGGTGGAATGATGATGTAAAGAGAGTAGTAAGGGAGAAAAAGTTAGCATATGAGAGGTTTTTACAAAGTAGAAGTGATGCAAGGAGGGAAGAGTATATGGAGAGAAAAAGAGAGGTTAAAAGAGTGGTGAAGCAATGTAAAAAGAGAGCAGATGAGAGAGTGGGTGAGATGTTATCAGCAAATTTTGTTGAAAATAAGAAAAAGATTTGGAATGAGATTAATAAGTTGAGGAAGCCTAGAGAACAAATGGATTTGACAGTTAAAAATAGGAGAGGAGAGTTATTAAATGGAGAGTTAGAGGTATTGGGAAGATGGAGAGAATATTTTGAGGATTTGTTAAATGTTGATGAAGACAGGGAAGCTGTGATTTCGTGTGTAGGGCAAGGAGGAATAACATCTTGTAGGAGTGTGGAAGAGCCAGTTGTGGGTGTAGGGAAGTTCGTGAGGCAGTGGGTAGAATGAAAGGGGGTAAGGCAGCTGGGATTGATGGGATAAAGATAGAAATGTTAAAAGCAGGTGGGGATATAATTTTGGAGTGGTTGGTGCTATTATTTAATAAATGTATGGAAGAGGGTAAGGTACCTAGGGATTGGCAGAGAGCGTGTATTGTTCCTTTGTATAAAGGCAAAGGGGACAAAGAGAGTGCAAAAATTATAGGGGAATAAGTCTGTTGAGTGTACCTGGTAAAGTGTATGGTAGAGTTATTATTGAAAGAATTAAAGTAAAACAGAAAGCAGGATAGCAGATGAACAAGGGGGCTTTAGGAAAGGTAGGGGTGTGTAGACCAAGTGTTTACAGTGAAACATATAGGTGAACAGTATTTGGATAAGGGTAAAGATGTTTTTGTGGCATTTATGGATTTGGAAAAGGCGTATGATAGGGTAGATAGGGGGCAATGTGGCAGATGTTGCAGGTGTATGGAATAGGAGGAAGGTTACTGAAAGCAGTGAAGAGTTTTTATGAGGATAGTGAGGCTCAGGTTAGAGTGTGTAGGAGGGAAGGGGACTATTTCCCAGTAAAAGTGGGCCTTAGACAAGGATGTGTGATGTCACCGTGGTTGTTCAATATATTTATAGATGGGGTTGTAAGAGAAGTGAATGCGAGGGTCTTGGCAAGAGGTGTTGGGCTAAAAGATAAAGAAGCAAATACAAAGTGGGAGTTGTCACAGTTGCTTTTTGCTGATGACACTGTGCTTTTGGGAGATTCTGAAGAGAAGCTGCAGAGGTTGGTGGATGAATTTGGTAGGGTGTGTAAAAGAAGAAAATTGAAAGTGAATATAGGAAAGAGTAAGGTGATGAGGATAACAAAAAGAATAGGTGACGAAAGATTGGATATATATATATATATATATATATATATTTTTTTTTTTTCAACAAGTCGGCCGTCTCCCACCAAGGCAGGGTGACCTAAAAAGAAAGAAAATCCCCAAAAAGAAAATACTTTCATCATCATTCAACACTTTCACCACACTCATACATAATCACTGTCTTTGCAGAGGAGCTCAGATACGACAGCTGAGAAAAGATATATATATATATACAGTGGTACCTCGACTTACGATATTTTTTCATTCCAGAATGCTGTTCAAGTGCCATTACCAAACGAATTTATCTCCTTAAGAAATGTTGTAAAATAGACTAGTCCTTTTAGACCCCCAAAATTACACTTAAAAAAGCATTTAAAAAAATAAACTTACATAAAAGGGTGAGTTTGGGGACCATCGTAAGTCGAGGTACCACTGTATATATATATATATATATATATATACAGTGGACCCCGAGTTTTGTAAAACTTCATTCCAGAAGCCTGCTCAAGTGCCATTACAACGAATTTACTCCCTTAAGAAAAATGTCAAGTAGGTTAGTCCATTTCAGACCCCCAAAATACACTTACAAAGCACTTACAATATACTTACACTATTGCGATTTCGGGTTTACGAAACTCGGGGTCCACTGTATATATACATGTACAGTGGACCCCGAGAACGAACACCGAAATCGTACAGTTATGTAAGTATATATTGTAAGTGCTGTAAGTGTATTTTTGGGGTCTGAAATGGACTAACCTACTTGACATTATTTCTTAAGGGAGTAAATTCATTAGGTAATGGCACTTGAGCAGGCTTCTGGAATGAATTTTGTTCGTTACTCGGAACCCCGTTTTTGGCCGCTGCGTTTATCGGCCGATTTGTATTTAGGCCGGTTTTTGGGCAGAAATTTTGCTTTGGATTTCGGCCGTTGCCTCGTAAGTCGGCTGTATTAGACGTGTCAGCCCGCCGGGACGCGCGTAGGTGAGTCAGTCTCCCTGTGTCTGTTGGCGAATGAGCATATACTCTGCACATTTATCCAAAGATTTCCTTAAAATCCATTGGTTTTTGTGCTTCTTTATTAAGTGCGACTGTGAAATGAGCCACCATGGGCCCAAAGAAAGTTCCTTTCTTAAAGAAAGTGAGAAACACGATGGAATTTAAGAAGTGTTGTAAGGCATGGTGAGGCAGTGGTGGAGGTAGTGGTGAGAGGCAGTGGTGGAGGCAGTGGTGGAGGCAGTGGTGGAGGCAGTGGTGGAGGCAGTGGTGGAGGCAGTGGTGGAGGCAGTGGTGGAGGCAGTGGTGGAGGCAGTGGTGGAGGCAGTGGTGGAGGCAGTGGTTGGGGCAGTGGTTGAGGGAGATTCCCCTTCCAAACAATAATAAGTCCTCCCTATCTTCCAGACGCCAACAAGAGTCTTCAATAAATTTACGTAAATATGATTTTAAATGTTTATTTATCTGTTTCATTAGTCATTTAAGTACTACTATACATGTATGTATTTATAATGGTTTTGTGTATGTAAAACTATAGTTATTTTTTAAAAAATGTATTTTTTGTGAATATTTTTGGGGTCTGGAATGGATTAATTGAATTTACATTATTTCTAATGGGAAATATTGCTTCGAATTTAGGCCGAGCTTCTGGAACGAATTATGGCCGAAAAACGGGGTTCTACTGTATACTAGTATGTACATACAGTAGCATGTGTGCGTATTATGTACATTAAGTAAGTTTAAACTTTTGAAGAGTGTGGGAGTGTGTTGTCTGTCACTGGATTGGGTAATTATTCGTATAGCAGATTTTGTTGAGTTATTATTGGTTTTAGATGAATTGACATAGTAGGTCCCCAGGCACAAATGCCATAGGTGAGGTAAGGATAGATTAGGTGGCAGTACAGTGTAAGTACATCTGTTTGTGGTACACAATAACATATATAGTAGACATAATAATTGTAAGCTAGAAAATATAAGTGATATGGGTAATACAAATTCTAGAAAATTACGAGATGTTGCAAAGAAAGAAATAAAGGATAAAACTAAGTACAGTGGAACCTCGGTTTTCATGATTAATTCGTTCCAAAAAGTCTGACGAAAACCGATTTACACGAAAACTGAAGCAATATTTCCCATAAGAAATAATGTAAATCCAATTAATCCATTCGACACCCATAATAGCTATAGTTTTACATACATAAAACAATGAGAAATAAAAATATAAATGACTAATGAAATGGATAAATGAACATTTAACATAACTTTTACCATTATTGAAGACTCTTGTTGGCGTTTGGAAGACAGCGAGGAGGGGAGAGGGAGGAGGAGAGGTTATTGTTTGGAAGGGAAATCTCCCTCCATAACGACTTCAGGTATCAAGGCACTATCTGAGGTTACTTACCTTCTTTGTCTTTTACTGGCACTAGGACCAGCTTGAAAGTCACTGGACCCCTGTCGCACAAAAAATCTGTCCAGAGAGGTCTGTTTCTGGCGTCTCTTTTAAGATTTGCCTAAAATGGGACAAGGCATTGTTATTGAACATGTTACAGACATGGCTTGCAACAGCTTAGTTAGGGTGATATTTCTTCACAAAACTGCAACTCATTCCACTTTCGTACTTTGCAACGAGTTATTTCTTGAATTCTATCGTGTTTCTCGCCTTCTTTATCAAAGGGTTGGCACTCAGAACTTTCTTTGGCCCCATGGTGGCTTATTTATCAGTTGCACTCAATAAAAAAACACAAAAAAAGAAAGAAAAATGAAAGTTTCTTTCTTTAAATTTAGTAATGTATACAGAAGGGGTTACTAGCCCCTTGCTCCCGGCATGTTAGTCACCTTTTACGACATGTATGGCATATGGAGGAAGAATTCTGTTCCACTTCTCCATGAAGATAAGAGGAAAAGAACAAGAACAAGAAATAGGAAGAAAATAGAAGAAAACCCAGATTGGTGTGTGTATATATGCTTGTACATGCATGTGTAGTGTGACCTAAGTGTAAGTAGAAGTAGCAAGATGTACCTGAAACTTGCATGTTTATGAGACAGAAAAAAAGACACCAGCAATCCTACCATCATGTAAAACAATCACAAGTTTCCGTTATACACTCACTTGGCAGGACGGTAGTACCTCCCTGGGTGGTTGCTGTCTACCAACTTACTACTTAGGGAATACAGTACTATATTAGACAAATCATGCACTTAGTACTAGGTAAAGGTATAAGTTGGTTATGAGGTAGTATGTCACTAATAGTAGCCTAGTTAAGAGTATTTAGAAATGAAGGTATAACAGAAATATTTATTATTTATTAACACATCAGCCATTTTTCCCACCAAGGCAGGGTGGCCCAAAAACGAAATAACTTTCATCATCATTCACTCCATCACTGTCTTGCCAGAGGCGTGCTTACACTACAGTTATAAAACTGCAACATTAACACCCCCTCCTTCAGAGTGCAGGCACTGTACTTCCCATCTCCAGGACTCAAGTCCGGCCTGCCGGTTTCCCTGAATCCCTTCTTAAATGTTACCTTGCTCACACTCCAACAGCACGTCAAGCCCTAAAAACCATTTGTCTCCATTCACTCCTATAACAATAATAACAGATACAAATTGAGCGTGCATAACACTGTATATGGAGATTAGTGGGTATAAATTACATCTTATTCTGACTCAAACTAGTATCACATAAGAATTTTGTTAGGTCATTCATTAGCTATATAGTATCTCCTACCTGTGGTTGATTTTCTTACCACAATTTTATTCTCTCACAAATCACTGATGGATTTTTCTCTAGACGAGTTGCCTTAGCCTGTGGAGAAGGTTGCGTCTTTTCTTTGTAAGGCACTCACTAACATAAACATTGCATGTGATACTTATGGATGACTGTGTTAGGTCATTTCTTTTAGAACAAGAGTGAAATTGTAATAATACAGTTAATTTCCCATTAGATTTACCTATCAATCTTGCTTCTTTGATTTCAACGCTCTCAATGTTTACATGAAATTTATCTTTGATGAGTTGAAGAGTGGTCTTAAGACAGGAATCTTAGACAGTGGAGTCTGGGAGATGACTACTGTTATAAGCATCTGAAAACTGCTGTTGCTCAATTTGGTTTTCATAGTTTTGAATGAAGTCAGTGAATTGCACTTTCATGTGCGACTTTCCTTTGCTAATACTATTAAATGTATGTACTTAAAATAATGTAATAGCCCTTATATATTCTAATTTTACAAATATATAAAGCAGCATCTTTGCAGGTTCTGTTAATATTGCATACCTGTACACCAAGCGAAAATTTAATTGGATTTACAGCCAGTATGTTCACCTGAGCCTTGTGCAAGTTATCTCCAGCATCTTAGGTAAGTAGAATAATACACCAGTACAGTTATCATATTGAGAGTGGAAATGAATAGTACAGAGTTTTAACTACCATTGTGTAGTAAATTCAGATTTAAAATTTACTTCCACATGATACATTGTTTATGCAGAAATGGGTGATTTTTTTTGGGTAATACTGTACTTGAAGAAAGCCCATGATTATTCAGAGCATTTTGGGCAAGCCTAAACTTGCTAAGAGTTAATGGAGAACTATGTAGTGTTATCAGCCTGGCACTAAAATAACATTTTATCTGTTCATTAGTCATGTCTCCAGGCTCCTCTTACATTACTTTTGCTTTCAATTTTGAATTTTTATTCTCACAAAAAATAGAAGATTTTCTGTTATGTATACTATTGCATTATTGTAAAAACGGTATAAATAAGATCAGCGCACTTGTGCAAGAATATTAGACTCGCCAGTTGATGTGTATTGGACGCATGGCATGATTTGTTTACTCTTGAACATCGGCAAAAATCAAACATTTTCACTACTTTGTGCTCAGTTTCAAGGTACTTGTCATCGTGAAACAAATCTAAATTCTCTCTATTTCTGTAACATATCTTCCATTATCAAATAAGACCACGAAAACGAGAATACAACCATAAATACCATATGAAAATAGACTGCAAAGTCGCTGTTTTAAACCAAAAACACGGTCAGTTTTTTTCCTCATTACGCACTGTGTGGTGCAGGATTTTTTTAATACTACGCACACTGACCGCACAGACCCATTCTCTCACATATAGGCCTACCAGCCTGTTTCCACTTGATTTGAGGGCGCTAGAATTTAGGCGTACTAGGACGTCAAAAACCCTGGTGCGTAAGCCGTACTAGTATGGCCAAAACCCTGAAAGGGTTAAAAAAATGAGAATAAAATAAGAGCTTGTGCAGTTTGGAGTGACATCTAAACTGTTGTATCTGGGTGCCTCTGCAAAGACAGTGATTATGTATGAGTGATGGTGAAAGTGTTGAATGATAATGAAAGTTTTTCTTTCTTTTTTGGGTCACCTTGCCTTGATGGGAAACGGCCGATGTGTTAAAAAATAATACAGTGGTACCTTGACTTACAGGTGCCCCAACTTACGAGTTTTCCGAGTTACGAGCTGTCGCTCGGTCGATTTTTTGCTTTGAGTTGTGAGCCAAAATTCGAGTTACAAGTGAGCTTCAGATATGCTGCCACTCGCAGGAGATACCGAGGAAATATAAAAAACCTCAATAATAACCAATGTGTAACATCCTTTCAATTTTGATATCACTGGTATTTTGAGTTTTCAAACTACTTTCTGCTAGAATTTTGTTCTCTATGTCTTTTGTCTTTCACTAAGTAAGAAACAACTTGAAACTCAGTGTAATACCTGTTGGTCATGAGTGACTCTCTGTGAGCGAGGCAAGGCTGGCCATGCACTGCCTGGCTGATTTGCGTTGGCTGTCTCTATCTCACCTGCTTCTGGAGTTTCATCTATACCCCTGCTATTTCTAACATTCTGGACCTGCTAAAGTCTAATCTCTTCTTTATTCATTTCTTATTTAAAAGACGTGATGACTCTACAATCATTTGGATTGGTTTTGGTGACTCTCTGAGACAGAAAGTAAGGCATTGCACATTCAGTAGAAATTGTCACTCCACTTGCACTGTCAGCAGTTGGAGTGCACTCACTTACACCGTGCTTAAGAGTTTCATAGATACCCAGCATTTCTAAACATTGCTGGGACCTGGTCGAAAAGGCACAAATAATTTCTTATTTAAAATACATTTTTTTTTAAAACCCATACAAAATTTGATGGTTTTTGGGGAGCTGGAAACGAAATACAGTAATGGTATTTCAATTTTCAGTGAGAAAATTGATTTGTATATGACAATTGAGTGAGCTGTCCGGAATGAAATTAACGTAAGTCAAGGTACCACTGTATATACAGTGGTACCTCGGCATACGAACAGCTCCCAACTCGAACAATTATGTAAGTGTATTTTTGTAAGTGCTTTTGTAAGTGTATTTTAGGGGGTCTGAAACGGATTAATCTAATTTACATTATTCCTTATGGGAATAAATTCGTTCGGTATCAGCACTCGAACAGCCTTCTGGAATGAATTAAGCTCGTAACCCGAGGTACCACTATAGTATATAGTATATATATTTTTTAACACATCGGCCATTTCCCACTGAGGCAGAGTGACCCAAAAAGAAAGAAAAATACTTTCATCATCATTCAACACTTCCACCATCGCTCATACATAATCACTGTCTTTGCAGAGGCGCTCAGATACGACAGTTTAGAAGTTCCTCCAAACTGCCAATATCCCAAACCCCTCCTTTAAAGTGCACGCACTGTACTTCCCATTTCCAGAACTCAAGTCCAGCTAACCAGTCCCTGAATCCCTTCACAAAATATTACCCTGCTCACACCCCAACAGCTCATCAGGTCCCAAAAACCATTCGTCTCCATTCACTCCTGTCTAACAGGCTCACGCATGCTTGCTGGAAGTCCAAGCCCCTTGCCCACAGAACCACCTTTACCCCCTCCCTCCAACCTTTTTGAGGATGGCCCCTACCCCGCCTTCCTTCACCTACAGATTTATACACTCTCCAAGTCATTCTACTTGGAGAGTTCTCTCTAAATGACCAAACCACCTCAACAACCCCACACCTCCTCCTAATTTCCACACTCTGAATTCTCTGCATAATATTTACACCACACATTGCCCTTAGACAGGACATCTCCACTGCCTCCAGCCGCCTCCTCGCTGCAGCATTTACAACCAAAGTTTCACACCCATATAAGAGTGTTGGTACCACTATACTTTCATACATTCCCTTCTTTGCCTCCATAGATAACGGTTTTTGTCTCCACAGATACCTTAATGCACCACTCACCTTTTTTCCTTCATCAATTCAATGGTTAACCTCATCCTTCATAAACCCATCCGCTGACAAGTCAACTCCCAAATACGTATCTGAAAACATTCACTTCTTCCACACTCCCTCTCTCCAATGTGATATCCAATTTTTCTTTATCTAAATTGTTTGATACCCTCATCACCTTACTCTTATCTTTGTTCACTTTCAACTTTCTACCTTTACACACCCTCCCAAACTCGTCCACTAACCTTTGCAACTTTTCTTTAGAATCTCCCATAAGCACAGTATCATCAGCAAAAAGTAACTGTGTCAACTAACATTTTGTACTTGATTCCCTATAATTTAATCCCACTCCTCTCCCCAACACCCTAGCATTTACTTCTTTTACAACCCCATCTATAAATATATTAAACAACCATGGTGACATTACACATCCCTGTCTAAGACCTACTTTTACCAGGAAGTAATCTCCCTCTCTCCTACACACCCTAACCAGAGCCTCACTATCCGCATAAAAACTCTTTACAGCATTTAGTAGCTTACTACCTATTCCATACACTTGCAACATCTGCCACATTTCTCCCCTATCCACTTTATCATAAGCCATTTCTAAATCCATAAATGCAGTGAAAACTTCCCTACCTTTATCCAAATACTGTTCACATATATGTTTCAATGTAAACACTTGATCTACACATCCCCTACCCACTCTAAAGCCTCCTTGCTCATCTGCAATCCTGCTCTCTGTCTTACCTCTAATTCTTTCAGTAATACTGTACACTTCAGTAATACTGTACACTAATTCTCCTATAAGTTTTTACAATTTATTTTGTCCCCCTTCCCTTTATATAAAGGAACTATACATGCTCTCTGCTAGTCCCTAGGTACCTTCCCCTCTTTCATTCATTTATTAAACAAAAATACCAACCACTTCAACACTATATCCTCCCCTGCTTTTAACATTTCTGTCAAGATCCCGTCAGTTCCAGCTGCTTTACCCCCTTTCATTCTACGTAATGCCTCACGCACCTCCCCCACACTCACATCCTTCTCTTCTTCACTCCTAAAAGATGTTATACCTCCCTGGCCAGAGCATGAAATTACCACCTCCCTTTCTTCATCGACTGACTCCCCTACTCTGTTTTTAATGACAGATCCATTCGTTCCCTAAGCTTTCTTAACCTGTTTATCTCATTCCAAAATTTTTTCTTATTCTCAGCAAAATTTCTTGACAGTGCCTCTCCCACTCTATCATTTCCTCTTCTTTTGCACTCTCTTCACCTTTCTTTTACTCTCCATATACTCTGCCCTTCTTATATCACTTCTGCTCTGTAAAAAAACTCTCATAAGCTACCTTTTTCTCTTTTATCACACCCTTTACTTCATCATTCCACTAATCACTCCTCTTTCCTCCTGCACCCACCCTCCTATAGCCACAAACTTCAGCCCCACATTCTAATACTGCATTTTTAAAACTATCCCATCCCTCTTCAACTTCCCCCCCACTACTCATACTTGCACTAGCCCACCTTTTTGCCAATAGTTGCTTATATCTCACCCTAACTTCCTCCTCCCTTAGTTTATAAACTTTCACCTCTCTCTTACTTGCTGTTGCCATTTTCCTTTTGTCCCATCTACCTCTTACTCTAACTGTAGCTACAACTAAATAATGATCCGATATATCCGTTGCCCCTCTATAAACATGTACATCCTGAAGCCTACCCATCAACCTTTTATCCACCAATATATAATCTAACAAACTACTTTCATTACGTGCTATATCATACCTTGTATACTTATTTACCCTCTTTTTCATAATTACAAACTTGAAAATGTATGTTTCTATCATGAATTGTACTACGTACCTCATATAAATAATAGAGTAAAATATTGAATATTTGTATTCAACCACTCTTCACCTGTCTAGACTTGAGTAGTCTTTAAGCATAAGGTTAAGTCTGCCCGAAATGCCTTGGCATGATAGTGGCTTTCTTTGTACCAATCAGATTATGAAGAAATGTACATACTCATTGTAACCTTAGCAAAGAAATAAAAATTTTGATTTGATTTGATGTGATTTGTCATAACCCACTCCCACCATATTGAAATCCTGTCATAAGCTCCCCCTCTCTCCCAGATTGAAATCCTGACAGTGCCATTGGTAAGTTATGTTGGTTGGTATAGCACAGTGACTGAACATGTATTTGCTTCTTGTTCATGAGTGTGAGCTAGGTGCAGCTGGTAGGGTTATTTCAGATACATTTGTATTTTGGCAGTCTTATGTGTAATGTAAAGGAATTTTTGTAATTCTTTTCAGCAATATCGGTCATTCTGCCAGTATTCAGCTATCGACTGCAAGTAGATGACTCTGCATTAGGACTTTTGGGTTGTATGTCAGCAGTATTCAGCAATATAATTCATGGACTTGCATCTCGTCCTTGGCTCTTCTACTTAGGTTAGAAAATGCTTTTTTCTTGTTTCAATTTTTTAACTTTATTCTCTTTTTCTATATAATCTACACGCTGATGCATTAAGTCTTATTTACCTAATAGAGTATTTTTTGTAATATGGTAAATAAAAAAATATATTTTTAATGGTACAGTGGTACCTCGAGTTACGATATTTTTTCGTTCGAGAATGCTGTTCAAGTGCCATTACCAAACGAATTTATCCCCATAAGGAATAATGTAAAATAGACTAGTCCTTTTACACCCCCAAAAATATACCTACAAAAGCATTTAAAAAAATAAACTTACATAAAAGGGCGATTTTGGGGACCATCGTAACTCGAGGTACCACTGTACTTCCATGACATTGACTTGCCTGATATATGTATACCAAGTTCGACTTATTCCAAAGTGGACGTATACCAAGGTACCACTGTATTCAAATTTTGGCCTCTCTGAATTATTTATTAGACACACTGTTAAACATCAGTAACATTACAGTATTAATAAAAAACTAGATATGGTTACAGAATCAAATTTAATCACATATGCTGTACAGTATACACTTCCTCTCACATTTCATCAATCATTGAACTCATCTGGTAATGTTACATATTGCTCAACTTAATTCACAATATTCGGTAACATACTAGTGCATGCTTTACCACTCTAAATGCCATTTACAGCTCTTGCTTAACACTAGCACTATTATTGGTCACTTCCTCACAACTACTGTATTGTACGTAAATCCATCTTCTTGAACACAAAATCTAGGCACTATTAATTTTCTTCACATCATTGTACATTGCACCACATAAACCTTACGTCACTGAATATCCATCACATCTGCTTCAATGTAAACTGATTATCTGTCATTACACTGAATGATAATTCACTGCACTGGTTGCCATGCATCATTACTTAACAGTACCTTTCTGTTGTCTGGTCATTGATATACGGCATCACTTCTCAGGTAGTGGTAACTTGACTACCAACTGCTAGTTCTATGGATGGCATCCTATCATGCCTCCTTATTTGTTTGCCCACATCACTAACTCTCTTGTACATTTTGTTTTTGTCTGTAATGTCTACTTAGTTTGTCTTGAAGTTATTGTCATGGTGCCTTGTCATTCCCTACAAAGAAAAGAATCTTCAGTTTTGAAATATTGCTTTTGAGAAAGTCTACTGCTACTCTGGTGTCAAACCAGCTCGTGGCACCCACTTGCAGTCATCCCACACTATGACAAACCCAGCTCATGTTAGTGAATCAGTCTCCTATGCTATGACAAACCCAGCTCATGGCAGCCAATCACAGTCATCTACATTATGACAAATTGACAATCTGACATTGATGTGCTGCTGTGTGACTGAGTAACACTACATAGTATGAATATTGCAAAGTTTGTGTGGCTTTGCAAACAAATTATATAACTGTACATGAAATGAAGTGTTACATATGCATGTGTTATAATGAATGATTATAGATATGTTACTGTTATCAAGTTATAAGAGTACAGTGGACCCCCGAGTAACGAGCAAAATTAATTCCAGAAGCCTGCTCAAGTGCCATTACCGAACGAATTTACTCCCTTAAGAAATAATGTCAAGTAGGTTAGTCCATTTCAGACCCCCAAAAATACACTTACAATATTATACTTACATAATTGTACGATTTCCGGGGTGCTCGTAACTTGGGGGTCCACTGTACAGGTATATTGGCTATTTAATGGTCAAATGATCTAATGATTTAATCAACAAGTGGTGTTACTTAGGCATCACTTGTCTTGCAAATATGTTCCTGTGCAGTAGTTTTTAGTGTAGCCTGCATTTTGAGAAAGACCAATACAGTGGACCCTTGGTTTTTGTCCGGTGCAGAAATCGTACAATTCAGATTTCGAGCACTTTTTTCGGCGAAATTTTCCCCCGGGTTTCGTACATCCACTTGGAAATTGTCCATATCAGATGCGTCCACCCGCCCGGGACGCCACTTCTCACGTGTACCAGACTCAGTCTGCCTCTGTCTCTCGTTGAGTTAGCAATACTCCGCGCCTTCATCCATTGTTTTTTGTGCTTGTTTATTGATTGCGACTGTGAAATAAGCCACCATGGGGCCAAAGAAAGTTCAGAGTGCCAGCCCTTTGGTAAAGAAGGTGAGAAAAATTATAGAATTCAAGAAAGAACTTGTAGCAAAATATGAAAGTGGCGTATGTGTGGCCGAGCTCGCCAGGATGTATGGGAAGTCGACATCAACAATCAGTTCCATCCTGGCGAAGAAAGCAGAAATCAAGGAAGCTGATGTTGCGAAATGGGTAAATATGCTAACAAAACAGAGATCACAAACATTCGAAGATGTGGAGAAGTTGTTGTTAGTGTGGATCAATGAAAAACAGTTAGCAGAGGAGGAGGAAGAGAGAGGGAAGAATGTGCTTTCTTCAGTGATTAAGGACAGTGTGCAAAGTGGAATAAGTTGCAAAGTTTTGCGGAGAATTATCACCCTAACAAAATTGTTGCACGCTGTGTCTGCAACATGTTCAATGACAATGCCTTGTCCCATTTTAGGCAAATCTTAGAGACACAGAAACAGAGCTCTCTGGACAGATTTTTTGTGCGACAGGGGTACAGTCACTCAAGCTGGTCCTAGTGCCAGTAAAAGACAAAGAAGGAAAGTGTAACCCCGGATAGGGACTTGATACCTGAAGTCCTTTGGAAGGGGATTTCCCTTCAAAACAATAACCTCTCCTCCCTCTTTCCTCCTCGCCGTCTTCAATAAAGGTATGTAATGTTCATTTATCATTAAAATTAGTCATTTATATTTATTTCTCATTGTTTTCTGTATGTAAAACTATAGTTATTCTCTATAAAATGTATTTTTTGTTAATATTTTTGGGTGTCTGGAATGGATTAATTGGATTTAGATTATTTCTTATGGGAAATATTACTTCGGTTTTCGTCCATTTCGGATTTCGGCCGACCTTCTGGAACGGATTAAGGATGAAAATCGGGGTATTACTGTATTAATAAATACATTTCAATATTATATTGTAATAGAATGCTGTAATTGTTTGTGATGAGGTTTTAATGCTTAATTTTGGTTTCATTATTTCCTAGGAGCTGTATAACTGTACTGTACTATACATATCTAATTGTGAATATTATTTCTTGCATTAAACTTAATAGGAAAACTTCCGTTTCAGGCAGTATTGTTTCTTGCCTGGGAAGTTTGCCTCTGATTGTCACACGGTCCATTATCAGCAAAGTTGTGCCACAAGAAGAACTGGGCAAGGTTTTCTCTCTTCTGGCTTCCTGGGAGTCCATCATACCTCTACTTTCCAACCCATTATATACATTTTTATATAATGCCACCATTAAAGTCTTTCCAGGAGCTATGTATTTTTTAAATGCAATTTTCTTTATTAATGCTTCAGTTATTTACATGTAAGTATACTTTTTTTTTTTTCTCAACAAGTCGGCCATCTCCCACCGAGGCAGGGTGACCCAAAAAAAAAAGAAAATCCCCCCCAAAAAAAAACTTTCATCATCACTCAACATTTTCACCTCACTCATACATAATCACTGTCCTTGCAGAGGCGCTCAGATACGACAGCTGAGAATAAGTCCCTCCCAACTGTCACTATCCCAGACCCTCCTTAGTAATTCTTCCCATTTCCAGGACTCAAGTCCAACTAAATCAATTAATAGTTTCTGAATCCCTTCACAAAATATTACCCTGCTCACACTCCAACAGCTGTCAGGTCCCAAAACCATTGTCTCCATTCACTCCTATCTAACATGCCACACAGCTTGCTGGAAGTCCAAGCCTCGCCCACAAAACCTCCTTTACCTCCGTCCAACCTTCGAGACGGCCCACCGCTCCTTCCCTACAGATTTATATGCTCTCCAAGTCATTCTGCTTTGATCCATTCTCTCTAAATGACCAAACCACCTCAACAACCCCTCTTCAGCCCTCTGACAAATACTTTTAGTAACTTATAGTATTATACTTATAGTATACTTATAGTATTATATTTCTTTTATTTATATTTGCTGTTTCTGATTTTGGGAGTAAAGTTATACTTGCATTGTTTATAAGAATATTACACAAACATTAAAGCAAGAGTACTGTGGAATTTATTTTAGAGTATAAGAGCTACATCCTTCCCTGTAACTCTCCTTGTGATTAACACTCATAAAATCATAAGCAGGACTTATGATATTTATATTTGACAGTTTTTCAAGACTGGAAATACTGTTATATGAATATTTCACAGAAATAATATACAGTGGACCCTCGGTTAACGAATACCCCGGAAATCGTGCAATTATGTAAGTATAATTTTGTAAGTTCTGGTGGAAGTGTATTTTTGGGGGTCTGAAATAGACTAACCTACGTGAAATTTTTCCTTAAGGAGTAAATTCGTTCGGTAATGGCACTTTAGCAGACTTCAGGAGTGAAGTTTTTACGAAACTCGGGGGTCCACTGTATAGTGGTACCTCGAGTTACGAACTTAATTCGTTCCAGAAGGCTGTTCGAGTGCCGATACCGAACAAATTTGTTCCCATAAGGAATAATGTAAATTAGATTAATCCGTTTCAGACCCCAAAAATACACTTACATAATTGTTCGAGTTGGGAGCTGCTCGTAACTCGAGGTACCACTGTATTTACTTAAGTGGTGTATTTGTAGAAATAACACTAATACTAGAAAGTATTATATGGTAAATAAAAGTTGTAGACTGCATTTTACATTTACATAGTTCTTTTTTTTTAACACACTAGTCATATCCCACCGAGGCAGGATGACCTAATAAGAAAAATAAGTTTTTCTTTTTAAATTTGGTAATTTATACAGGAGAAGGGGTTACTAACTCCTTGCTCCCAGCAATTTAATATCCTCTTATGACACACATGACTTACGGAGGAAGAATTATTTCCACTTTCCCATGGAGATAAGAGGAAATAAAGAAGAACAAGAACTATTAAGAAAATAGAAGAAAACACAGAGGGGTGTGTATATACATATATGTAGTGTGACCTAAGTGTAAGTAGAAGTAGCAAGATATTCCTGTTATCCTGCATGTTCATAAGAAGAAAAAAGACACCAGGAATTCTATTATCATGCAAAACAATTACAGGTTTCCATTTCACACTCACTTAGGAGGATGGTAATACCTCCCTGGGTGGTTGCTGTCTACCAACCTACTACATAGGTTGCATAAAATTATGGGGCCATTAAATGTTTATGATGCAAGATAAATAACAAGATATTACAAAGTTCTTTGAACATGCCTTGGTCTTTCACATCAACAACTCATCCGAGAGCAAAGTTATAGAAATTATAAAGCATTTATTTAAGCAGGTTAATGAGTACTTAACCTGACCTATGTATGTTGGATGGAAGTTATCCTGAATACTGCTTGAACTGCAGTCTCAGTCTACAAGTCAATTTAGCACTTGGTTCATATTTGTTGTTACCACATTGTTATATACTATCTCATAGCCTATGTAGATTATTATTATAATCATGGGAGAGTGCTAAACCTGTAGGATTATGCAGTGCATGTGGGGGGAATGAAAGGTATTCAGGCTTAATTCAGGGAACTGGAGCACAGATCCAATTCCCTAGATCAAGAGCCCTTCACCAGCATCAAGGAACCTCCCTTGAGGGGTAGCCTATGCAGAATTTGCTTACACTGAATATTTCTCCAGTCTCATAATACTTGATTCTATTATATGTTAAGATTACTACTTTGCTTTGATTATACTAGAAAACTTAGCACCCTATATTTCCTAGTTGTCTAACATCTATTGAATGGTGGTCATAGTCTTAGTACCACACAACATTAATTGTCTTGTGGCATATATGGAATTTAATCTGGATGATTGGGCTATTTAGGTGATGCATACACACAGTGATGATGTAGGGCATGATGATGATGTAGGGCAGTCGACTCATCGTGCAGACAACGTTCTGCTGTCCGCCTTCTGGTAGCTTCTCTTGGTCTGACTCCCCCTCCATCCCTTCTCTGACTTTTATTCAATTTTTATTACTGATTGAGCTGGACTATTAATAGCTAAACCATGTCACATAGATTTGTGCTCTTATAAGTAGTTTGACCTAAATAAAAATTTATTTTCTGATAGAATTACAGTGGACCCCCGAGTATCGTAAGGCTCATATATCATAAAAATCGTGTTTCGTAAGCTTTTTTCGATTTCGTGTATCGTAAATGGCCTCGTGTTTCATAACGTATTAGACCTGTCCGCCTGCTCCGCGCCTGCGCAGGACGCCCTCCAGTGAAGCGTTGTTTACCATTGAGAGAACATTACCCAGTGCGCTCTTTCAAACATTCACAATACATTTGGTGTCTTTTTTGGTGGTTTAGTGATTGTCACTGTGAAATAAGTCACCATGGGTCCAAAGAAGCTTCCTAGTGGCACCCCTGTGATAAAGAAAGTGAGGAACACCATCGAACTGAAGAAAGAGATTATAGAAAAATATGAGAGTGGCGTACATCTGAGTGAGCTTGCCAGGATGTACAAGAAAACCCCATCTACTATCAGCTCTATCCTGGCAAAGAGAAATGAGATCAAGGAAGCTAATGTTGCAAAAGGGGTTGATATGTTAACAAAAAATAGATAGAAAACAGTGGATGAGGTTGAGAAGTTGTTGATGGTGTGGATCAATGAAAAACAGATAGCTGGTGATAGTATTTCCACGGCGATAATTTGTGAAAAGGCAAGGAAGTTGCACGCAGATCTTGTCAAGACAATGCCTGCAACCAGTGGTGAGGCGAGTGATTTTAAAGCCAGCAAAGGCTGGTTTGAGAGGTTTAAGAAACGTAGTGGCATACAGTGTTGTGAGGCATGGTGAGGCAGCCAGCTCAGACAAACGTGCAGCTGAAAAATTTGTGAAGGAATTCCAGGGGTTCATAGACACTGAAAAATTTGAACCCCAACAAGTGTTTAATTGTGATGAAACAGGCCTGTTTTGGAAGAAAATGCCCAACAGGACTTTCATTACTCAGGAGGAAAAGGCACAGCCAGGACACAAGTCTATGAAAGACAGGCTAACTCTTATGATGTGTGCCAATGCCAGTGGTGATTTTAAAGTGAAGCCTTTACTGGTGTATCACTCAGAAAATCCCAGACCCTTCAAGAAACACAGTGTTGACAAGAATAAATTGTGTGTGCATTGGAAGGCTAACACCAAGGCATGGGTCACTACGGAGATTTTCAAGGAATGGTTGACTGGAGTGTTTGGCCCTAGAGTGAAGAAATACCTCCTGGAAAAGAAATTGGGACTCGTGCCTCCTGGTACTGGACAATGCTCCTGCTCATGCTCACAACTTGCAAGAGTTGTTGCCTGACAACTTAAATTTCATCAGAGTGAAGTTCTTGCCTCCTAACACCACTCCTCTCATCCAGCCCATGGACCAGCAGGTCATTGCAAACTTCAAGAAACTGTACACCAAAGCAGTGTTTCAGAAGTGCTTTAATGTGACCTCAGACACTGAATTGACCTTAAGAGAGTTCTGGAAAGAACACTTCAATATCGTGCATTGCATAGGCCTTATAGGTAAGGCTTGGGAGGGAGTGACTTCCAGGACTTTGAACTCTGCTTGGAGACCACTGTGGCCGGATTGTGTTGAAAAGAGGGATTTTGAAGGATTTGAGGCTGACCCTGACCCTGACGACCCTGTGCCTGTTGTGGAAGATATTGTGGCATTGGGGAACAGCCTGGGGTTGGAGGTGAGTGGTGAGGATGTGAAAGAGTTGGTGGAGGAGCACAGGGTAGAGCTAACAACTGAAGAGCTGCAAGAGCTTCATCTGGAACAGCAACAGACCACAGCTGAGGTTATTGCTTCAAAGGAGGAGGGAGAGAGAGAGAAGGAGGTGCCTTCTTTAGTGCTTAAGGAGATGTGTACAAAGTGGAATGAGTTGCAGACATTTGTTGAAAGACACCACACTGAGCAAGCTGAAATGAGCCTTCTGTGCAACCACTTCAGTGACAGAGCCATGTTGTACTTCAGGAAAGTGTTGAAGAGTCGCCAGAAACAGAGGACTGTGGACAGTTACTTCACCAGGAAGGGGTCTAGTGACTCTCAAGCTGGTCCTAGTGACATTAAAAGACCAAAAAGGGAAGTAACCCCAGAGAGGGACTTGTTACCTGAAGTCCTTTTGGAGGGGGATTCCCCTTCCAACCACTAACTCCCTGCCCCTGTCATCATCCCTATCTTCCAGATGCCTGCAACTCTTCAATAAAGGTAAGTAAATGTATATATGTACAGTGGTACCTCGGTTAACGATATTTTTTCATTCCAGAATGCTGTTCAAGTGCCATTACCAAACGAATTTATCCCCATAAGGAATAATGTAAAATAGACTAGTCCTTTTAGACCCCAAAAATACACTTACAAAAGCATTTAAAAAAATAAACTTACATAAAAGGTCGAGTTTGGGGACCATCGTTAACCGAGGTACCACTGTACAGTGGTACCTCGACTTACGATATTAATCCGTCAGAGAGGGCATATCTTAAGACGAAACAATCGTTAAACGAATCAATTTTCCCCATAAGAAATAATGGAAATAAATTTAATCCGTCCAAGACTTCCAAAAGTAGTTAAATAAAATATTTTTTAGAACTTTTTGACATTAAATAATACACAATATAATGAAGAATAACTAAATACACATGCAAATATTGTACAATAACATGTCACTTACATTTATTGAAGAGTTATTGATGTGTGGAGGACGGGAGGAGGAGAAGGTGGAGTAGTATGCTAGTGTTTGGAAGGGAATCCTCTCCATTAACACTGCAGGTACCAAGTCCTTTTCTTGGGTTACTTCCCTTTTCTTTGAATGCCACTAGGACCAGCTTGAGAGTCACTAGACCTCTTTCTAACAACAAATTTGTCCAGGGAGCTCTGTGTCTGGCGATTCTTTAACACATCCCTGAAATGACACACCACTGTGTCATTGTACAGGTTGCCAGCACGGCCTGCAACAGCATGGTTAGGGTGATATTCATCCATAAATGCTTGCACATCACTCCATTTGGCACAGATCTCCTAATCCTTGAAGAAGGCACATTCTTCCATTTTTGTTCCACCTCCTCCTCCTCCTCTGAACCATTGTCCTGACCTCTGCTCTCTTGTTCCAGTTGCTGTTGAAGCTCTTGCAGATCTTCAGTGGTTAGCTCTTCCTTGTGCTCCTCCACCAACTGTTCCACATCCTCACCACTCACCTCTAACCCCAAAGACTTGCCCAATTCCACAATTTCTTCCAAAACAGGCTCAGGCTCAGGCTCATGCTCAGGGTTCTGAGGCTCAGCCCCAAAAACCTTCAAAATCCCTCTCTAGGACACAGTCTGGCCACAATTTTCTCCAGGCAGAGTTCAAAGTCCTGGTAGTCACTCCCTCCCAAGCCTTACCTATAAGGTGTACACAATGCAGCATATGGAAATGTTTTTTCCAAAATTCTCTTAGGGTTATGTTCATGTCTGTGGTCACATCAAAGCACTTTTGAAACATTGCTTTGGTATAGAGTTTTAAAGTTGGAAATGACCTGCTGGTCCATGGGCTGGAGGAGAGGAGTGGTATTAGGGGGCAAGAACTTCACTTTGATGAATTTAAACTCCTCCACAATTTTCTCTACCAAGTTTGGAGGATGACAAGGAGCATTGTCCATTATCAGGAGGCACTTAAGTGGCAAATTATTGTCCAATAGATATTTCTTCACACTGGGGCCAAACACACCATTGAACCAATCTAAGAAAATGTCCTTTGTGACCCATGCCTTTTTATTAGACCTCCACATCACACACAAGTTAGACTTGCTGACACCGCATCTGCCAAACACTGGGATTTTCAAAAGATACACTAGTAAAGGCTTCACTTGCAATCACCACTGGCATTGGCACAAAGCATCAAAGTTAGCCTGTCTTTCATAGGCTTATGTCCTGGCTGTGCCTTTTCCTCCTGAGTAATGTAGGTCCTGTTGGGCATTTTCTTCCAGAACAGGCCTGTTTCATCACAATTAAACACTTGTTGGGGGAGGAATTGTTCAGCCTCTAGGTACTCCTGGAATTCAGGCACATATTTTTCAGCCGCACTTTTGTCACAACTGGCTCCCTCACCATGCCTCACAACACTATGTATGCCAGTACGCTTCTTAAATTTTGAAACCAGCCTCTGCTGGCTTTAAATTCGCTCACTTCACTCGTTGCAGGCATTTTCTTAAGGAGATCATCATGCAACTGCCTTGCTTTTTCACATATTATTCCCTCCGAAACAGTATCTCCTGCTAACTGTTTCTCGTTGATCCACACCAACAACAACCTTTCCACATTTTCCAGCACTTGTGGTCTGTGTTTTGGATCACAGATGCACCTTTTGCAACAACAGCTTCCTTGATTTTACTTGAATATTTCTTATCCACAATGGTAGCGATGGTAGAATAGGGTTTACCATACAGCCTGGCCAGCTCACTGATACGCACTCCACTTTCATATTTTTCTATTATCTCCTTCTTCAGTTCTATCGTACATATATTTCTGTTCCTCTTTGCCACAGGCTTAGCACTAGGATCTTTCCTTGGACCCATGGTAGCTTATTTAGCAGTTGCAAGCACTAAAAACAGTGGAATAATGACAATATACTGGTATGAATGCGTGGGTGTGGGTGGGTGGTCGCTCTCGCTTGTAAACAATAGCACTGACGCTCCCTGGAGTGCGCGCTCAGCTGGGCGCCAAGCGGACAGGTCCGGTACGAAAGTCGTAAGACGAATCAATCATCGGATGTCGCATTCAAATTTCTTACGTTATAAAAATCGGTTATCGAATATAACGTAAGATGATAACATCGTAAGTCGAGGTACCACTGTATATAGTTTTTTATTATTTAGAATGTCAATATTTTTGGGTGGAACGGATTAATTGTATTTACATTATTTCTTATGGGAAAAAAGGTTTCGAATTACGTAAATTTTGTGTTAAGTAATAGCTCCTGGAACGGATTAATTACGATAGTCGAGGGACCACTGTATTAAGGAACTTTGAGTATTAGAAATTTCATGATGGTATAGATTTCTTGGCTCTTTTTTGCCAACTCAAGTGTGATGTCAAGGTTCCATGTTGTGTAGTTTTTAACCCTCTAGTTGCAAGATTATTCAACTGATCCTGGACAGTTCTGATCCAGCCTGCCTTTGCCTAGGGGCCAGCTAGCCTGACAAGACTTAAAAGTTCTACAGATGTTTTGGGCTTCATTGCTTCTTCAGTTTATGAAAGCACATGTGATTTCCTATTCAGTAATATGTATAGTATTGACACATGATGTTCTTTAATAACAAAGATAAATTAACAAGGAGGAGCTTGAGGTAGATGTTGGGAAAGTGTGTGAGGTGGTGAATAGCTGGGGTAGATGGATAGATGGGGTTAAGGCAGAGAGGCTAAAAGCAGGTGGGGATATAGTGTTGGAGTGGTTAGTGTATTTACTCAGTATATTCATGAAAGAAAGAAAGAAAGTACCAAAGGATTGGCAGAGAGAATGCATAGTTTCCTTGTGTAAGGATAAAAGGGACAAGAGAGAATGTAAGAATTATAAAAGGATGAGCCTTCTTAGTATAACAGGTAAAGTTTACAATAGAATTACAGTGGTACCCCGGTTTACGATATTTTTTCATTCCAGAATGCTGTTCAAGTGCCATTACCAAACGAATTTATCTCCTTAAGAAATGTTGTAAAATAGACTAGTCCTTTTAGACCCCCAAAATTACACTTACAAAAGCATTTAAAAAAATAAACTTACATAAAAGGGTGAGTTTGGGGACCATCGTAAACCGGGGTACCACTGTATTATGGTAAGGGTTGGGGTAGTACAGAAAGTAGGATCGCAGAGGAGTAGGGAGGATTTAGAAAGGGTAGATGATGGGTAGACTAAATGTTTACATTAAAGCATAAAAGTGAGCAATACTTACATAAAGGTAGAGTCATTTGTTGCATTAATGAATTTTGAAAAGCTATATAATAGGGTGGGCAGAGGAGCCACATGGCAGATGTTGCAAGTGTATGGAATAAGTGGTAGTTTACTAAAAGCAATTAAAGTGTTTTTATGCAGCAAGTGAGGCTCAGGCTAGGGTATATCAGAGCAAGGGACTCTGTTTATCAGTCAAAGTAGAACTTAGCCAGGGATTCATGATGTTGCCATGGTTCCTTAACATATTTATAGATGGGTAGTGAAAGAAGTGAATGTGAGGGTGTTGGGAAAGGGTGGTGGGACTGAACAATGCAGGATCTGATACGAGGTGGGAATCACCCCAGTTACTCTTTGCTGATAACACAGTTCTTTAAGAGGATTCTGAAAATAAGTTCAAAAGATGGTGGACAAATTTGGAGGGTGTGTAAAGAGGAGAATTAAAAGTGAATGGAGAAAAGAGCAAGATGATGAGGGTAACAAAAAGTCTAGACATTGATATATCAAATATCATATTATAGGAAGGGAGTATGGAGAAAGTCGATGTATTTAGATATTTGGGAGCAGTATCACATTGGCCCGGTGGTATGGTGGCTAGAGCTCTCACTTCACACACGGAGGGCCCGGGTTCGATTCCCGGCGGGTGGAAACATTTCGACGTGTTTCCTTACACCTGTTGTCATGTTCACCTAGCAGCAAATAGGTACCTGGGTTGTTAGTCAACTGGTGTGGGTCGCATCCTGGGGGACAAGATTAAGGACCCCAATGGAAATAAGACAGACAGTCCTCGATGACGCACTGACTTTCTTGGGTTATCCTGGGTGGCTAACCTTCCGGGTTAAAAATCCAAAGAAATCTTATCTTATCTTTACCCAGTACAATACCCATTTGCAGTGATCTGTTGAAGAGACTAGCTAAAGGTTTGCAAAGTTCCTCCTTACATGCCTTTAGAATTTTGAGAACAGCTTATCAGGTCCTGGTGACTTGTTTAATTTCAAACTAGTAGTATCTAGTTGTGGAGTTGGGATTTGAATAGCCCACAAATTTAGAAAGCCAGAGAAGTGGGACATCTATTATCTATATGAGTGGTTGAGCTCTAGCTCTCTTAACTTTTGACCAACTGATATGAGTAAACCCTGTCACATCCATTTTTGAACCCCTGTATGAAGCCTGCTTCCACTGTGTAACTGCTCAGTTTATACCACTTCTCTGTGTTAAGAACTGTTTCCAGATACGTATGTATCCCTGAGACTTTTGGGTGTGTAATTTTTAACAATACCCACTTTTTTTCTTGTATCCATGTTAGAGCCTATCACTGTCTTCCTTTATATGACCCCATAGCATTTTGCATACAGTGATCATATCCCCCTTTTTTTTTTTTTCTCCAGAAATGTAAGGAATGGGTGATAAAGTTTAGTGTGTAAAAGGATGTGTGAGTGTAGAAATAGAAGAAAAATGTTTAGATGTTTAGTTATACTGTATAGAGTAAGAATAATATAATTTAGTTATATTGAGTAAAATCAGTATGATAAATCTCTAATTATATGGCATAGGATGAAGTATGAGTCACAGCTTATGTAAGATGATAAGGTTCATAGGGTACATGAGATGATCAATAATAATTCACAAGCAAGTGAGCCTTGGAATTCTAGAAAGTATTGAACATGTAGATACTTGAGGGAATATTAGTTTTAGTCCATTGTGAGCTTCTGGAAAGACATTATAAAAATAATCATAATACTTATACAGTGGTACTCGACTTACGATATTTTTCATTCCAGAATGCTGTTCAAGTGCCATTACCAAACAAATTTATCTCCTTAAGAAATGATGTAAAATAGACTAGTCCGTTTAGACCCCCAAAATTACACTTGCAAAAGCATTTAAAAAAATAAACTTACATAAAAGGGTGTGTTTGGGGACCATCGTAAGTCGAGGTACCACTGTACTCAGAAATGGTGTAAGTACTGCATTTTGAAGATTCTTGTAAAAAATAATTATTGTTTTGATTACCATAGCATTATAATATACTCGGATTGTCTTTAATAAAATAACTACACTAGCGTATCATTAGGTGTCCTGTAGCTCGGTTGGTAGTGCACTTAGCTCACACATTGAGTGTTCGTGGTTCGATCCCTGGTATTGGGTTTGTTTCCCTAAGACACCTGCTGTCCCTGTTTACCTAGCAGTAAGTTGGTACCGGGTTGTTTTCCATTGGGTGTGGGTCGCATCCTGGGGACAAAATTAACCTAAGCTGCCTGAAATGCTCTGCATAACCAGAGACTTTCTGTATATAGTATGCCATTGACATCCGCTAGGTCTGTATCATGTACTTGTAGAAATAATTATGATTATTATTATTATTATTATTATTATTATTATCAATATTATATAATACCATGTACTAAATTGCATTTCTTTATTTCTTTTACAGATGGATTTTTTCCAATAGAAGAGATAAAAGAGCTGAGCACCTCATCGATGAAATAGAGAACATTCCAGATGTAGAAACATGATTTATATGAGAAAACTTGTAGAGAAAAGTTATTTTTGGAAAAAGTACATTAGTCCTGGTACAGTACTCTGATTTATTATACTTAATATACTTTGCATGAGAAAATTGTCATGTAGGGCTCCACTTACAAATGCATGAGTTGCACAGATCCACACTTACAAATGAGGCCCAAAAGATATAATATTGAGAAAAATAACTGTTTTATGAATGAAAAATCTGAGGCTATGAATGTCTGGGATATAAATCTATTCTTTGTACAGTACTATCATTCTCTATATGATAATGGGCTCAGAGTTATAAAGTATTTGTTTCATAAATTGAAACACTGGGAATACAATGTGTTTGTTGTTGGGCTATTACTCTGTTTTATCATATATTTTAAGTTCAGTTTTGGAGATAGTGGGTTAGAAGGCTTCTTTTGTAAGCCATGAGTGTCATCAAAGATGACTAAAGTGCTGGGAGCAATGGGTTAGTAATCCATTTTTCTCTAATTACTAAAAAAGTTGAAAGAATAAAATTTTGAAAATGAACATATGAATGCAAGGTGGTGTAGTATAGATAAGAAATAGTGTTACAAATGAAAAGAAGCTGGATGTCCTAGCACTAAGTAAAACAAAGCTGAAAGGGTAAGTCTGGAATGCCAGGGGTTAATAAAAATGGTGGGCCCTTAATTGAGTTGTATTTAAAAAGGGGTTTGGTAATAGATAATATTTATTTTGAAAGGAAGGAAGATAGATAATTATACAAGATATAATACAGGGAACAATGTTAGCAGATTGTTAGTGGACAAAAGGTTAATGGGTAAACTTATGGATCTGCATGTTTTTTAGAGAAGTGACAGATGTGTCACATCATTATACAGTGGTACCTCGACTTACGATATTTTTTCATTCCAGAATGCTGTTCAAGTGCCATTACCAAACGAATTTATCTCCTTAGAAATGTTGTAAAATAGACTAGTCCTTTTAGACCCCCAAAATTACACTTACAAAAGCATTTAAAAAAATAAACTTACATAAAAGGGTGAGTTTGGGGACCATCGTAAGTCGAGGTACCACTGTATAGTGGTAACTACAGTAAGAGTATGGGGTAGATGAGTATGAGGTACAGACAGACTGGCAGTAGTGGGTAAGAGGGAAGTGAAGGTAATTGGTTTAACTTTTTCACTGTCTTCTTCATAGTTCTATGTTAATGATACCAGTGTTGCTCATGTAAATAAACATTTTGAGCAAAGTGCCCTCAAATATACTATGAGTAATAAATTTTGGCTTAGACATGAAAAAATTGGTGTGTGCAGTGGGCTTGCATAGTTTTAAAAAATCTTGTCAATACAATTAATATTGGGAACAATTAATCTCTGACCATGTGTTTTGGTTAAACTAGTGACTTTGAGGCATTTTCTAAGGTGATTTCGTGGTTTAATTGGCTGTTTCTTGGTATAATTTTGGTCGGTTTCCAGACTGAAAGTAGCTTGAAATACGACTGAAGTGGCAGAAATATTTGATATTTAACAATTTTTTCTGAGGAAGGATAGGACTTTTCCACCAGTCTGTTTTATGGGTTTTTACTAGGTCTGCTTCAGTTATTGGGACGGCCTAAATCATAACCAATCATTCTTGGTTATATTTCATTAACCCCTTTGAAATAGGATAAAACTTAAATTTTTTTGTGATGGATTCAAAATGGAAGGCAAGTGTTATATAGGAGAGGCCTGGAGATGTGACTAATGAACAGTGGAATTCCTAGTGTTTTATTTTGGACTGTTTAAATTAAATTTTTTTTTTTTTAATTTTGTGTAAAATGGGCAAAGTTACTGAATTCTGTGCACTTTATAGGGTAATGCTGATAGTTGAATGGGCACTTTTATGTGCTCAGTTGATAGAACAGAAGGCTATTAGCAAAATATTTAGAATTTTGTCAAATTGAGCAATGGAATTGGCTTAAAATAGGACTCAAAGTAGGCAAAAATCACCAATACCTAAATTATGTCTGTATAATTTTTTTTAGTTTTAACATTAAATTTCACGGTTTTTAGTGTCATTACCTTCAGAAAGACATTTATGATTTCAGAGAATTTTTTTTATTTTGTTTTGAAAAATCACAGCACTTTCATTTCAGGGGCCACAACAGTGAAAGGGTTGAGGAAGGATTCAGTTTTGGAAAGATATAAGCAACTAACGATGAGCTGTTGGAGGTGAGCAGGGTAATATTTTGTGAAGGGATTCAGGAAACTGGTTAGCTGGACTTGAGCCCTGGAAATGGGAAGTACAGTGCCTGCACTTTAAAGGAGGGGTTTGGGATATTGGCAGTTTGGAGGGACTTGTAGACTGTCGTATCTGAGCACCTCTGTAAAGACAGTGATTATGTATGAGTGAGGTGAAAGTGTTGATTGTTGATGAAAGTATTTTCTTTCTTTTTGGGTCACCCTGCCTCGGTGGGAGATGGCTAATAACTTCCTCGGTTGCATCAGAAATCATTTCACAAAGGTCTTTGGAATATGATATGTTTTCCATGAGAGCTTTCTGTGTCAACACAGAACCCATCAAAATCATATTTGCTTCCTAAATTAGTCACTGTTGAATATAATTTGTAAATATAAGACAGTGTTATATTGTAATAATGATAGTAATAATCTGTACTTTAATAGGCTGGTAGGTATTCATATTTGCTTTATAGTTATATGACATTAGCAAAATGTGGCTAAGATACACTTTATTCATTTTCTGGGTCCTGAAAAAGGACCCCTCAATCACTCACTGAAGCCAAGGCATGATAAATGTGACATTTGTAAACAGTGGTTGCATTGAATGTGATATTATTCACTTTGGCCATCATTATTCAAGGCCTTTTCATGACTTTTAGCAGTCAGCTTTTTGTGTTTATTCTTCAGCTCAGCTGCTTTAACAGTTTGACAGATTTTGGCAATTTATCAGGATTTTTCTCACCTATACACCAAATCTTCATCCTCTATTTTGCCCACATATTTTTTCAGGAGGGAAAGCAGCTGAGAGCTGAAGCAATAGTGGTGCAAGAATCTTGTACTTCTCATTCCCAAGGACATCTTTTCTCTTACTACACTGACCAGTATCAACTTCATTGTATCTTCCTTCATTGTGCAAGTACAGCCAGATTGGTTGCCATTCCAGATGCCACAATGTCTTCTAGAGCCTGGTTGATCAGGCTCTGATCCAACATGAGGCCTGGTCCAGACCGGGCCGCGGGCGTTGACCCCTGGAACTCTCTCCAGGTAATCTCCAGGTAATAGAGCTTCCATATAATGTCCACAATAGAGCTTCCATGCCATTATGTCCACTATACAGCTTCCATATCATAATGTCCACAATAGAGCTTCCATACCATAATGTTCACTATAGAGCTTCCATACCATAATGTCCACTATAGAGCTTCCACTTCTACATTTAGGTTGATCTCGGTAACTTCTGCTGCAAAAATCAACATTTAATGTTCTGAATATGAAAAATTCAAATTTACATTGCAGATGTTCATGTAATAAAATGTCGCTTCATATCAGCTTAAAACTTTAAATGGTGTATCTACCTGAAAAAAAAATCCAATTGTATTGGGCTCTGTAGGTGTAATTTACCAATTTTATTAACCTAAATTATTGGTGTCTTACATA